>CM054145.1:18157323-18252323 GCA_028751875.1 Rapana venosa
GGCGCCGCCCTCAATATGCTGGCCCTAAAGAAGTGAGGTCTCTGACGCCTCGCTCCCCTACGACCTTATAGGTTATGGGACTCCTTTACCTTTACCTAGATTAAAAAAGAAACAAACATTTTATTTGACTGAAAACTCTGTCGACAGGTATAATTAGGTAATGGCAAGGAAAAGTGAGAAAAGCTATTATTTAAAACCAAACATTCAAACTCACCGAGTCACATCCATAGGTATGCTCTAGATTTCGCTGGTGAGCCTTACATTGCATTTTACATTAGTCAGGCTAGGCTAGAGTGAGTTCATATCTAATCTTTAGCTTTCGAAGGAAAACTTAAGCAAATAAAGTGGACACTGAATAGCTTCAGACTTCAGACTTCTTTACATTCTCATACGGCAAACTCGATTCTTCTGCTTCACATGGGACATGAACCAAAGAAACGAAACGAAACAAGCAACAAAAACAAAAAACAAAACAAACAAAAACAACCACATGGTAACATTTTTTTGTACTGATATTTTCCGATAAAAAGTTATTTTCCAAATCTCAGGTCACTTCCGGTGGCCAATGCAGGTGCTCGCACGTGTTCCCTCAGGGTGAGAATGAATTTGCCTAGAATTTCTTCCTTAGAATGCTCGCCTTCGTCTAGCCGAAGATCACAGCACTGTACTAGTATATAAGTTGTGATAGATAGATTAACGTTCTTGAAAAAAAATAGATGAGGCGAAGGTTGGGGGGCAACGGACACTTTCCCACTACCACTGGCGATGATGTGCTGGTTACCCACTGTCGCCCAACATGACTCATTGACTGTCAATAGCCTGACTAGACATAGTGTAGGGCTCCTCAAAAATAAGACAAACTTAACCACAAAAAAACACTGAGGGAAAAAGGGTTTAACTTAAAGTTGGATTGCAGGGCTCATTGCATGGGTTTTGTCGAACTGGCTCTGGAAGGAAGTCAGATGTGGGCCTGAGATAATATGGAGTTCCACTTCCAGTCTAAGAGAACATTTTTGGGGTTCTGTTACAAACAGATTCTAGTTTTTATTGAGAAGATTTTTAGGACTGCTATGAATGGCATTCTTGGCTTAATGGTGCATGCATTGATGATGAGATAATAGTTTTATTAAGAAATGTCATTACCTTTAGCTTGCATGTGTTTGCTCATGAAGTTTCCAGAATATTCATTATTCTACAGCATTCTATGAAGTTCTAGGCTTTTCTGGAATGGTTTAGTTTACAGTATTCTAAGAGGTTCTAAAAGTTTCCAGATGGCCTCACTGTAACCAGAGATGTTTGTGTAGTTGGTAATGGTCGGGAGACTTCCTTAATTAAGTTTCTAGAATCTTCCAGCAGCTAGTAGAGGGAAGCCCGGCACTGTATATACAAGGGGCTGTCATCGCACTGGAGGGGAGGAGAGGCCAAGAGAGAGGAGAGATGGAGAGATGGGCATGAGAGACGGACAGACAGATGGAGAGAGGACAATGACAATGATAATATTGACAATGACAGATGGAGAGAGGAGAGGGCGAGAGAGGAAAGATGAAGGGAGGACAGTCAGTCCGAGGAAGAAAGATGGGAAGGAAGGAGAGTAGGAAAGGCGGAGAGCCAAGGGGAGGCAAGGAGTGATTTCCTGAAGAAGGGGAGAGAATTGAAGGAATAGAAGGAGAGCTATGAGGACTGTAGAAGTCATTTTAACTGATTGAGCTCTTTAGTGAGTGTAGTCATGGAGTTTCGGCTGTTGATCCACAGTGTTTATGGAAAGGATTTTTCCTTTTTTGTTTTGGAACTTTTGTATTGGAAATGAATATTGTTTTGAATTGATTTAGTAGAATAAAAGAAATCCAACTTGATTCCTGAGTCATCTTGTGCTCTGTTTGGATGTGATTCACGAGAGATAGGAGAAACCAACTCTTGGCATTTCAGTCAGCTTTCCACGTCCACTGGAGTGTTTTCAAAACAAAGAGTTAGTTCTTCAAAGAACCATGTGACAAGTTCCAAAGAACTTTCTCAGTTTCTGTAGCCTAGTCGGTTTTGCACAGGGTATTTCTCCTAAGGAGGATGAGGAGTGGATGTGGTGTGTTCTCTATGGGTGGGTGTGGTGTTGTACTGTACACTGTAGTCTCTATTGATGTGGACTACTCCGACTAGCCTGTGGTACTGGTAGACTAGCCTGTGGTACTGGTAGTTTCTCTTGTACAATGATTTAATAATATGAAAATAATTACTAATTAGTCTTGCCTTTTTCCTGAATTTTACATTTCATTTCAAACGGAGGCCAGGAGGTGACAGGACTAGAGCTTATCTGAGTTATAGCAAGTTATCCATATCACCTTACTCAGCTATCACTATACTGTATTACTAAATTTATATTCATGATCTGCATTATCCAGCGGGCTGCTCTTCTAGACTCTTGACACAATTTGCTATTAAAGTATATTGTTTTGCTTCTAACACTAACTCTAGTAGTACACCACAATGTCAAGTGCTCCAAATTGTGTATTTTATCAGGTCAGTGTGGGGATTTACAATTTTGTTTAATGTTAATTTTAAAGTATCAGTACTGATTTAAAAGGTTTTGACCACGGATAATTTATTCTGGGCCTGATTCAGTGATTGGGTTTTGACCACGAATAATTTATTCTGGGCCTGATTCAGTGATTGTTTTCTTTGTAAAATCGGCTAAAACAATAATGTAAAGCCTTAAACTAATTAAAGGGTGAGATTTTAACATACAACAGAATCAGAATGAGAATGAGGATGTTTTGTGTGTTCATGTGCAACTTAAGTTTATTGGTTCATCAATCCTCTAAACACTAACAGTAACTTGTTAAAGTTGAAGGGGAACAGATTTTTATGGGGCGGACTTGCCTAGTGGTCAGAGCATTGCACTCGTAATTTGACACTCTGGGTTCAAGGGGGATTTTTTCCCTGGAGTTAACTCCCAAAAGTCCTTCAAATAAGACTATAGTATAAAACTGAGGCCCTATGAATGCATGCAGAACATCTTGGAATGTATGCAATTAAAAATAAATATGTTCTAACTTTCAGAAGAGTAGGCCATTTCATGCTGGGAAGAGCGGATGATAAAATAAAAATTAAAAGAAAAATGCATGCACAGTTGTCACTAGGGTTGTGTTTGACTTTAAACACACATCCCTTCTTCCCCAACCCAAAGTCAGAATGTGGTTATGGCCGATAACGGTGGACAAAAATGGCTGCGAACATAATAATTTTTATTTTACCATTGGTGAGCCTTGGAGCTCCAGCTGAGAAAGAAATAATGTTAACTCCAGGTATAAAATGCTTTCAATTTAACAGTTTTAAATAGCATCAGGGGATAGCCTAGTGGTTAGACTTGCAGCATAGAGCTCGCGATCTGATGGAATGAGTTCAAGACGCCTGGTCAAGTGGATTTTTTTCCCTGGAGTTAACATCAGTACTGACTCTCCACTCTCCGGAAAAGCCTTTAGATGAGATTATTAATGAAGGCCCGAACTACAAAAACTATGCAGAACATTTTTTGAACACATATGGTATATTATATACTGATGTATTTGAAATCTGTTCCGCCTTTCAGAAGAGTAGGTGTTAGGAGCATGCTGTTAGCTATGTTAGGGGCATATGAGTTATGACAAGAATTTTAAATACCATGCACACTGGTATCATATGATATATTGATGATACTGATACGACAGCTGTTAGCTATGTTAGGGGCATATGAGTTATGACAAGAATTTTAAATACCATGCACACTGGTATCATATGATATATTGATGATACTGATACGACAGTGATCTCAGACCTCTAGCCGAGGAATAACAATTCAACCACTCTATAATGTCTGTAGAAAAAAAACCCACTCCAATAGGGAAACGAAATACATTAAATGCAGACAGGGTAAAAAATCAATGGGTTGACACTGCTTTTGTGGCAGTAAGAAAGAGCAATCTGGAGTGATAAGAGAGAGAGAGAGAGCAGCCTGAATTTCCTTATGTGATAGATCTACACATTTCAATATGATACAATATTTACCATTCTCCCGTGTTTAAAATAATAATGTTAATTTGCAAACCAATAACCCACACATGCGCACATGTTAAAAAAAAATTAAAGGCCAAAGTCTTTTATTGAAGAATAGACTTGTTTTAATGATACAGACACTATAAACATGTATCATTGTATGTGAAAAAGAGTGAGATAAAGTCTTTGTGTGTGTTCGCATGCACATTCAACTTCAAGTCATGTATGCTTGTGTGCATGTTTACAGGCAATGTATACATGTGTGAGTCTTGTGTACATTCAGTGTGCATTAGGGAGGACTGAATTGCCACAGTTTCCCGGTAGCTTAGGTTATTTATAAAAGTTATATAATTCTTTCCCATCATTTCTTCACTAATTATGTTTTAATTGGTTTTTTTGTTTAACAGAAAACCAAGCACCCAAACAGGCAACAGAGCCCACAAACACAGTGAACCAAAGACTCTTATACCATACACTATGTATGCAGATCAAGGGAGAGAAGCTGATGACACAAGCTTTGAAAGAAGTGGTAAATTATTTATTTTATGACTTTTTGTGTTTTTGATTGCAGCTAGGTTGCTGTAGCCATTAGCCTCTGTTTAATTTTTTATATATGGTGTGAGTGTGTGTGTGTCTATGCATGCGTGCATATGTGACTATGTGTGTGTAAAACTTGTGTTCTACCAAGTATACAAATCAAGCTCTTTTAACTTTTGTGACGCTCATCATTCAAAACTTGCTTTGGCTAGAGCATTTGGTTTATAATTCATATTGGCTTTTTTTTTTAGCTTTCTTTTTTTGGTAAACACTGCAATGATGTATTGATAAATCTCTCTCGCTCTCTCTCTGAGCCTCGTCCACTCTTTCACCCACATATTTAAAAAATGAAATTCCCCGTATGCATGTGTATTTGTATGAGAGGGTTTTTTTAGAACAGAATTTTGCCAGGGACAACTTTCTAGTTGCTATGCTTCTACTCGCACATGATGCATGTTGCACATGGGACCTTAGTTTATGGTTTCATCAGACTTACCAGGCCACCAGTAAGTTGAAGTCCAATGGATAGGGGAACAGTTTGAACAGCGGGGATCAGACCCGCTTTTCTCTATTTCTTGGCAAGTACATTAGGCTTACCTCCATATCTATTATCTAGACCACCGACACATGCCATTCCAAACTGAGGAACATGAGCTCTTGGTTAACGCATAAAAACTAAAATTTGGCATTTTTGTTGGGGGGGGTCTTTGGGTGTTGGTTTTGGTTTTTTTAAGCCATGCAGTTCAAAGTGTAATGCTATGAAGTAAAACACCATGATGAAAGAGAAACAGACAAGCATATATCTGACTGCTGTGATGTCTCTCATATCTGAGTGTTTTGCTTAATACTTTTACTGAGTTTTCAGTAGATGAAGATATTACGAAATATGTTAAGTAGGGGGGAAAGAAATTTGACATACATAATGGATTGACATCAAGTTTCAAAGTTTTGTGGGCCAGAAAATGGAGTTTCGAGTTTGTTTGGGATGTTGTTTTTTTAACATAGACTATGAGGAGGTTGGGTATGGGCACACCTGTTTTTTTTGTTTCTTTTCTTTCTTTCATTCCTCAGCTAGAGCTCTGAGGTATATCAATGGTGAGATTTTGTGTATGCAACCGTTTGCCCACTTTTATTTTAACTGAGGTAGCCACATTCCATCTTTGGGGATGATGCCTAAACTTGACACCAGTGTACAATGGGGTGTTTTTTGGTTTGGGTTTTTTGCTTTACATTTCTATCATCTGTACCAAGCAGATAGCAATGGCCAACTCTTCTGTAAGGCAGATAGGGTTTAAAACATATGTGCAAAATGTTCAAGTGGTGGCTGAAACCCATGCCATCAGATCACAGACTCAGTACTCTAACCAAATGGCTATCCTACCCCCAAACTTGTTTATCTGTACAATTTTCTTTTCTTTTCTTTTTTAAATGAAATATTGACCTTAAATATGACTGTAAATTTGCTCATAACAATGCCTAATGGAGGGAGAAGTGGGGGGGGAGGGGGATGGCTAAAATGGTAAAACACCATGATGAAAGAGAATCAGACAAGCATATATCTGACTGCTGTGATGTCTCTAGTAACTGAGTGTTTTGCTTTATTTTTAAAAGCGTTTTTGAGTTGTGTGTTTGTAATTGGAGAATTAAGGGGGGAGGGGGGGGGGGAGGTGTTGTTTTGTTTTTTTGGTGATTGTTTTTCCTCAGCTACAGCTCCTAGGTTTACCAATGGTAAGATTTTGCTAATGCAGTCGTTTTTGCCCATCATTAAGGTAGCCAGAATTTGGTTATAAACATTGTTGGGTTTTGTTTGTTTTGTTGTTGTTTTTGTTTGGGGGTGGTTGTTTTTTGTTGGGGTTTTTTTTTTTTTGGGGGGGGGGGGGGTTATCTTGAAATATGTTTAATAGGAAAAAAAAGTTTTGAAATGGTATGAAGCAACACCAGAGTTTACAACACAGAAAATGGCGGGGTTTTTTTTAACTTACAATATGGTAGGGAAAGAAATAGGTCTGTTTATATGTATAATTTTTCTTTCATATTTTTATGAAAATTAATACTGACCTAAATATGACCATGTGAATTTGCTTTATAAAACCCCAAATTTATGTGGAAAAAAAAGAAAATTGCTACAGTAAAACACAATGATGAAAGAGAAACAGACAAGCATATATCTGACAGCTGTGATGTCTCTAGTACCCGAGTGTTTTGCTTTAAGTGTTTATGAGTAGTGACAATGTTCAGATAACTTGAAATATGTTTTAATAGAAAAAGACAAGGTTATCAATTGATTATGAAGCAACAATTACATCAGAGTTCACAGTTTGTGATAGAGAAAATGGCGTCAGGTTTTTTTGTTTGTTTGTTGTTCCCTTTTGTTTTTGTGACTTGTGATATGGTAGGGATGGGAATAGATCTATCTGTATAATTTTTTTCTTTTATAATTTATTGAACATTTGGTATTGACCTAAATAATATGACCCTGTGAATTTACTTTTTAAAATGCCAATTGTGGAAAAGAAGAGAAAAGTGCCACAGTAAAACACCATGATGAAAGAGAAACAGACAAGCATATATCTGACTGCTGTGATGTCTCTAGTGCCTGAGTGTTTTACTTGAACTAGTCGAAGCATTATTGGGTTGTCAGCATGTTAAAGTCATTCGCAGTACAGGTGGGGTTTTTGCTGGTGTTGTTGTTTAACTATACTTTGGGTTGGTTCTTTTTCATTCAGAGTTCCAAGGTTCATCAATGGTGAGAATTTGCCTATGTGACAGTTTTCACCCTCCAATATGGTAGCAGCATTCCGATTTTGGGGATAAGACATGTTTAGAATGGAAGAAAAAAGTTGTAAATTGGTTGTGGAGCAACACCAATGTTTACATTTATGGTCACAGTGAATAGTGTTTTGCATAAGGGTTTTTTGTGTGTTCGTTTTACTTTTAAACTTAGTGTGTGGTGGGGTTAGTTCTGTATAATACATGTTGGGGTTTTTTTCCCTTCATATTTTGGTTTAATATCGACCTTAGATACGACAATGAAGATCCTTTTAAAAATGCCAAATAGGGGGGGGGCTTGCTACAGTAAAACACAATGATGAAAGAGAAACAGACAAGCATATATCTGACTGCTGTGATGTCTCTAGAACCTGAGTGTTTTGTACACTTAATTTAAGTATTATTGAGTTGTCAACATGTTATGATGATTTAAAACATGTTAGAAATGGGGGGGGGCTGTTAAATTGATTATGGAGCAACACTAACTTGACTAAGGTTACAGTTTGTGACACAGAAAATGCTGTTTTGATTGGGTTTTTATTTTAATCCCAAACTTAGGATCTGAAGGGGGGAAAAAAAGGGGGAGGGGGGGTTGTAATTTGTTTACCCATAAATGATTATTTTTCATTCACCATAAATCTCACAAATATGAAACACTTTCAAGATTTCAAATATTTTCTGATTTCATTTAGGTTCTGTAAAAGAGATCAACGGGTCCTGTCTACAAGATGCCAAGTCTACTTACTACAAGATGTCACGGCTAGAAAAGGTATGGCCAAGCAAAAGATGATCCAGTTAAAAACAACATTTGGAAAGACAAAGGCATACATAAATATTTCAAAATCAGAATTTTCAAAACACCAATCTGGCCAGTATTGCTGTATGGGTCAGAAGCCTGGAAACTACGAAAATTGGAAAAAGACAAAATAAGCACACCCAAAATGTGGTTCTACAGGCAACTTGTAAGAAGGCAGAAGAAGAAATGAAAGCATTCTTGATGAACTCTCAGGGCAAAGACAGATCATTTGAAATTATATGTTAAAGATAGGGGAGGTAAATTGATTATGGAACAGCTCCAAGGTTTATAGTTTTTGATACAGAAAATGCTGTTTTGAATAGGGTCGCTTTTTTCGTTTTGTTTTTTTTAACTAGTGTGTGGAGGGGGTATACCTGTTCACCTGTACAATATATTTTTTGGATGAAATATTGACACATATCAGAATGTGAATTTGCTTATGAAAATGTTGAATGGAGGTAAAGAGAAAATGGTTAGAATACAACACTCTGATGAAAGAGAAACAGACAATCATATACCTGACTGCTGTACCTGATTTAAAACCGATTATCAAGCAATACCAAGGTTTACAGTATGTGACAGAAAATGGTATTACGAGTTATTTTTTATGAGTAATTTTTTTGTTTTCAACTTAGCATATGAAGGGGGTGAGGATTTACCTATTTATCTGTATAACTTTTTTTTTGTTTAATGAGAAATTGACCTTGAATATATGTGAATATGTAAAATTGTAAATTTGCTTACAAAAATGCCAAAGGGGGTTGAAAAATAATAAGAGAAAAGTACAGTAAAGCACTATGATGAAAGAGAAACAGACAAGCATATATCTGACAGCTGTGATGTCTCTAGTACCTGAGTGTTTTACTTTAAGCTTTGTTTTCATCATTTTTGGAAAACTGAAATTTTATACGTTTCTTATAGGGAGAAAAAAAAAAGTTCTAAACTGTATATGGAGCAATACCAAGGTTTGTCTGTGTGTGGAAACAGAAAATAGTGGCCATGTTTTGTCTAAGGGTTTTTTTGTTTTGGGGGCTTTGTTTGGGTTTGTTTTTTTAACTTATGGTATGCTGGGGACAGGAGTAGGTCTGTTTATCTGTACATTTTTTAATGAAATATTGATCTTATCTGAGAAGAAATTTGCTCACATTATTAAAGGGGAGGATTGCTACAGTAAAACACCATGATGAAAGAGAAACAGACAAGCATATATCTGACTGCTGTGATGTCTCTAGTACCTGAGTGTTTTACATTAAGCTTTGTCGAGTTATCAGTGGGTAAAGATAACTTAAAATAATATGTTTAATGAAAGAAAAGAAAACAAAAAAGAAAGATGAAATTGATTATGGAATAACTAACTGTCACAGTTTGTGGGCCAGAAAACAGTGTTTTTGAACACTTGGGTTTTTGTGTTTCAGACAGGGTAGAAAGGTGCTGGAGTACCTGTACATTAAAAAAAAATTTTTTTATGAAGTATTGACCTTGAATATGACTTTTTTGTTTGTTTTTTGGCTACAGCTTGAAGCTTAACCAATGCTGAGACTATGTATTTTATGCAACTGTTTTTGCCCCAACATAGGTAGCCGCATTCCAACTTAAGGGATGATGTCTTAATATAAGTAACACATCAATCAGTGTACATGCAGTGTTAAAAAAAGTAAAATTCCTGTTCCTACCAGCCTGCAATGTGTGTGTGCAAAATGTTCTGCGTGCATTTGTACACAGGTCCTCAGTTTAGTCTTATCCAAAAGACGTTTTGGGAGAACAGAGGGGGTAATGGAGGGGGAGTAAAACACCATGATGAAAGAGAAACAGACAAGCATATAGCTGACTGCTGTGATGTCTTTAACACCTGAGTGTTTTACTGTATTTCAGTTTTATTGAGTTGTCAGCATTTAAGAGAACAAAAATAAAAAAAACGAACCTGATTATATAGCAACACCAAGGTTTACAGTTTGTAACACAGAGAATGCGGTTTTGAGTAGGGTAGGGCTGTTGTTTTTTAAATTTTAATTAGAGTATGAATGGGATGGGGGTAGACCTATTTATCTGTATAACTTATTTATCTTTTTTTATGAAATATTTACCTTAATATGACATTGTGAATTTGCTTACAAAAATGCGAAAGGGGGTTGAAAAATTAAAGGAGAAAATTGCTATGTACAGCAAAACACAATGATGAAAGAGAAACAGACAAGCATATATCTGACTGCTGTGATGTCTCTAGTACCCGAGTGTTTTGTTTCAAGTTCTCTTGAGTTGTCATTTGGAAAATTGAAACGTTTCTAATAGAACACACACACAAATTTTAATCTAAATTGATTATGGAGCAACACCAAGGTTTGCAGACACAGAAAATAGTGGTATTATTTTGGCTAGGGTTCTTTTTTGCTTTAGGTTGGGCTTTTTAAACGTAGGATATGCTAGGAATACAAGGAGATCTTTTTATCTGTACTCTTTTTTTTTTTTATATAATGAAAAATTGTCCTTCAGTATGACAAGAAATTTGCTTATGAAAATGCCAAATATTGAGAGGGGGGGGGATTGCTACAGTAAAACACAATGATGAAAGAGAAACAGACAAGCATATATCTGACTGCTGTGATGTCTCTAGTGCCTGAGTGTTTTACTTTAAGCTTTGTTGAGTTGGAGTTGTCAGCAGGTAAAGATAACTTGAAATAATATGTTTGGAGAAAAAAAGGGGTGAAAAAACCTAAAAAATCAAAGATGGAATGACTTAAACTTTCACAGTTTGTGGACCAGAAAACTGTTTTTGAATAGTTGGGATTTTTTGTGCACTTTATTAAGACAGGATAGAAAGGTGTGGGAGTACTTGTATATTTTTACATATTGTTATGAAGTATTGACCTTGAATATGACCTTTTTTTTTCTTTTTTGTTTTGTTCCTTAGCTAGAAGCTTAACCGATGCCAAGATTTTGCATATGCATGTTTTGTCTCATCATAAGGTAGCCACATTCCAACTGGGAGAATAATGTCTAAACACACCAGTGTACATTCATTGTTAAAAAACAAAATACCTCTTCCTACCAGCATGCAATGGCCTACTGTTTCCAAATGTGGAACGGGTTTTAATGTGTGCAATATGTTACGTGTGCATTTGTACACAGGTCCTCAGTTTACAGTCTTATTCAAAGGACTTTTGGGCAAATGGAATGGGCACTGACTCCAGAGGGGAAAGCCCCTTGAACAGGTGCCTGATCGGTAGCCTGAACCCAGGCCATCAGATCACAAGCTCAGATATCTATCAACTAGGCTATCCTACCCCCAAATGACAGTATGATTTTGCTTACAAAAATGCCAAATGATTGAGGGAGATTTAAGTAAAATACTGTGATGAAAGATAAACAGACAAGCATATATCTGACTGCTGTGATGTCTTTGTACCTGAGTGTTTTACTTTATTTCAGTTTATTGAGATGTCAGCATTTAATAGAACAAAAAAGGTTTAAAACTGATTATAGAGCAACACTAAGGTTTATAGTTTGTGACACATAAATGTTTTCAGAAGAGGTTTATTTGTTTTTAACTTCGGATATGAAGGGGTGAGGGTAGATCTATTTATCTGTATAACATTTTCCTTTTTTTTTTAAAAATCAAATATTGACCTTGAATATAACATTGTAAATTTGCTTACAAAAATGCCAAAGGGGGTTAAAAAATCAAAGGATAAAATTGCTACAGTAAAACACTGTGATGAAAGAGAAATAGACAAGCATATATCTGACTGCTGTGATGTCTTTTAGTACCTGAGTGTTTTGCCTAAGCTTTCTTGAGTTGTCAGTGGAAAAGGATAACTTGAAATGTTTTTTGGAGGAAAAAAACAATGATGGAATGACTTCAACTTTCACAGTTTGTGGGCCAGAAAACTGTTTTTAAATCGCTGGGGCTTTATGCACTTAATCAAGACAGGATAGAAAAGGTGTGGGTAGTACCTGTACATTTTTCATTATCTATGAAACACTGTTGAATAATTTGTTGTTATTTCTTGGCTAGAGCTCCAAGTTTAACGTGAAGCTAAACTTTTCAATGTTTTTGCCAACCATAAGGTAGCCACATTCCAACTGGGGGGATGATGTCTAAACACACTAGTGTACATGCATTGTTAAAAAACAAAATACCTCTTCCTACCAGCATGCAATGGCCTACTGTTTCCAAATGTGGAACGGGTTTTAATGTGTGTGCAATATGTTACGTGTGCATTTGTACACAGGTCCTCAGTTTACAGTCTTATTCAAAGGACTTTTGGGCAAATGGAATGGGCACTGACTCCAGAGGGGAAAGCCCCTTGAACAGGTGCCTGATTGGTAGCCTGAACCCAGGCCATCAGATCACAAGCTCAGATATCTATCAACTAGGCTATCCTACCCCCAAATGACAGTATGATTTTGCTTACAAAAATGCCAAATGATTGAGGGAGATTTAAGTAAAACACCGTGATGAAAGATAAACAGACAAGCATATATCTGACTGCTGTGATGTCTTTGTACCTGAGTGTTTTACTTTATTTCAGTTTATTGAGATGTCAGCATTTAATAGAACAAAAAAGGTTTAAAACTGATTATAGAGCAACACTAAGGTTTATAGTTTGTGACACATAAATGTTTTCAGAAGAGGTTTATTTGTTTTTAACTTCGGATATGAAGGGGTGAGGGTAGATCTATTTATCTGTATAACATTTTCCTTTTTTTTAAAAAAATCAAATATTGACCTTGAATATAACATTGTAAATTTGCTTACAAAAATGCCAAAGGGGGTTAAAAAATCAAAGGATAAAATTGCTACAGTAAAACACTGTGATGAAAGAGAAATAGACAAGCATATATCTGACTGCTGTGATGTCTTTTAGTACCTGAGTGTTTTGCCTAAGCTTTCTTGAGTTGTCAGTGGAAAAGGATAACTTGAAATGTTTTTTGGAGGAAAAAAACAATGATGGAATGACTTCAACTTTCACAGTTTGTGGGCCAGAAAACTGTTTTTAAATCGCTGGGGCTTTTGTGCACTTAATCAAGACAGGATAGAAAAAGGTGTGGGAGTACCTGTACATTTTTTCATTATCTATGAAACACTGTTGAATAATTTGTTGTTATTTCTTGGCTAGAGCTCCAAGTTTACGTGAAGCTGAAACTTTTCAACTGTTTTTGCCCACCATAAGGTAGCCACATTCCAACTGGGGGGATGATGTCTAAACACACTAGTGTACATGCAGTGTTAAAAAACAAAATACCTCTTCCTACCAGCATGCAATGGCCTACTGTTTCCAAATGTGGAACAGGTTTTAATGTGTGTGCAAGATGTTCCGTGTGCATTTGTACACAGGTCCTGTTTACAGTCTTATTCAAAGGACTTTTGGGCGAATGGAATGGGCACTGACTCCAGAGGGGAAAGCCCCTTGAACAGGTGCCTGATTGGTAGCCTGAACCCAGGCCATCAGGTCACAAGCTCAGATATCTATCAACTAGACTATCCTACCCCCAAATATGACAGTATGATATTGCTTACAAAAATATGGCATTTTTGTAAGTAAAATCATACAGAGTTGTCAGCATGTTAAGATCATTCAAAATATGTTAAAATACACACACACATTCATATATATATATATATATGTTTTTAATTCATTATAAATGGAACAGCTGCAAGGTTTACAGGTTGTGACAGAAAATGCTGTTTTAGGATGGGTTGTTTGTTTTGTTTTGTACTTATCATAGGCAGGTTGGGGTGGGGGGTGTTGAAATTGTTTATTGTAATATAACTTTTTTGTTTTGTATTTTATGAAATATTGACCCAATAGATATCACAATGTGGATTTGTAATGAAAATGTTGAATGTGGGGGTACTAGAGAGACCCATAAAAAAGTAAAACACCATGATGAAAGAGAAACAGACAAGCATATATCTGACTGCTGTGATGTCTCTAGTACCTGAGTGTTTTACTTTCAGTTTTAATGAGTTATGAGCATTTAAGAGAACAAAAAGATTTAAAACTGATTATAGAGCAACACTAAAGTGTACAGTTTATGACACAGAAAATGATGTTCTGAGTAGGATTTTTTCGTTTGTCTTTTTAACTTATGATATAAAGGGGGTGGAGGTTGACCTATTTATGTATATAATTTTTTTCATACTTTATGACAGTGTAAGTTTTCTTCTAGAAATGCCAAAGGGGGTTAAAAAAACAACAACAGACAAAATTGTTACAGTAAAACACCATGATGAAAGAGAAACAGACAAGCATATATCTGACTGCTGTGATGTCTCTAGTGCCTGAGTGTTTTACTTTAAGCTTTCTTGTCAGCATGTTTGGAAAACTTGAAATATGTTTCTAATCAAGAGAGAAAAATTCTAAATTGATTATGGAGCAACACCAAGGTTTGCAGTTTGTGGACACAGAAAAGTTTGACAGTGTTTTGGCTAGGGTTTTTTGTGGTGGTTTTTTTTTGGGGGGGTGGCTTTTAAGGTTGTTTTTGTAAAATTTTAGGATATGCTAAGGATAGTAGTCTCTGTTTATCTGTGCATTTTTATGAAATATTGACCTTAATTTTCTTTACAAATGGCTACAGTACAACACCATGATGAAAGAGAAACAGACAAGCATATATCTGACTGCTGTGATGTCTCTAGTGTCTGAGTGTTTGAAGCTTTATGGAGTTGTCGGTATCGTTTAAAATATGTTTGACATAACAGATGATACTGCTGTTATAGAGCAACACCAAAGTTTACAGTTTATGGCACAGAAAAGGCCATTTTTAGTAGGCTTTTTTCTTTTTTTAAAATTAGAGTATGAAAGGGGGTAGACTTGTTTACTTATGCAGTTTTTCATATTTTTTAATGAAATATTGACCTTTAATATGACAAATGTGAATTTGCTTTAAAAAATGCCAAATGGGGGAGAGAGAGGAAAAAAAGATGGCTACAGTAAAACACCATGATAAAAGAGAAACAGACAAGCATATATCTGACTGCTGTGATGTCTCTACTACCGGAGTGTTTTACTTTATGTAAGCTTTAATGAGTTGTCAGCATGGTGAGATCATTTGAACAAAAAAAAAGAGTTTAAACTGAATATGGAGTGACATCAAGTTTTACCATTTTTTTGTTTGGGGGAGGGTTTTTTTTTTTTTATAACAGGATCATTACCCTGAACTACAACTGCTCAAAAGTAAACATGAATGTAGAAAACACGGACTTGGGTTAAATAGGAAATAAGATTGCTACCAAAAACAACAGCAAAATCCCTTTAACTTGTCTATATCACCGCTGTCATCAGTAGGAGCTCCACACAATGCCACCAGGGCTCACCATCTTTCTCTGACTCTATGGAGTTCTACGATCTCTGTGATGTTGGCAATGTAGGATGTTGGTGGTCTGCCTCTTTTCCTTCTGTCCTCAGCCTTACCTTGGAGAACTGTCATCATCAGATTTGTCTGTGTGTTTCTGTTTGCATGACCAACATATCTCAGTTTGCACCTATCAGTTTCAGACACCTTTTGTCTTTGCACTGAATCCCTTTAACAACAACAAAATAAAATTGAAGCAGGATTCAGCGAACTGTCAGCTTAACGCATCCAAATCAGCCATTAAATGAAAGGCAGACATTCTATCCAATTAGAAAACAGCAAGTTTGATACTTTTTGGGGTCAGAAAATGGCATTTTGAATTGTAGTTTTTGGGGGGCGTTGTTTTTTTTTAAGTTCGGATATGAAGATAGGGGAGGGTTAATACTGCTTATCTGTATATTTTTTTTGGGGGGGTACTTTTATTAAATATTTACCTGAAATATGTCAATGTGAATTTGCTTATAAAAATGCCAAATGGGGAGAAAGGGAAGAAGATGGCTACAGTAAAACACCATGATGAAAGAGAAACAGACAAGCATATATCTGATTGCTGTGATGCCTCTACTACCTGAGTGTTTTACTTGAACATTACCGAGTTGTCAGTATGTTAAGATCAGTGTAGGTATAAAACGAAAAGGATAAAAAGATCTTTAGATTGACTATGGGGTGATATCAAGTTTTACTGCTTGTGAGCCAGAAAACTGTTTTGAGTAAGGTTTTGTTTTGGTTTTTTAAACTTTGGATATGAATGGAGAGGGAGGGGGGGGGGGTTGAAACCTGTTCATCCCTACAATTTTTTTCTCTCATATTTTTATGAAGTTCCTACCTTAAATATGATGCGACTTTGCTTATAAAAATTAAAATTGAATTGAAAAAAAATGGGGGGGGGGGGGGGGGGTTTAGACCTGTTTATCTTGGTATGCTGAAATGCTGACCTTAAATATGTGGTATCTGTGTTGTTTTTCATGCTTCTTCATACAAGCTTACCTTAAATATGACAAATGTGAATTTGCTTATAAAAATGCCAAATGGGAAAGCCAGAGAAAATGGCTACAGTAAAACACAATGATGAAAGAGAAACAGACAAGCATATATCTGACTGCTGTGATGTCTCTACTACCTGAGTGTTTTACTAGAAGCTTTACTGAGTGGTCAGAGTATTCTGATTGGTGGTTTAGAGTTTGTGCACCTGCCTAGAATGTGAGAAGTCTGGGTTTGATCCCTGTTTGTGCCTGAACTTTCCCCTTATCTGCTAGAGTTTGAGTGGTGGACTGGGTACAAGTCTTTTAGATGAGACAATAAACTGAGATCCCCTGTAAAAAGTAACATACAATACACCACAATAATTTGAAATAATTCATGTAGAGAGAGTTTGTTTTTTTTAAACTACTAAATTATTTGTTTTACAGCATCCTTATCAATATGATCATGATCATTATCGTTATTGTTTCAGGGGGAGGAGTGTGCAGCAGGAACCAAACCAGCATGATGTCTTCAATGGTTTTTAGTCGGACCCTAAGCACATACGAATCAAAAATATCTTGATTGGTAAGTTCACTTTGCATTGGGTATCAATCAAAAATATCTTGATTGTTAAGTTCACTTTCCATTGGGTAACTTCAGATACTATTGATGTAAACTGATGAAAAATATTGGTAGTACAGAGGTAACACACTCACCTATAGAAACATGAAGTTGCAGGTTCAATCCCCAATAAGTCCTTAAGTTTTCAGCATCCTCTAAAGCTTGAGGGGTGATCTTTGAGATGAAAAAAATAAAGTGAAACCAAGGTACTGTGTGAAAGCATGTTGGGTGCATGCTAAAGAATGCGCTTTAACAAGAGAATTATCTTTGGCAAAGTAATGTAGGAATTAAACCCGTTTCAGTATTTGACAGGGAAACAAATAAATATGCAGACTGGGGGGAAAAAAGATGGGTGGGGTTTCTCTTGTGGCTGCATAGTGCATACTCTCCCTGTGGAGAGAAGCCCAAATTTCACGCAGAGAAATATGCTGTTGACTGAAAATGTCCAAAAGCACATCATTGCTACTTTCATGATGGCAGAGTGGGTAAGGGGAAGATAATTCCTAGCAGATTAGACAATGACTTGGAGTAGCTGATATTGCAGAAACTAATCAGGAACAGAGTGAAGATATTTCAGCTTAAGAATGGAGAGATATTGAAACCTTTTTTTTTTCCAACATTAAAATAAGTTTATAAAGTTAGTAGAGTCTGTTGGGGTAAAGATAAAATTGACATAGTTTAGATTGTTTTGTGACTATTGTTTTCATTTTTCTGCCTTCCATCTTTTTTGCATAATTTTGGATCTAACTTCTTCCACTCCTTTTTTTTTTTTTTTTTTTTTTTTTTTTTTTTTTGGTCCCTCATCCTCCTCTCTTCCTTGTCTCAATTTGAGTTCGCTCTTCAAAGTCATTTGGAAAAAGAGCATTGTTGATTCATGGAACTGAACTGGTCAGAATAGGTACATATTTGACAGTTTGAAATTGTGTATTGAACAGGCATGCACACACTCACACCCGTGCATGCACACACACATGCACACTCTCCCATACATAATGTACACGCACACACACACACACACACACTCTCTCTCACTCACTCTTACACAGGGTGGGGATTTTTATAATATCCTAGGTAAAAGTAGACCTGCCAGTGTCTTAATCCCCTTTGTGTAATGCAGATGTCAAAGAGAAAGTTTTTGTTTCCAGATTAAATAAGCAACGCATTTGCTTTCTTTCATCACAGAACATCAAATATGCATTCATATCTGTGTCGGGTGGGTTACGGAAACATGAACATAACCTAGCATGCATCCTGTAAAATAATGAGCTGCTCTGAAATCAGAATGTGTAGGCTGAGGTTAGCAGGCAGACCTCCTGCAACACTGCACATCCCACCTAGAGACCTAGAAACACAGACAAGAGAGAGAAAAATCTTAATCTGTCATTTCAAAATAAAATGTTGGTGTTTCAGAATTGTGATGCAGAAAAAGGAAATGGAGCTGACCACCTTGGTGGTGTGCAGAACCAAGTGACCTCCATTATCGGTTTCAGACAGGCCACCAAACAACCTGTGACAGCTATGGTCAGTGTGTGAATGTGTGTGTGTGTACGCGCATGCATGAAATAAAGTTCGTTTCCGAAGACCTCTTCAGACAGGTCACTTCACAACCTATTGTGTGTGACGAGATGATGAGTTTGTGTGTGTGAGTGTGAAACCAGCAAGATTCTCTCTCTCTCACTCTCCCCCTTATTCTGTCTCTCGTATTTGTACTTTGTGATTGTAGTTCGATTATTTACATGACTGATGCTTGATTTTTTTTCTTTGTGTGCTCCTTCTCCCTGCCACCCCTCTCTCTCACTCTCTCTCTCAGAGTTCTATTTGTACCATGGGATTGTATTTTGATGACGTGATTGCTGCATTTTCCAAAATGCTATGATTAATGCTTTTCTGGTATTATTCCATGTGCCTTCCCCACCACCACCACCTCACCCACCCCTCTATCTTTCTCTTTCTCTCTGTCTGTGTCTGTCCTTTTTCTTTCTTTCTCTTCTTTCCTCTATCTATATTACTGTACCTGTGTCTAGATATATACTCATTTTTGCTATGCGATTGCTTGGGTTTAAAACCTTTGGGTTGAAGGAATGACTGAGGAGAGCTTATTTAATTGCTGAAATTCAGGGGGCAATGCCCCTTGACCCAGCAACGCCCCCTGAACCCCCAAAACATTTCAGGGGAAAATGATTTTCTTCCAGTACCATGCATGAGTACTGCTGACTAATGTGAATGGGAGGCATATAACATTCCCTTTTTGTTGATAATTTAGCTTTCAGACCCCACCCTTACTTTCAGTGAAACAAACAGTTCCAAGTATGGGTTTGGAAAAATGTTCTAGAGGGTCTGGAAAATGTTTGGGAAGAAAGTCTGAAAGTGAACATAAGATCATGATCTTAAATTTTGAAAGTGTGTGTGCGGGCACGCAGGCCCTGAGGAAGCGACATGACAAGCCTGAGTATGGCTGGGGCAGAGAGATTGAAATGAGCAGTGTGGTAACAGCAGGACAGGATTGTCACAGAAGATGAGGCAACACAAAATATACAAACAAACAAAAAAGAAATGAGTGAAACAAACAAACAAAAATGATAATTCATGATGTTTTCTTTTGTCAAATAACTAAACCAGTGTTCACAACTTACTGTGTATACTGTTTTCATATGTGTGCAGCCCATAAAGTGGAAAAGTGTGGAACTTGGTGCGTTCAGCTCACTGCTGGACCACATACACATGACCCCATAGGACCTGAGCCAGTTGCCAGATTGCCAGATGAAGCAAATAAAGAACAAGTAGGGCCCAAGGTGGTCATCCAGTCAAGAAACAAAGGACTTTGTCAGAGGAGGATTACAGAGAGAGCAAGAGAGAAATTTGTGTGTGTTTTTTTTTTGTTGGTTTTTTTTTTTTGGAGGGGTGTTGAAAGAAATTTGACTGAGTAGATTGTTTTTATGTGTGTATGTTTGGGGGGGGGGGGGGGGGGGGGGGGGAGGAAGGGGGGGGGGGGGGGGGGGGGGGGGGGGGGGGGAGAGGAGAAGTGAATATCTACTAAGAACTGTGATTTGGAAAACTGAAATTTTCAAGAGTAAAAAACTAAAAGAGTGTGTGTGTGTTGGGGGGGGGGATGGTGAGAGGAGAAGTGAACATCTACTAAGAACTCTGATATGAACAACTGTGAAATTTTAATGAGTAAAAACCTAAAAGAGCATTGCAACCTGGGTCCTTATTTTTGTGTAGTATAACTAATAACCAGATAAGCCTCATGCTAGTCAGAGATTTTTTTTTTTTTTAATTTTTAAAGAATCTGTCCATAATGATCATTTACGATGGTCACTTACAATAGTGGGCATTTATCAAGGCAGTGAATATTTACTAGATGTTAAAACCTAAAAGAGTATTGCAACCTGGGTCCTTATTCTTGTGTAGTATAACTAATAACCAGATAAGCCTCATGCTAGTCAGAGATTTTTTTTTTTTAATTTTTAAAGAAACTGTCCATAATGATCATTTACGATGGTTTTTTCACAATAGTGAGCATTTATCAAGGCAGTGAATATTTACTAGTAAACTACTGATTAGAAGACATAACAAAATTGAGGGAAATTTGCTACATATCAATAGTGCCCAGACTGTGTACTCTACTCTTTATTCAGGAACGAAAAGGGATAGGGTAGCGGTACAATTGAGATCAAATGTCCTTTTTTTTAATAGTTTTTGTTGCTTTCTTTCTTAGGCTAGAGCTTCAAAGTTCACCAATGGTGAGATTTTGCCTCTGCAACTGTTTGCCCACCATTAAGGTAGATTTTTGGGATTTCTGCATTATAAATTTGTATTTTGGCAGAAGTATTTTGAAAATGACAGGAAATCAAAGGATGGGATTGTTGCTTATCATTTATATTTTTTGTTAAGGAAAGAAAGAGGAAATCGATCAAATGCTTTTGATGAATATTTCTTTAAAAATTGTGAGAAGAAAATCAGTCTGTAAATGTCGCAGCCTGTGAGATTGCAAAATGAATAATAAAGGAACCAGTTTACTTATGTGAGACTGTGAGATTTACTTCTCTGTGTGTGTATGTATATTTGTTCTGATTTTGTACAGTGTTATATTTTGTTTTTGTAGTATTTGTTGCAGGGTTCTTCAGTTGGTTTTTGGGTTTGGGCTTTTTTTTTTCTCATTCTTTTTTATCTTTAACTTTTTTTTTTTAATTGAGGGGTGGGGTGTTCATTATTGTTATTTGCTCTTCTCGCACAAGTAAATCTGTTTCTTCCTTGTAAGAAAAACAACAATAAAACCAATCCTTAACTTTAGAAACTGTAAACCTGTGAGGCTGTCATCAACGCTGGGATACAGAACCAGCAAGAAGTCAACTATTGTGATACTGATAGGACTGCCGATAATGGTAGAAAGCTGCTGAAAATTATAGTTTTAAGGACAGAAAGTCACTGTATTGTATTGTTTTGCATTGTATACAACTTTCAGTTCATGGCAGATTCCTCAGTGTGAAATTCAGGATGCACAGGTGCGTGGCATGAAAACTGGGGCAAAATTTACTGTAATGATAATGCTACTCACAATAATAACAATAATATTGATGATGTGAATAATGTGCTTTTACATACCAAAGTGAAGAACACATACTGCTATACATTTACAAACACATACCAATGTACTCTTACCATATTTCTTCCTCTTCTGTGTTCCCTGACCATGCAGAATTTTTAGTCAGGTCCGGATGGCGAAGTCTGCAGTCTGTCGTAGTGGCCCTGCCAGTCCCCCCAGTTTTTCCTGGAGCTGTCCTGGGCTGGGCCATGTCTGGTGTCTCAGAGCAGCTAATCATACAAAACGTGAAAGCATGCATTAATTAACTACAATGAAATGGAAAAGATTCATGGCTGATGGAAATGTTTTCAAAATGAGATACATGAACCCAAGTGCACTGAATATACCAACATACACGTGTACAAAATTATATATTTACTTAAATACATAATCATTTGAATCTTTGCACACATGAAATAATGTTGATACTTACACAAGAAAGCAAACTCCTCAATATAAACATTGGTCCTTCACAAACATTTTGCTTATAATCCTCTTTTCCCTGTAGCAAGGGAAGTAATCCTGATCACAGCTTGCATTAGCAGACTGGATGTCGCCAACACAAGGGGAAAAGCCTTGGGGAATTGAGTCAGTGTTAAAATCACAAAAAGAAATTACTTATACTTGGTTGTAATACAGTGCTACTAGAGATTTAAATGCCTATGACCTCTGCAGCTTAAAATAGAAAATATGAACAATATAAAACATTTTTCACTTTCTCAATGAATAAACAAAATCCAAGATTATGAGGTAATGTACACAATTTCAACTTTTAATGACAAAACAATAACATTTCTTTCATATGAAGCCATGTTTACTTTAACATATGAAAAATGACATGATGAGTGCTCTGAACGATTACATATTTTTTTATTTGTCATTACAAATGACAAGTCATTTTTGCCATGACAGACTACCTTTTTATAGAACACAGGACTTTACATTATGAACACCTCTCTAATATGCTAAGGATATAAATGTACTGTTATGTTCACAAACTGGAGTATTTCCTGGTGTGTTTTTTTCTAATATATTTCTACATATTCCTAAAAATAGACATGTCACTTCTGTGCAGAATCAACTTACATTATTTTTAGGATACACTTGTTTTCATTCTTTGCATGTATACTGATTATATAATAAAAAATGATACATGCATCTTTCTCTCAAACTTTCTTTTGGTTTTTGATGATGGGGGCAGGGAGGAAGGTTGCGGGGAGGAGGAGGGGGGAAAGAGGATGTCAAGAGCCTCGATCCTTCATTCACACCTTATTCCCAGAACAAATAAAACCATAACATACAGTCTTTGCTAAAAATCGTGCATGCACAGACACACACACATTTACACACACACACACTGACATTAGTGCTAGTTACCACTGCAAAAACATACACACACAGAAAAAAAAACATACTTTGTTCTCTCTGCTAAAAATGTGTGCATATATACACACACACACAAATGCAAATACAAACACATCGTATTCTGGGGCAACATTGGCGCACACACTCACACGTTATGCATCATACAAAATTGATATACATTTTATGACACTGCAGCTATAAACAAACCTCAGCTGGGATCATGGGACTGGTAAATATATGGGCTAGATCTACATGCTAAGAGTTGTGTCTTTTCATTGCTATACATATTCCTCTTTTCAAAACACACACACAACAGATCTAGATTCTCTGTAAAAAGCACATTTGAAAACCATAAACACAACAAATGCAACCAGTAGAGCATCAATGCAATGTGCATGTCAGCTCAGTTTGTGCCTAGATCTCCAAGCAAAGTGCTCCTCTCCAGCTAGATCTAGGAGAAATAGATCTGTCTGCCTGACACCTGACTTAAAAGTGTTGACTCAAAATTAACTATTGCAAGCTGCTGACTGTCAAATGAGCGTTTGGATATCAAAATTAGTAAAAGGAGGACATTCAAAGGCAAGTTTTTCTCATTACCTATTATATGAGTGACATTACGAATAAACTACGACAACAGAAGTAAACAAGCTCTTACATGTCTGCCACAGCCTACAAAAGGCGTTTGGAGATCGGGTCTTCTTGTCAGACATGACCACCTTTAGCCCTTTGGAGGTCATTAGGCCTATAGCAAAAAACGTTCGCAGGCACTTCTATTGACAATCTGGATTCAAGATGGCCGCTAAAGGGATTGTTAAAAGTGCCGCTCTTTCCTCGCGTCATTCTAGGCAAAATATTGCTATAATACACTTCTTTCTGTGATAATTGTGTTTATTTTAACATACAATTGCTTTGAATGACAAAAATGTACTTTTCTGTAAGAAATTTTCAAAAAATATTTACCCATAGCTCATTGTCAAAAAATCAAGGGGGAAAACTGCAGGGAGCTTTAGCTAAATATTCTATTTTGAAGATGGTTGCCCAAATGACAGGCCAAGTTGGTGTTGAAATCACTAGGCTACATAAAAAAATCTCTTTTGGGTGGGGGGAGGGGGGGGGATCACCAGCTAGTTCCATCGATTGATTTTTTAGATCTACAGATATATATATTTATCTTTTCTTATAAACAAAACTACACTGACGTCTGCATAAGCCTAGGCATGCTCTATTAAAATTACTCTCTTTTTTTTCTTTTCTTTTTTACACACACGTAAACTTAGTGTAACATCTTTTTTGTTAATGACAGAGTCTTGACTAGGCTATCAGTGGCTACTGCCTTTCAGACAAAGTTATGACGTTGAACCATTGACGTCATTACTCAGTGACCTTAAAGTCAAAAGCAAAACATGATGAACAATCACATAAAACAGACTTATGTTGTGTGATTAGATAGAGGCTGAAAGAATGAAATGTATGTATTACTACTTGCTCCTTTTCTGATCATCAAACATCTGCCCAAGAGGCTTCATCAAAGTGATTTACCAGGTTGACTAGCTCTTGCTCTTCTCCAGCTAGGCCATCCATGTGGTCGGCAAAACGTAAATTTGTAATTGTCCTGCCTCCAATGGGTAATGGATAAGACCATGCACTTTTATAGACATAGAAGGTTCGAATTTTGATAAAGAATTTTGAAGTCTTACATTAAAAAAAAGGTGTGTGTGTAATTTTTTAGGCAGTACCTTGAGCTGTTTTTTGTTGTATTTCTTACATTTTGTGTAGAATATTTTGTGTGATGATGATCATCATCATCAAAATTATGATGATGATGATGATTATTCCTGGACATTCCAGGGAAGAAATTGGAACTATTTGTGGGTTCCTTTGATCCCCTTTCCATCCCTTGCGCTTCTCCTTTGCTGTGTGGCTTCTTTTGTTGTTGTGCATTCCCCAGCATAACACTCTGGGGGGTCATCCAGAATGTGCACTCTGACTCACTCATCCTACCTGGGAGTCACTGTGAGATTGAAATTGCACACTGAATGAGAAGTTTGCGTGTGTGACTTGTTAGCCTAAGTACCTCGCCATATAGGCAGCTATTCTCCGACTTCAGAGGAGTGTGGCTTCTTTTAAGTCCAGACTTTCTGCTGGCTCTTTTGGTGGACTAGGGCCACTTGTCCAGATCAAGTGCTTCCTGATGCAATGTCTGGTGCTGAATCCCGGTCCCCGGCCAATGACATCTGCTGCTTCAGTTGGTTTTTGAAGCTTTCCCTGGGGGTATCATGGTGAAACTTTGTCCTGTTTTAGCTCGCCAAAGAAGACAGCTTTAGTCATTCATGTGTCCTCCATCCTAGCTACATGTGCAGCCCAACAAAGCTGCTGCAGCAGCAGCAGCAGTAATAATTAATTTTATGGACCTCACACTGGGCTGAGAATCTATGTTAGCTGTCGTCTTTCATGTCTCCAGTGGCTGTGGAGTAAAAAGGGACATAGTGTCTGTAAGAAGATCGTGGCAAGGTTTAAACGGTGTTACCTCCCGTACACTACTGATTGCTTTGGCCGTGTTTTATAGGGTGTGTGTGTTGTTGTTGACTTCAATTTTACGTCTGTTCACTTCTAGTGATATTAGACGAGGGGGAACAAATGGAGGGGTGGATGTCTAATTTACAACAAAAAAATAGAAAAATAAAAAAATTAGCCCCCCCCCAAAAAAAAAAAACAACCCCAACACCAACCATGCTTTTACAAAAAAATCACATAAAGAAACTTGGCAATGCAACAGGAATTATAAAAACCTAAAAACATGTCATTAACATTAATGCAACTATAACAAATGTCCTAAGGGACTGCGATAAAGGCCTTTCACAATATCAAATGCCAGTTTTAAATTATTGAATATGCTGGTAAGGGAATTTTCAGAAAAATGGGGCATGAAAGGTTTTACACTCTGGCAGTCAAAAAGTATATGAGTATTGGTGATATTCTCACCACATAGACATTTACCATTTTTGCTGAATTTGGTTATCAATGCATTTAATTTCATTCTATAAAATAAAGCAGTTATTCTTCTTGACGTAAAAACATTTACACAATCCGTTGAATGGTTCACGACTGTTAAATTATCGGTGTTAATTGCAGTTCTAGTTAAAGATCTATCATTTTGCTGATTAGTTTTGGTGACCTTTCTCCATGATTTTTGTTCTAGTAAGCTGTACCCCTCTTTTAAGGATAGAGGCACATGCAATTCTATTGCATCCCGTTCATGTTTTGCACCTCTTTTGGCAGCTCTATCCGCCCACTCATTTGGAAAGAATCCAGTGTGTGAAGGCACCCAACAAAACCTTTAAGGTTAAGAGATGGATAACATGCTTAATTTCTAATATAATTTTTGAAGTTTTCTTATAACATGGGGATTTTAAAGCATACAATACCGACTTAGAATCAACGCAAAGAAGGATTTGAAATATATACAATGGCAAATCAAGAATATAAGTAAGACCCATTAATATTGCTATTAGTTCTGCTGTAAATATCGAGTGATATTTACCAACATAGTATGATTTTTCAATTTTCAACGCTGGTATAACAAAAGCAGAACCTGTTTCTTGATTATCTAGACGTGATCCGTCTGTATAAATTTGTAAATGGTCAACATATTTATGATGAATGTGTGATCGGACATCAGAAACCATTATATTCAAATTGTCATTCTTGTTTACATTAGACACCTCTATGTCAAAGTGTGCTTTATTCATCTCCCATGATGGACAAGGTAAGATTGCTTCTCGTGTATCCATGCTGAGTTGATTGACTTCAGAGTTTTGTACCAGATCAGACACATATGTACTTATGGGCATTATAGAGGCAATGTGTGTGTGTGTGTGTGTGTGTGTGTGTGTGGTGTGTGTGTGTGTGTGTGTGTGTGTGTGTGTGTCCCTCTATCTCCTCCTTCCCCTCATTCTTCTTCTTCTTCTTCTTCGTCTTCTTCAAATCAATTATATCTCTCATCTCGATCTGATCTCAGAGGCGTCCTCTTCAGCAATCATCTATAAATAAGAAGGAGGAGGTGGGAAAGAAGACAGATGAGGAGAAGAAGAGAATGAATGAATGATCTTTATTTTTCAAGGGTTACAGATAAGTATTCACATACTTTTTTTTCATCCGGCCCTTAATGGAAACACACACACACACACTCACTCACTCACTCACTCACTCACATACACACACTCACGCGCGCGCGCGCCGCGCATTTTGACCAGCATTGCAACAGAACGTGCTCCTCACGTGTCGGCCTCTTCGGTCACATCAAGGCTTGTTGAAGCTGAATGTAAAACCATCTCTTTTCATCCCATCATCGATCGTCGCATACCAAGAACCAGCCATAAACATCATCATCACAGGGTCTGTCATCCTCAGTTAGTCATTTTGATACTAATGATAGCAAAAAGAATTTGATAATGATAGTAATGATACTACTACTACTACTACTACTACTACTACTACTTCTTCTTCTTCTACTACTACTACTACTAAATTGAATTTATATAGCGCTATATCTTGCATAAAACAAATCAAAGCGCTTTCATTCATCCTATTCATTCACATGCAGCACATTTGGGCTACTACTACTACTTCTGCTGCTGCTGCTGCTGCTTATAACAACAATAATAATAACAGCAGCAATAATAACAACAACAACAATAATGATGATGATGATGGTAAAACGATATGAATACAAGTATTCCTTCCATATGAATACAAGTATGCCTACCCAAAAATCAAGAGCTGTTACAAGTCTGAGAGAAACTTTTCAACTGTGCCAGTTTGCTTTTTCCCTCTCTTAATTTTTTTAAAAATTGTTATTTTGTAATATATTGATTTTACCACATAAGAAACAACGGCTTGTGTATGGTCCCCCAGCCCCCCACCCCCCAACCTATGCGCTGAATGCAATGCCCTCTGTAACACACAACTGGAGGACAAAAAACTGGAGCATCTCGTCCGCAAAATAGCACAGCCGCCAAGGATTAATATCTTACATGAAGAGTGACAGCAAGCCAGTTTGCGTAGTGAACGATATTAGCGTGGGAAACAATGAATCGTTGCCCCCAGGGAGTTATGGTTTTAAAAAAAAGAAGAAGAAATAAAGCAAGACTGCAATTTTGGCACTTTTAAATCTGGATAAATACAACCTGCACTCCCTCACCACCCACCTACTCCCCTCCCCCACTATCCCCCTACCCTATCTCCCTCCTCCCTCTATCCCCTCACCCTAACCTATCCCCCTCCTCCCTCTCTCCTTATCCCTTCCTTTCCCCCCTCCTCCCCTCCCATCCCCTCCTCCCCTCCATCCTCCCTCCCTATCCCCTCCTTCCCCCTCACCACACACTAATCACCCACTATCCCCCCTACCACCCTCCTAACCTCATCCCCTCCCTCCTTCCCTATCCCCCTCCTCCCCCAACCTATCTCCCTCCTCCACTAAACCTATCCCCTCCCTCTCTTCCTCCCCTCCCTCCCTATCCTCCCTATTCTATCCTCCCCCTAACCTATACCCCTCCCTCCCCCTATCTCCCCACCCCCTATTTATACCCCTCCTTCCCTTCCATCCTTCCCCTATATCCCCTCCCCCCCCCCCCCCATCCCCTCCTCCCTCCTTATCCCCTCCTTCCCCCTACCTTCCTCCTCCCCCCCCTGCCCTATTCCCCTCTTCCAGCCCCCAATCTATCCCCCTCCTCCCCCTATCTCCTTCCCCTATAACCTCCCTCCCCATCTCCCCTCCACGCCCCCCCCCCCCCCTAACCTACCCACCCCCTCCTCCCCCCCACCCCCCTCCTGCCTCCATATAAAAAATGATTTTTAAAATCAAACTAACAACCCCTGCACGACATGAAGTATATGACACATCTCCCAAACTTGGAGATTAAAAGTTAGGGGGTGATCTCCGTATAGATCACAAATTCCTAACTCACAGCTAAAGCTGTTGCCTTCATAGTTTCTCACTGGGTGCGTGGAGTTTAGGATGAAAACCGACAAGCGGCTTGACAACTGTGCACCAGGCAACAGAAAAATAAAAACTCCCGCCCTGAAACTGGGCACATGGAATGTAAGACCAATGACAACAGGCTTTTCTGACGACCCGCAGGAAGTGAATGATGCTTGCAAGACAGCTGTCATTGACGAAGAACTGAGCAGACTGCAGGTGGACATCGTCGCCCTTCAAGAAACCAGGCTCCCAGAAATAGGATCTGTGAGGGAGAGGGAGTTTATCCTGTGTACCTGGGCTCAACTATCTCAGACACCCTATTGCTTGACCCAGAGCTCAACAAGTGCGTTGGCAAAGCAGCTACCACCATGACTAGACTAGAGAGAAAGCATGGAACAACAGCAAGCTGACTGAGCACACAAAGATCCAGATCTACAGAGCCTGCGTTGTGAGCACCCTCCTCCTGTATGGTAGAGAGTCCTGGACTTTGCGTGCCTGACAAAAATGAAAGCTCGATGCTTTTCACATGCATTGCCTCGGATGCATCCTGAAAATCACATGGCAGGACAAGGTCCCAAACAACACTGTCCTGGAAATAGGTGGATGCACCAGCATGTACACGCTATTGAAACAGACGTATGTGCTGGCTCAGTCATGTTGTGCGCGTGGACGTTGGACGGATCCCTAAAGACCTTCTCTAAGAACTTGCACAGGGAAAACGTCCTATAGCAGACCACAGCTGCAATTCAAAGACATATGCAAGAAGGACTTAGAAGCCCTGAACATCGACCAGAACAACTGGAAAGCAACAGCCCTCAAATGATCAGCCTGGAGACAGACTATGCAGAAAGGTCTCTCCAAGTTCGAAGAGACACTTGCTCAGCAGCACGAGGCAAAGAGAATAAGAAGGAAAGCTGCAGCACTGGAAGACAGACCAGCATAAGATTTTATCTGTGCCCTCTGCCATAGGGACTGTCATTCCTGTGTCAGACTGGCCAGCCACACCCCACGCTGTTCCAGAACATAATTATACCTAGAGCGCAACTCCATTGTCATATGAGACTGAAGGATGCTTACCAGGTCAGGGGGAAGGAGGAGGGGGTAGAATAGGGGAAGGAAGGGGTAGGTAAGGGGAAGGTTACATTTGTCAACGTCTATGATAAGTGGGCCATAATTATATCTTTAAGTATCAAGTCAAATTAATGGGAAACATGGCCACTGTGGTGTTTCCCATGCCAGCATTGTAGAGGAGGGTCCAAAGCATGTGTATGCCGAGAGGCATTTGCAGGTTTTGCCCAATGCCCGCGCATTAATCACTGGATTAACACCCGCACGGGATGCAAGGAAGGCAGGGGGGAGTGCGTTGGACAAAATAAGTGTGCACTACTGTACGTGGATGGTTCGAATATAGCTGTGAATTCCTGTAGCCTAAATGTGGATAAAAGACTCAAGTGCGTGCACACGTCGGTTCTCTTTCTGGTCCGAAGTCGGAAGATCCCTCTGGGACCCTGGGAGACTACCCCCCCCCCCCCCCCCCCCCTCCGTTCTTGTTTTAATCCCTGGTGACATAGGCCTTTCTGGCGTACTTTAAGAATCTGTTTAAAGACTATGACGATGTCAGTCAAACAGTTGTACCCAAACAGTTTTTAACGCTGGAAATTAGGAATTATTGAAAATGATGCAGCAGCCTATACCTTGGGCAAAGATTCTAACACGTTTTTAGGTGTTAAGTTTCAAAAATCAAACCATGGACGCATTACATCGAAAAGCTAGCTATCTTCTGGAGTGCCGAAGCTAACGACAGTGCTATTGCGTCATCGGACAAGGAACGAATCTATCATGGCATTGTTGGCACCGAAGCGGGATGGGGAAGGATATAGGCCTAGTAGGGGTGGTAAACAAGTCAGTGAGATCTTCCTGCACCACTCTGTTCTCGCGAGAAGCTGCCGCTGTAACGTGAATGTCGAGCGCTGGATTCGCACTTCCTCTTCGAAATGAAAATGAGCTTGTCCATGGGAATTGTTCGGGGTTCCGCCATGAATTTGCCGAATAGCATCTTACTTGGTAAGTGCAGTTCTTAAATAAGTGTACGTTGTGGTGGTTGCATGGATGCTGTATGTTAAAATTTGTCGTTTTGTCTGTTCGGAAGTGGTTTCTGCGTCTGCGCCTATCTGTGCGCTGTCTGCTAGAAAGTCTCCAGTGGTATGGTAGCCTAGCACTAGGCCTAGCCTAGCTTCGCTTCGCAGACGACCAGAGATGAGAAATCAGGCTGCCGCTCAAGGCACGCAGCATCATTTTAACCCTGGCATCTAGACAGATGGCTACATGTAGTTCTATATTTCAGGCACAAATATATAAGTGTAGGCCGCGTACAATCGGTATATCACTTTATCCCCCCCCCCCCCCCCCCCTTCCTTCCCTTCTGCCGAACCAGGTCTAATCGCTATTTTTTCCCCCAGTTTCTGGCACTCGGCCTTACGAACTCTTTTCGCTTTCAGGCCCGGCATGACGTGTATCAGAGGCTCTCACAGACAATAAAACTAAACGTAGTGACGAAGCAACTGAGGTACTGTGCGTGATTGCAGCACAGTGTATCATTCTGTAGACACTAACAGTAGCCTAGGCTAAAACGGTCTTATCAATCATTTTGTTAAAGCGCACTGCGCGCGCGCGCGCGCGCGCGTGTGTGTGTGTGTGTGAAACGCTAGAACACACAGTATAGAGGATTCCTGATTACACAGTTTGTGATTAAGGAGTCCTTCCATTCAAATTGATTGGTATAGATCACTTTTGATAGATATAAGTTATGACAGTAATTGGTGCTGAAGGAAAGTATAAAAATTTGATGATTTTTGTTTGTCTATTTGTATGCTTGATTGTGGCCAAAACAAATAAACATAAATCAGTGAATTTCTATACTTTCCAGTTTCCTTCAGCACCATTGATTTTTTTTAAAAAAGAAACTTAGTGAACATTACTCTTAGTATCTCAAAGAGTATTGGAAATAAGATAAAGTTCCATGAGAAAATATTTAATAAATTTTATTTTTAAAAGTTTCACAGACAGAGAGAGCAATCCTCAAACAAGTTCAAGGCAGCAGTACTGGTGGGGGGTGTTGTCGACCAAAAAATTGAGCTCATAGTTATATCTTGTCATATTTGCAGTATTCATTTGCCTAAATCTAGCTCAGACTTGAAAACGGTTATTACCCAGACAATGCTGTCAGAAAAGAATTATTTGATAATTAAGGCTCGAGTTTGTTCAACATTCAGTTTTATTCAAAACACATTGTATGACTTGCTAAACATTCCTACTGAAGTAAATTCACCTGAAGTGCTGGACATGCAGAGCATCTACATAATAAAATTTAAAGAATAGACTTCACTGGTTGTTTCAGAAACTAAACCAAACTTGTGGTTGTTTTACTAAAATATTAGTTGAATAGTTCTTAAAGCAGGTCTGATATAAGTGATAGTGATATGAGATAAAAATTAAAATGACATTATAAGACAAAAAAAGTTTCAAAACTCAGATAAATGAGATAATTTGTTTAAATCAGTTTAGACTTAAAGGCTAGGCCTTTGGTTCAGCTTTTCACAAACTTTGTGGAAAACAAACAAGTAGACAAAATTGTTGGGTGATGTCTTTAATAACTTGTTTTTGCGCTATCTTTGGGTCTGTGAATTGTGATGAAAAATCCTGACATTTTGCAAACATTTTTAGGGTCATCAAAAAGCAAGTAATGCTGTCAGTGTCGTACCTGACTTATGAAGTCCTTGTAGACACCAGCTTGATAAGTATGTCCCTTTTCCTCACTCTGTTGCTCATCTTTATGACTCTAGATTTCTTCCAGACTCTCTACTTCAGTACTTGTCCTCAGGGCAATTCTCACATAATTAAATTCATGTGATGTGATGCCGCTTTGGCTTATATCTACTGCATTTTTTTTGTTTGTTAAAGAAGAGGGCATGTCACAATGTGTGTTTTCAGTTTCACTCTTCAAACACCCATCAAGAAGGAGGGTGGCAGGATGGTTAAGACATGCGCCTGCCAACAAGCAAACTGTGAGGTTTTGGGTTTGATTCCCAGTCTTGCCCTGTCTTTCCAGTTTGATGAAAAAATTGAACTGTGAACGTCAAAGTCTTTTGGATGAGACTTAAAGTTAAATGTGTGCAAACGAACGCAGAAATATTGCGTACACATTAAAAACCTTTTCCACTGTTCAGAAGAGTTGGCCATTGTATGTTGGTAGGAGTGAATGACAGTTAAAAAAATATTTAAAAACCCAAACCAACCCAGCATGCACACAGGTGTTGTGTTTAGAAAACATCCTCAAACTCAGAATGCAGTTACCTAAATGGTGGGGAAAAAATGGTTGCAATATATATACATAAATCTTACTATTGGTTGTTCTAGCTGAGGAGCAAAAAACCAACCCCCCCCCCCCTCAAGGTTAGAATGTCTTTGTCTTTTCACTGTAACTGTAAGGTGTAAAAATTAATTGAAGCAACTAGTTAAAAAAAAAAATGGACATGAAGATGTAAATCTAACATCTGATAATATAATTCACTCCCACATCTTTCCTTTCAAAGGCAATATCTCAAAAACCATACTTAGAAATATTTAAAACAAAAACTTTATACATGTACTGATGTAGTATAAGTTTCAGCCTTTTTTCTGTTAAAATACTTTAATATTTCAGAATAGAAAAAAAGACATCCATGTCAAAATTTCAGTAGTATAGTACTGCCACCTTAAATTAAAAGATCATCATTAAGTTATTTCAAGAGACAATCATTATTAAGTAATGATAAATCATGATTGATCCATGATGCTAAATAATAATAATAATAATAATAATAAATGGAATTTATATAGCGCTATATCTTGCAGAGACAAATCAAAGCGCTTGCACTCAACTCATTCTTACACAGTCATACAACCAGTGACAAGCACTGTCATAAGGAAGAATTTTTTTGTCTTGAAACACTCAAACTTTGAATCTTAATTTTAATTTAAGGAAGATAATTTTGGGTCAATTTCCTCATTTTCCTGTTGACAGTTTTCATTTCCATACATTAAGTTTCTAAGTAGTAGAAAAACATTGGTCTATTGTGTGACGAGGTCATTTATTTGGACTTTTTGTGTGTGCTTATATTGCATTGTTTTGATTGTTTTTATGAGTTGTCCTTGAATTTTTCTAGAAACCGGTATTCACAAACATTTGAAGAAGTGGAAAAAACAAGAGTTGTTTCTTTTAGTTATATTGAAATGTTTAGTTTACTTTAGATAAGATATTTGTTTGTTTCTGAATTTATTTATATATAACTTGCTTCTTTTGATTCAAGTTGTCAGAAAAAATATTTAATACCCTTCCCCCCTCCCCTCCTGCCTCCCCCCCCCCCCCCCCCCCCCCCCAACAAACTAAACAACAAAAACACGAACAAAACAAAAATAAATTGCAGCCAAATCATGTGTTTATTTATTAGATGAGGTTTTGTTAAAAAAAAAAAAAAAAAAAGTAAAAATCCCAAATTCTCCAAGGCCAAATCATTTGAAAATATTGTTTCAGTCTAAGTAAATTGTGGAAAGAAATTTTTAAAAAACAACAACATATGTATACTACATAAGAGGTGTGTGTGTGTGTGACTAGGACTGAGTGTTTGTGGGTAGTGTGTGTGTTGTGTGTGACTAGGACTGAGTGTTGTGGGTAGTGTATGTTTTGTAAACATACAATGATGCATAATAAACATATGATAAACATTGTGTATATAATTATATATAATGATGTATAATGATGTATACTCTGTGTGTGTTTGCGTGTGTGTGTGTGTGTGCATACATCATTACATACACAATGTTAATTTATTTTATTTATTCTTTTATTTCAAGGATAACCGAATAAGCACTGTGTTTTAAATTGCATGCATGCATGTTTGTGTATGTATGTGCGCACGCGTGTGTGTGTATGTGTTACTGTGTGCTGTGCTGTGTTGTGCATGCATTACATGTGTACATGTATATATATATGTGTGCTTGTGTGAACTCATCTGATATTGTGACTAGTGGTTGTATGTAACATCAGCAACTTACCAGATCTGGACAGCATGTGAGCACAGGGAGTTAATGATAGGATGAATAATACTAATACTAATTACTGTAGCAAGTGTCGTGCCACTTATCTCATCATGGGGAAACATGAAATAGAGGATTGTGTTGCCAACTGCTCTCATGTGGGATCTCATGTGAAGATGACTGTCATTATTGTCCTAATCAACAGTGTTACTGTTACTGTTAGTGTTAGATTATGAAATAATTGCACAGACAAGCCATCACACTTGTGCATCCACCGTGTTGTAACACATTCATGTATGCTGGGATGAAGTAAACATAATGTAATACATGTTGTCAGGACTTAAGAAACATTAAAATTGCTGACCCGGGTTCGATTCCCGTTCAAAAGGATTTGACCTCCAGAGTTAACATCAGTGCCGACACCACTCCCCCCAAAAAGTCCTTCAGATGAGATTATAAACCGAGGTCCTGCGTGTGAACGGATGCAGAACGTCTTGCCCACTTGTTTAAACCCATTCCGCTTTTCAGAAGAGTAGGCCATTGTGTGCTGTGGGAACAGATGACAAAATTGACAAAACTGCTTACACACGAGGACTGGATGTAAAAAAGCACATGAGTGCTTATTCCATTATCCTCAAAATAAAAGAATAAATTTTAAAAAATAACACAGACACACTCATATGAAGTACATGTACACACAAACACACACATTAATACAAAGTATGTGTACACACACACACATAAATGCTCACACACTCCCCCCCCCCCTCCCCCTTCTCTCTCTCTCTCTTCCCTCTCCCCTCTCTCTCTCTTCCCCTCCCACCTTTTTTCTCTCTCTCTCTGCCGCCTCATTCTCTCTCCAGTCTCTCTCTCTCTCTCTCTCTCTCTCTCTCTCTCTCTCTCTCTCTCCTCTCTCTCTCTCTCTCTCTCTCTCTCTCTCTCTCTCCAATCTCTCTCTATCTCTCTCTCCAGTCTCTCTCTCACATTCATATCACACACACACATGTATCATATTTGAGCACCATCTTTCTGCCTGCTCCCCCCCCCCCCCCCCCCCCCTCCCCCCCCCCCCCCTCCTCTCTCTCTCTCCTCTCTCTCTCTCTCTCTTCTCCCCCCTCTCTCTCTCTCTCTCTCCTCCTCTCCTCTCTCTCTCTCTCTGTGTTTTTGTCTCTCTTTGTCTGTCTCTGTCTCTGTCTCATAAGATAACTTCAGCACTTACAGGTATTCAGTAACTTGAATCACTTTCAAAGATTGACAGAACTTTGGATGGAAAGTGTAAGTTTCAAAACAGATTTGAAAAACAGAATCAGATATTCTTCCATGAGAATCTTTAATAGAAAATGCCAAAGACTGGAAGAAATGCATAAGACCAGAGTAATTTCATACAAAGACTCCCCAAGTGTGCAGTTGAAGCTTGGGTATGAAATGAGAGCTCACTGTTATCTGTCAATATTCCGACATTTATCTTCATGATTGAATTGATTCTTTTTTAACTCAGAATTTCACATTACGTTTCTCATAATGGGTAGATTACTAGATCTATGTTACAAACTTGCCTTGTACCTGATGTTTCGAATTGGCCTACATTGGCCTCCTCCCTCCCTCCCCTTTTTTCTACCACACTACACCACACACACACGCAATGCATGCGCACGCATACACGCGCACACATGCACGCATGCATACACACATACACACACTCTCTTTCTCTCTCTCTCTCTCTCGCTCTCCGTCTATCTCTGTCTCTGTGTCTGTCCATCTGTCTTTTACTCTCAGTCTCTCTCTCTCACCAATTTCATTATTTTAGATACACATGTGCACGCATGTACACACACACACACACACAGTGTCTGACACGTCTTTCTCTCTCCCTGTCTCCCACTCTGTCTTTCTGTCAATCATGGTCTCTCTCTTTGTCTCAGTCTCTGTTTCTCTCTCATATTCAAACACACACACACACACACACCACACACACACACACACACACACACACACACACACACACACACACACACATGATATACACACACACTCTCTCTCTCTCTCTCATGGATTGGATGAAAAAAGTCTTTACAGTACTTGGTCCCTTAATCAGGTTAATGAAATTGTACAATTTTTTGTGTTTAAAATTGTTCCCTCCCTCTCATCTTTCTCTCTCTCCCTCCTGCCCATTCACTCTCTCCTGCTCTTTGTTTCTCACTCTCGACCCCTCTTCCTAATCTCTCTTCTTACCTGAAAATACTTTCCTAGTCCTTCCCCCCCCCCCCCCCCCCACCATTACCTCCCCCCCCTTATCCACCGGTCCCCCCCCCCCCCCCCCCCCCCCTGCAAGCCCATCTGCAAGCATTCATCATTATCATGCTCTTTTGCTCACTTCATCAGCCTGTGTGATGTGAAGCTGCTGGAAAGATGAAGATGGCTGGGCCAGTGTGTGTGTGTGTGTGTGTGTACAGTATGTGTCTGCACTGTGTGTGTCTGCACTGTGTGTGTGTGCACTGTGTGTGTGTGTAAGTGTGTTTACTCTGTGTGTGTGTGTGTGTGTGTGTGTGTGTGTGTGTGTGTGTGTGTGCACTGTGAGTTTGTGTGTGGTGTGTGTGTGAGAGAGAGGTGTGTGTGTGACTGTGATAGAGAGAGTCCAGAGTCGGAGATAGTGATGTGTGTGTGTGTGTGTGTGTGTGTGTGTGTGAGAGAGTGCATGTGTGTGTATCATTATGTGTGTGTATGTGTGTTTGTAAGAGAGAGAGTGAGAGAGAGGAGGAGGATGAGGAGAAATAGGAGAAGAAGAATAAAAGAGAGAGAGAGTGATTTGGTGTGTGGTGTTTTTTCCATTTTATTCTTTTATATCAAGGATAATGGAATAAGCACTTATGTGCTTTTTTACATCCAGTCCCTGTGTGTATGTGGTTTTGTAAATTCTATCATCTGTTCCCACCGGCACACAATGGCCTATTCACGAAAAGCGGAACAGGATTTAACGTGTGCACAAGATGTTCTGCGTGCGTTCGCACCGGGCCTCGGTTTATAGTCTCTTCCGAAGGATGTGTATGTGTGTGTGTGTGTGAGAGAGAGAGAGAGAGAGACTATATTATTCACTACTATTTGTGTATGTGCGTGTGTGTGTGCGCGGGCATGTTAAAGGAGAGGGGGGAAGGGAGGAAAGGGTACCATGAATGAGTGTTCAGTGCTCTATTTTCTGCCTGGGATTGTAAAATAGGAAGGGGGGTGAGGATGATGGAGAGAGGAGGAGGGACTGGACTAGAGCATTATGGCCTTTCATTAACTCCTCTTATATCCCGGCTAAGTGCCAAATCCATACCCTCCACTCCCCCCTCGCCCCCTTCCTAGCCCCTCACCCCCTTCCTAGCCCCCACCCCCCCTTCCCCCTCTCTCTCTGCCTCTCTCTTCCCCACTTCCCTCTGTTTTTCCCCAGTTCTCCTGTTGTCTGTGCCAAAAGGCAGGATAGGAATAATAGCGCACAACATCCAGTCAGCTTTATTGTTTCATGCCTGGCAGCTCCTTTTTTTTTTTCTTTGTTCATCTTTTTTTTGGTGTGATTTTTTTTTTTTTTCTCTTTTCTCCAGCTGGCACTTTTTCGTTGTCTTGTGTGTTATTGTTGCTTCTAAGGACCTCTTTAAGCTGTCTGCCTTTCTTGGTGCATTTTATTCAGTACTGGCGATGACTCTCTGGTGCTGATTGGGAAATTTGCTTGATCGCAGGCTGAAGGTAAGGTGCTTGTGTTATTAACGTCTGTTTTCGAAGAACAAGCTGACGAATGCTAGTATATAGGCAAGTGGTGAAGACTGACTTCAGTCACTGTGAGTCTATGAAGTCATTGGTTCAAATCTTGGCAGCGCCGTTTGGTGAATTAAGGGTGGGGATTTTTACGATGATCAATCTTCTTGAAGTAAAATAGCAGACTGGTCACACTGAGTGCCTTAATTCACTTCATGTATACTATACGCTATAGTCACATGCAGAAGATCAAAAACGCACAATAGAGATTCTGTAACACAAGTCAGCATATGATGGGTTACAAAAACCGCAAACAAATGAAACAATCCCTGCATACACTCTGTAAAAAAAAAAAAATTGAAAAAAGACCTGCTCTGAAGTCAGAATGTATGGACTGAGGCCAGCAAGTTACTTAAGATAAGTAATGGAGAAGACAAGGCACTACTCATCTCACCTATAATAAAGAGAATGCAGAGAGATGCTTTGACCAATTTGTCACTGCCCAATGTGGCCTTTTGACAGGGGGAGGGGGGGGGGGGGGGGGGGGTTACACACGACTTTTTTCCCCCATAAATACAAGAAATATTACATGATGCATTTAACATAATGAAAAAAACACACCAAAAAGAGCTCTCTATGAACGGATATGACTTTAAGCTCTGGCGTAAACTCAGTTTCAAACTGAACACAAAGTAATGTCAAGGATAAACAACAGGAACCAATAAACAATAACTAAAATAATAACAAGAACATTATAGAATGCACAGAGAGAGAGAGAGAGAGAGAGAGAGAGAGAGAGGAGAGAGAGAGGAGAGAGAGAGAGAGAGAGAGAGAGAGAGAGAGAAAAGAAGAAGAAGAAGAAGCCCTTTTCAGATTGTATCAGGTACTTGTCATTTCAAACAGATCCCTGCAGATCTGGGCTAAAACTTTGACTGACATTTATTTATAATAAGGCATCTGTTAATGAATAAATTATTGTTAGTTTTTAAAATGAAGATTGTGGTATTTATTTTTGATTAATTTACGTCTCTTTTTCTTTTCTGTTGAAGTATTTCACTTAATTTACTATTTGTTTTTTGTTATTGTTTTTCAGTCAGGATTTCTTCATTTTAAATTCTTCATCGACTTCATCATCTTCATCTTTTTCTTCTCTTCATCTTCATCTTTGTCTTCTTTTCTATGTTATGTAGTAAAGGTTTTGCTTTATGAATTCTTGCCCTCCCTTTTCCCCTTTATTGAGGGGGGAGGTGGAAAAAAGGGATTTATAGGTAGTCACATTTAAACGTTGGGGATGTAATGTAAATGAATTTATTTACATCCCCAAAGTTTAAATGTGGCTACCGTTTAATTAATGGTGAGCAAAACCAGTCGCATACGCAAAATCTGACCATTGGTGTATTTCAGAGCTCAAACTGAGGAAGAATGGGGGAGGGGGGGAACCCTAATTTACAGCAATCCTTTCAGTTTTACATTGGAGTGGGGGGGGGGGGGGGGGGACTTCTGTATGTGCATCATTGTATGGCTTTTTCTCCCTCCACCTGGAAGGCACCCACACACCCATCTTCAGGCAACTTCAAAGAAAGTTTGAGGGGGGAAAAAGGCAGGTGATTTGATATTGGAGACAGAATTACAAGCTGGAGCAAAAAAGAGGGTATGGCAGGAAAAGGAATCCTAAACTAACACTTCTCTTTTTTCTTCTCTTCTCTGTGTTACCTTACTGGGTGGGGCGCATATTGCCTGGTCTTCTCCTGTGCTTGTGACTCTGCAGGAGACTATGTCTGCCCACTGGCCTCAGCTGACGTGTTCCAACTTCAGACTCATTAGAGCCTCGCATTTTTTTTACAGGGTGCATACTAGGTATGTTCATGTTTCTGTAAACCACCAAATCTGGCAAATGCTGACATGAATTTGGTATCTTTGTGCACATTTGTTCATCTGCATACATAAAATATGAACAGGAAATTAAGGCAGTGGCAAGTTTGCATTTTCAGTTGACCTTGAGGATTGTAAAAGTCTCCGCCCTTAATTCACCAGACATTGCTACTGAGATTTGAACCCATGATTTCATGGTTCCACACGATTGAAGTTACATGGTCCTGAACCACTGGGGTATGTAAAGAAGCTGGACAGCTGGTGTGATTTACAAGGAGAGAGGAGAGGTCTTTATGTGGTGCATTGTGCAGTGACCTAACTACAGGACCTCCAGCTTTCAGTCCTAGCTCAGTCTTTTCATCAAGAGTTATGATGAGCACTGTATTTGGTTCATAACTATTACTTCAAAAACAATTCTGAGACTGGCATCAAAAGCTTGTGTTGGATTCTTCTTCTTCGAATGCTCAGACAGCAATTACTGTTGTCTGTCATAGGAGCGAAAATGCCTTGTGCTGTCTTTAAAGTGCGACAAGTCAGGCCCAGTGCATTTGACTTTGGCGTGGGAGATAACTGTTATCTTTTCAGTATTTCTGGGGGAAAAAGGCAGGAGAATGGACTAAGATTAGTAAGAAGGTAGAAATTAGACAAGAAGGTGATAGGAAGAAAAAGAACTAGGCAGAAACAAAGGGAGATATAGAGGGAATTCCTTGCACAGAATTTTCAGAAGGTGGGGATGCTATTGATACTTTGATAGGCCACCAGCATCCCCACGGGTTGTTAGGGGTTGGATTGTGATGTATACAATCAGACACTATAGACTATTTATAAGTATAGCAGACACTGAAGCCAGTGAAGAGAGTTCTGGATTTATGGTCAGTTTTACATACTTCTCCTTGCAGTTGCTGTTTATGTTATCAAATCACTACTGTTACTTGGTATTGTGCTTTACCTCTCAGAATTTCTCATTTTGAGATGAGATAATAAAGTTGTGTGTGTGTTCCACGCATGTATGCTTGCGCACTCATGCACAAATAGGTTGGTTTATTCAGGTGTGTTTACTTGTAAGCATCAGCGTCCAGATGTGCATGCTTACATACTGCTTATGTGTGCATATTCTCATCATTAAAAAAAAAAAAAAACAACACCCCCCCCCCCCCCAACCCTTTTGCTTATTCACTAACGACGCGAGCATCTTACCCTGTCGTAGTTCTAGCACAAAAGCTGAACTGTTTTTAGCAGCACACCGTTCCGAATCCTTACTTATAATTCTCCTGAACATTGACTGCACGGAGCAGCTTCCCCTCCCGTAACGAATTGCGCAGAATCAATATCAATATAGTGCGTGAAAATGTCACATGATGTGGCAAGGAGAAAAAAGGGAGTGTGCTGCACTGTGAAAATAGTGTGACTAAGAGATCTCGTCAGCATCTGTGTCGAGTGCACAGGGTCTGTCTCTGCGAGTTGCCCCGGCCTTGAAATAACTGCCAAAGGTTCCAGTGTTCAGTCATCTTGACATTCTGTTCCTTTTTCATATGGGTGGGTGGGGTGAGGGTGGAGTGGGGGGGGGGGGGGGAGGAGGAAGGAGCGTTGATGACAGGTGGAAGGACCAGGTGAGGTGGGGTGGGGTGGGAAGGGGGGAGTCTGTCAAACTGAATTTAGAAGTATTTGTTGCAATGGGTGGGTGGGGAGGAGATGGGGAGTTTGTGCAGTTCACTTCCTTTTGTTTTTTCTGAATGTTGTGCAGAGGAGGAAGAAAGGGTGTGGGTGGAGTTAAGAGTACAAGGGTATTTGTTTCAATGCAAGGCGGGTCGGTTCAATTCAGGGTGGGTTGCTTTTAGTGAAAGAAAGAAAGAAATGTGTGAAGAGAATATAGATAGAAACTAGAAAGACATAGGTGTGTGTGTGTGTATGTATGTGTGCTTGCATGTGTGTGTTTATGTATTTGTGTGTGTGGTTGTGAGTGTGAGTTTGTTGCTCTATCTATCCACACGTGCGCATGCACACACACACACGCATACATGCACATTCACATGCATCATGCACTCTCTCACAAACACACTCAGACACGCACATTGAGACACACAATACAGGCACACACACACACTCATTCACACACACTCACGCACAGACTCACACATACTTACACATGCGCACACACACACGCAAAGGGGGTGGGGGCATGCATGGATATGTAAACAACGTTTGCATGCACGCACACACACACACACACGTGTATGCACACATTCTAACAGTAACATGAACACACACACACACACACACACACACACACACACATGCTCTCTCCCTTTCTCTTTCTCTCACACACACACGCACACTCTCTCTCTCACTCTTGACTCTTTCTCTAGTCTCTCTCACTCTCTCTCTCACACACACATGCACACACACTCTGACCCATCCAAACACACACAACACACATTGTATACACACACAACTCATACACGCCCACTCACTCACTCACTCACACACACACACACACACACACACATACACACATACACACACACACACACACACACACACACCCCACTCTCCCCCAAAGTCCCTCAGATGAGACTGTAAACCGAGGTCCTGTGTGCGAACACACGCAGTACATCTTGCGCACACGTTAAATCCTGTTCCGCTTTTCGTAAGAGTAGGCCATTGTGTGCCGGTGGGAACAGATGACAGAATTTACAAAACCGCATACACACGGGAACTGGATGTAAAAAAGCACATAAGTGCTTATTCCATTATCCTCGATATATAAGAATAAAGTAAATAGATAAACAAACACACACACACTCTCTCACGGAGGAAGTAGTAGCGTGATAAATGCATGTATACATGTAGAGGACTGTGCCTTGGAGGGACTGAGGCTCAAGTGCTGATTGATAGGTCACTGTCGTTAGAAAAGGTCAGATGATGCGGTCAGTGTCAGGGTATGTAGCTAGGTATTTTATGACACAGTCAATTTCCACCATATTTTTTTCCCCTAAAAGCTGCATGCTTTATATTATAGTGAGGAGGACCAGTCACCTTCTAAAAAAATAAAATCTGATCTGAAAGTTGCAAAGATTTCATCATGATGTATGTGAATTGGTAGTGTGTGTGTGTACGTGTGTATGTGTGAGTTCGTGTGTGTGTGTGGATAAATGGTTGCATGTGAATGTGTGCGTGAGCGCGTGCATGCGTACGTGTGTGCATGTGTATGTTTGGGTGGATCAGGGATGTAGTATGTGTGAGTGGGTGGATTGGGGAGGTAGTATGTGTGTGTGTGGTTTTTCAGTGTAACATTCTTTGAATAAAATGGGAATTAGATTAGCAAGTGAGCGTGTGTGCTCACAAGGGCGCACATATATAGATCTCTATATATAGCTATACAAAAAGTACAACCTTTTATCTTTAAAGATAGCATAAAACATTTATAAATAATGACGAGGATTGCAAACACACTTACAGAAGTTTGATTGCACATATGTAGAGAAGAAGGTTAAACTACAACCCAACGTTTAAAACCACATATAAAAGATATGCTGTGAACAGCAGAGATAATATTTGAGGTTTGGGGGTAGCCTAGGCCTAGTGGCTTTGATGGAGAGGGGTGGGAGCTGTTTTTTGGTTGGCTGCTTGGAGGTGTGAGTGTGCTTGGGGGGGGGGGGGGGGGGGGTGGAGGACAGGGAGGGGGGGGGGGGGGGAGGTAGGTCTCTCTATGCCAGTAGTCTGTTTTTTATGTTTTCTTCTCACCCCCCAGCTGTCAGTCTTCATCTTTGACTTGAGTCTTTTTCCAGCAGAGTGTATGTGTGTATAATATATACCCAGGGTGAAAAACGACAAGGTGAATGCTGAAAGGAAACAGCCGGTTTTTGTACCTTTTTTTTATTTTTATTTTTAAACTACTCTTTGTTCTGAATTGGGAGTAAGAAAAAATGTCAGAGAGTTTTTTTCTTTGGTTTTCTTTTGTTTGTTTTTGTTGTTGTTTGTTCTATATTGGGTAAGACAAATTTTGTCAAAGGAAATCTTTGGTTTGATAGTTCTTATATATTGGCTTGCAAAGGAAAGAGGATTTACAGTTTTGTTGTTGTTTGTTATGAACTTTGGTTAGTTAATGATTTGTTCTAAGTTGGGTACAAGTTACAAAAGGAAACAGTTTGGGTTTATAGTTTGTTTTGGGTTTATGTTTGTTTATGATGATTAGTAAAAGATTATAAATAAAACAGTTTGGGTTTACAGGTTTACAGTTGGGGGGTTTTTCCCCCCCATTTTTGTTAGGTTTTGGGGGTTTGTTGTTGTTTATTGAGTCTTGTTTTTCAATTCATCAATAGTTCCACACAGTTGGGGGGCTTTGGGGCTGATCCGACTAAAACTGTTTGACTGCGCATTCTCTCTCCACACTGACTGACTGAGAAAGAGTGATCGAGATCGCACAAGGAAGTTTATAGCAACAATCTGCCAGCAGCACTTCCTCTAGTGTAACCCGTTGTTGGCCCGTCCTGGGGCTGTAATAGGTTGCACTTGGTTATTCCTCGTTACAAACTTGTGTATAACACGTGAAGGAACTGAAGCTTCCTTTGTGTGTTTCAGGGAGGAGAGTGTGGTGGTGTGGGTTTCGGAGCCTTCTGTATGTTTGTTATACATCAACTGGTATCTTGGTTGGGTTGGCTAGTGGTATTTTTTGAGTTTTAAGGGCATACCTGTATATATTTTGATATTTTTAGAACAATGTGCTGTGGCTTCGGTTTCAAGAAAACAATAATGCCAGTGTTGTGTTTATCCTACTGTTTCTTTTTCTGCTGTCTTGATTGAGAGCTCTGTTTGTGTCTTGTCTTGTCTTGTCTCTCTCCGTCTGTGTCAGTCTGTATCTGTGTACTGTAAATAGGTCTGTGGGTCGGTCTCTGTCTGTCTGTCTCTCACACATGCTCTCTCTCTTCTCTCTCTCTCTCTCTCTCTCTCTCTCTCTCTCTCTTCTCTCTCTCTCTTCTTCTCATTCTCTCACTCTCTCACTGGCGGGGACTGGATGTAAAAAAGCACATGGGTGCTTATTCATTATCCTCGAAATAAAAGAATTTGTCATTGTCATTGTCACTCTCTCTCTCTCTCATTTTTTGTAAATGAACTGGCTGTAGATCAGGTGGTGTAACATAAGAAATGGAAGACATGTCGCATCTTTTCCCTGTGGTAACTGGTATGTTTGAATTGTTTTTAAAATAATTCTTGAACTGCTAGTAGGTGATGTTATTTTATGATCAGAGATGGTTGCTGGTCTGAAGACCCAACTCAGCAACTTGCAACATGCTGCTACCTTGCAGTGAACAAAGTAATAGTATGAAAATAAGGAATATTTTAGCATGGATGTAAGTTTGTGTGTATGAGAGAGTGTGTGTGTGCGTGCGCACACGTACTGGTGATATTATTTTTCTATTATTGCATTGTATTATGTATGTATGGCTTGTAACCCATTTGAATTTATTTTTGAGATAATTAGGTATTCTCACTATTCGTATAAAGGTGGATACTTAAACTTTTTGTGCAAAAGAGAGAGACATGGGTTGACAAGGCTGCAGTGATGCCTGTAGTTAATGGTGTGAACTGCATGTATTGTACAGATCTTTTCCAATAGAGCAAAAAAAAGGCTTCTGTGTATTTTAAAAAAAGACTATCTGATCTACACTGAACAATCTGTCCATGAAATTATTTCTTAAAAATTTATCTGATCTACACCGAACAATCTGTTCATGAAATTATTTCTTTAAAATTTTGATTTCTCTAGTTCAGCGTTTTGCATGTGTCTCTTGGATAGAGCTCCAAGGTTGACCAAATGTGAGATTTTGCGTACCTGAAGGTTTGCCCACCATTAATGTAGGGCTTCACGTTCCAACTTCAGGGATGGGTCTGTTTTACAAATATGATACTGATCTGTGGGGATTAAGTAGTAAGGCTGCACTGTGTTCGGAGTCTGTGCATGGTTTGCCCAGAGCTGAAGACAGTTTTGATTGTGGACAGGTGTACTCTTAGGAGAATGGATGGGATTTCAGTGTGTGCTATAAATAGATTTAGAAGGAAAATAGTTGTTTTCACAACAGCCTATATATTTCAGTTTACTTTTTTGCTACTGACACTCTGTCATCTCAGCCAATGTGAACATTTTTTTTTGTTAGCGTGAATGTAGGTTTTGTTTGTTGGTGTTTTTTGGTTTGGTTTCGGTTTTTTTCACATTACTTTGCTATCCACAGGTGCCAAGAAATAGGGCTTTATTAGAATTGAAGAGAGAAGAAAAAGAAAAAGAAGAATTTTGATCTTGCATAGTATACAAAGGGTTTTTCTTCGGGCAGGGATTTGAGAAGCCTGCTGAGTTAAGATGGAAGTGAGAGAGAGAATGGGAAGGGGGGGGGGGTGCAGCGCGTCTAGGTAAACTGTCATTTTGGCGAGGGGCTTTTGTTCTGTGTGTATCTATGGGTTAATGTTAAACGCAGGCCTGTTGTGACTACTCCTTTCTTCTTTCCTATTTCTTTTGTTGGTTTTGCGTGCATGTGTTTTTATCCTGGCATCTCTGTCTGTCTAGTTGTGGTTTGAGTTACTGCAGGCAGGTACACATACTGTACATGTATGTGCACAAGTATATTTGTATGAATGTGTGCTAACATTGTTGTATGTATGTTTTCTTCAATGTGGTTGATTCCTTCCCTTTTGCTCCACAAGTTAACGTTGCAAACAAGGAATGTGTGATAGTTTTGAAGTTATGTATATGAATACTTTACTATGTCAAAAACTGAGAAATTCAGGTAGGTTACAAGCCATACATAAAACAAACGCCAAACGGGAAAACTTTATATCACTAATCTGCCTGCACGTGTGCATGCACACACACACACACACACACACACACACACACACACACACACAGCGTGTACATACACATGTTCAAGCACAAATCTTATATAATATGTCATACAAAAGATTGATGTGGATTATTTTGTATGTACTGTAGGATGTGTGTCACTGTGTGTGTGTGTATGTGTATGTGTGTGTGTGTGTGTGTGACTGTAAGTGTGTGTGTGTGACTTTGTGTGTGTGTGTCTGTATGTGTTTCAACTGTTTGTGTGTTTGTGTGTCATATATATGTATTATATATGTGTGTGTGTGTGTACACACTCTTATGCATATTGTACGCATGGGTGTTTCAGGGTAGAGGCAGTGAGGGACTAGAGCAACACAGCAGCAGCAGTAGTCACCATGCCTCTCACCAAGCGAATTATTGAACCTGTGGATGTGAGTCGCGTCCACGTCCCTTCACAGGTCAGTACTACAAGTAAACATTTGAATTTATTGTACATACTATTTTAGATTGAACATCTTGTGCACACGTTAAAACCCATTCTGCCTTTCAGAAGAGTAGACCATTACCTGCCGATAGGAACAGATGGCATTTTAAAACATGTATGCACGCTGGTGTTATGTTTAAACATAATCCCCAAAGTCAGAATGCAGCTACCTTAATTTAGGGTGGGCAAATGGTATATATACATATGCACTATTTTACCATTGGTAAACCTCAGAGCTCTAGCCAAGGAATCGGGGGGGGGGGGGGGGGGGGGGGGGAGAGGAGACAGACACACACACACACACACACACACACACACAGAGACTAGAGAGAGGAGTCGGATAAACAGTGTAATTCTGATAACTACATAAGCCATGCAGCCAGTGAATCAGGCTTCATATGATTTGTTGTTGTTGTTGTAAACAACACCATTGTTGGCAGTAGTGTTTTGGACAGCAGAGTTTTGTGAGCACTTGAAGTGGAGGAGGAGGAAACAATGATGGTGTTGGCTGTTTCAAGCTTCCTGGATGACTCGCTGTCATCTTGGTCATAGGACTTCATGTGATATTGTGTAGGTCCATGATCAATTTTCAAAAAATTATTATTGTTTAGCTGGGTTATTGTTGTTGTTATTAGGAGAAACATACAGGTGTGCGGCCATGCAAACACGCACTGGAGCATGCACGTACACCTTCGCACGCGTGCATGCACGCACACACACACTTTGTAATATATGCACTTGTACACACACACACACATACACACAGGTTTTTTTGTTTTTTTTTCTTTTTTGTTTTGTTTAAAAGCATGAAAATGTGGACTACACCGAAACGAAGATTTCTGAAGCCTGCTGATGGAGCTCTTTATCTGGCCAGGCAGAAATTTTTCCTGCTAACAATTTTGTGATCTTGGTCACGCGAAAGGTCACAAGGTTGTTTTTTTCCCTCCTGCCCTGAAAATGGGGTCTTAACAGTTGAGAGGCGGGGTTACTATTATACAACACTCTCTGAAAAAAACCAACATACACAAACTCAGGGGAAAAGATATTCACCCCCCAAAAAAAACCTTCAACCCTTCTCCCCCATATTCCAACAAAGGGAAAGAGAGACAAATGTACCATGACTGTCTGGCTGCTATACAGCAGCATGTTACAGGCCAGCAAAGCATGGGACCACTTCAAAAAGTCAAGTCAGTCAGTCCATTGATTTTAGAAATGACAGGAAATCCTGTCCCCCCCCTAACTGCAGAAGTGTTACTACCCCTTTGAAATATGATAGGTGTTGGGTAGGTTGTCTCGAGAGAAAAAAAAAGGGGGGTGGGGGGGGGAGGAGGGGGGGGGGGGGGGGGGGGGGGAGAAAAGTCCCTCATTACACAGTCTGAGATTTATGATTGTGTTTTTTTGTGTTGTTGTTTTGCTTTCCTTTTTTCTTCTTCTCGCTTTTGTTCCTTTTGTTTTTGTGTTCACTCTTCTTCTGTTTTTTCTTTTTGTATTTGTTTTTTTTTTTTATATCAGAGTTTAACAGTCCTATTCTGATTTAGTTCATTTTGGCAGTTTGCAGGACAAAAAAAAAATGTGGGAAAGGCCACTCTCATATAGAAACTGGTACAACCACAGACAACAACAAAATAAAAACAACAAAATATACCAAAACAACAACAACAAAATAAACTGAACAACAACAAAATGGTGGCGCTGCTGTAGAGGTGACATGCTCTCGCAAGGGAGAGAGAGCAACCCAGAATATACACCCTGACTCATTTACTCATCACACCTTGGAATCACTGTGAGATGGAAAGTACACACTGGATGAGAAGTTTGTGTGTGTATATGGCTGTTTTTACATACCTTGCCCATGTAGGCTGCTATACTCCAATTTCAGAGGATTTTTCTTCTTCTTCTTCTTGGATGGAGTGTACGGGTTGTGATGCTAGGAGGTTGTCTTGAGCTGATAACATAGTCACTAAGAACAAAGTTGATATTAAGGAATCTGGTTTGGGTTTTATCTCCTTGTATCGTATGTGTCATTGATGTGGTTTCTCCCACAATGTGGTGACCGTCCAGGGTTGACTCTCTATGACTTTTCCTCTGCCCTCAAGTGCTGTGAAGCCACTAATGTCTCAATGACTTCCCCATCCCATGGCTCTTCAGGGGCCCAGGAGGCCTTCCCTTCACAAACACTGACCGGTCCATTGATGAACAATATGGTAAAGGACCAGGGTCTCAGATCTGTAGGGGAGTAGTCAGCATGTCAGGGTGTGTGTGTGCTGTTTATGCTGACCCAGCTGCATCCCTGTATTCTGTAATTGGGAAATGGAGGGAAATAATGAGCCCAAACTGGTTCCAGGTGTCTGGGAATCATGGAAGTCAAGGATATGTTTAGGGAAACTGGTATGCTGGGTACCAGAAACGAAAGAATCAACTGAGTATTGAAGGCATGCAGAGCATCTTGTGCACATGTTAAAGCCCATTCCGTCTTTTAGAAGACTAGGCCATTGTGTGCCGGTTGGAACAGATGACAAAATGTTAAAAATGTGTGCACACTGGTGTTGTGTTTAGGCATTATCCCTGAAGTCATAATGTGGCTACCTGAATGGTGGACTAAAACTGTCACATACGCAAAATCTAATCATTGGTGAACATCAGAGCTCTAGCTGAGGAACAAACACTCAACAGTTCTCAGTTCATTTTTCTTTAATGGACAATGAATACACTTTAAGCTATTTTAAAGCAATATTTGAATAGTTGTTGTTTTTTCTTCAAAATTTTTAATTATAGTTCTGGGAATCGAAAGAGTTTTAAAGCACAGTAACTGTACACTTTTCATAAAGGCCTTGCTGGCACTGGAACTAGCTTACGTCAAGAACGGGCAAGACTTTTGGCATGAAGGAACATTGTGACATATATTTACAAAACTGCATACACACGGGGACTGGATGTAAAAAAAATTGTTTAAAGCACATGAGTGCTTATTCCATTATCCTCGATAAAAAAAATTTTTTTAATCTGAGCGCTTTGATTTGTTGCATTACAAGATTCAGCGCTATGTAAATTCCATACATTATTATTATTATTAATTATAATGTTTAACTTTCCTGTTAAACAGGAAAGAGAAACAAGGGATGAGGTGTGAACTGTTTTTAACTAGGCCTTGATACTGGGATGCTCAATTGTGAGATGAGTCACCCTCAGAGACAGAGACAGAGAGAGAGGAAGTTTATTGTGTCAGTATAGCAGAATAACAGTGGGATATTGGGTCACAGACAAGTGTCATCAACATATTATAGGTTATTACCCTGAATGCTGCTGTGCTGTTTTTCCTGATTGTGCGAAAGTGTTTTAGGGGAAAAGTGTGTGTGTGTGTGTCACTGTGTGTTTGTACTTGTGTGTATGAGTGTGTGTGTACTTGTGTGTGAGTGTGTGTGTGTGCTGTGTGTGTGTATGTGTGTGTGTTGTGCGTGTATGTAAGTGTGCATAAAGTCTCACGTCTAGTCATAATAAATTTTTTATTGATGGTAAAGGTTAAAAGCCAATGAGGAAAGGAGCTGATTACAGATTTTTAAAATGTTATGAAACAAGAATTTTTTTTGTAGGCTTTAACTTTCTCTCAGGCCTTAGGTGTTCCCGTAATTGTTTGGTGTAGGAAGCAGTCAAGATGTTTTGTCTTGCATTAATCCCATCTTGTGTACATGAAACAGAAACGGAATTGATCAGGTCACAAATCAATACAAATATTTTTTTTAAAAGAACACACACACACACACATACACACACACTTCATTCAAGTTAAATCATTGGCCTAATTACCACTGCATTCAGATTGTATGATTTTTACCATTAAAAAACCCGAACCCAACCCAACCCAAAACAAAGCACATCATGTCATTCATTCATTTATTTGTTTCATTAATTCATAACGAAAAGGGGGGGGACCCACAACCACAGCGGGGGGGGGGGGGGGGGGGGGGGGACCCACAACCACAACCACAACAGTCACACATGCTATCAGAGTAATTACCAACCAAAACCAGAAGTTGAAGGAAAGGTAGGGGGAAAACCCAGGTGACATAATACCCATCAGTTTTCCTCCAGCTGGTTCTGTTGTGGTGGTTTGAATGTCAAGTGGCTGATTCATTTGAACTTCCTCCTACTACTCCAGCTCTGCCACACCCAGCACTGTTATCCTGTGAAGATTGTTGTGCAACTCCTCAGATTACACAGGCAGGTTTTATAAATGTCAACAAGAATACTGTGTTATCTCAAAAATAGGAGGAAAAAAAGTCAGGTAGGTTATGAGCCATTTTTAGCCACACGTAAAATGATGAAGAGGAAAATATTTATGACTAGTGTGTGTGCTGATATACGCACTCACGCACGCATGTGCACACACACACACACACACACACACACACACACACACTCCAAACACTCTCACACACACTGTCTGTCTCTTCCACCCGCTTGTCTCCTCTCTCTCCCCCCCCCCCCCCCCCCAACCTCATTCTTGGTTGGTCAATGCAGATTTGTCATTGTTATGTGCTTGTAACTAAGGTAGCAGGGTTGAGGTGGGAATAAAACTTGAGTTTACTTCTGGTAGCTTGGCAGACTAAACACCAAGTGGCCTGGCTGGTTGTCTCAAAGTTTTAAATAAAAATAAAGAAATAAAAGAATAAAATAAATAAATTAATTAAAAAGTGATGCGCTTGCTTGGAAACTGAGGGATGTGTGGTTTGAATCCCATTCTCCCATCTACAAGAGTCTTGATGAAATGCAAGCCTGATAGCAAATTCCCGTCCAATTTCACTCCTGTTGCAGGAACATATCTCCACCCCATAATTCCTCTCTGCATGGACAAGAACAAATATTCATTTCATTTGATTCATTTATGCATGAAATTCTGGCTGCTTTCCCAGGGGAGAGCGTGTTGCCATAAGCAGCTCCACCCATGATTTTTTTTCTACAGAATTTTCTCCAGGGATAACTCTTGTTGCTGTGGGTTCTTTTATGTGTGCTAAATAATTTTGTGTAACACATGGGACCTCAGTTTATCATCTCATCTGAAAGACTTGCACCCAGACCATCGCTCATGGTCTAATGGATAGGGGAAAAGTTTTGGGCCCAAACAGGGATTGAACCACCGCACACTTCTGTCCTGGACTTTTCGCTTTCTTGGCAGGCACGTTACCTCTAGACCACCAATCCATAGGATTTTCATATTGTTACGAACACATGTATGTGGATTGTGGTGTGTAGACTTGAGATGTGGATAATGAATGTGTCTTGGATTTATCTGATTGTCAGGGGCTGCCCAGTGAGTTGGAATGCGTGACCAACCACACCCTGTCCAATGTCATTCGCCAGCTCAGCAGCGTCAGTAAGATGGCGGAGGACATGTTTTTCGAGCTCTCCGACGAAACCAACAAGATCTTCCAGCGAGCCAAGCAGCTCCAGGATCGCATCGAGAGCGTGCAGGACAAGGTGACACAGCTCAATGCCACGGTGGAGGAAGGTGAGTGGTGTGCTGTGGTGGTGTGGTGTGTTGCGTCAGGTCTTGGAATGGGGGCGTGTGTTAGGCAAGTGGTTAAGACTGTTTGATTTCAATCCCATGGGTGGGTCCTTGAAGTTGTAGGTTTGAATCTCAGCAATGATGTCTGGTGAATTTTAATGAATGGGGTGGGGGTTGGGGGGATTTTTATAATCTCCCAGGTCAGTCTGTCAGTGCAGACCTACATGTGCCTTAACTTCCTTTGTGTGTATATACGCGTGCAAAAGATGAACAGTGCACACTAAAGGTCCTGAAGTTCATGTCAACATCCATAAAGTTTCACAAATATACTCTGAATGCATTCTGTACAGGGAAATGAGCTGCTTTGAAGTGGGAATGTGTTGGCTGAGGCCAGGGGCAGGCAGACCTCCTGCAGAGTTGCAAGCACAGGGGAAGACCAGGCACTCACTACACATCCCTTCTGGCAGTGGAAGTCAGAGAAGAGAGAAGATTGTTCCATCCTAAATGGAAGCAAACTTGATTTAACCCTCTTGTTGTTGGATTCTACAGAGCTAAACTGCCTGTAGATTTTGAATTCTTTGAAGGTTTTCTACCTCCATCTGACTTACTTTACTCCTAAGACAATTGTGTGTGTGCATGACAAGTTATCAAGCTGAAATTTTGTCACAAGCTAGGTATGTCTTTGTACTTGCATTTAGGCGCAAATTTATGTGTCTGGTCACCAGATGTCTTGTCATTGTCACCTTATTTGTCACCAATGACAGGTAAAAATATGGTATATATGATAAAACAGCAAATCCTGCATGGATTTGAAGATAGTTCAAGCATGTTAGTGTCGAATAAGGAAGTGATACCCAGCTGATGTGTTTACCAATGGTTATGTGCAATAGTACTTCAAGGATGTGTCACACAATGTCCCCATTGCACCTGTTGTTTTATGGTATGTCTTGAGGAGACAGAAGTTTTGTTTAACTATTTTTTCTTTTGAAAACAAGTCATATTCAATCAACATGAGACCTTTATACTGCACTTCATATCTGCGTGTGCTACCACATGTTTGTTAAGTGTACAGAAGTGTATTATTGTACATGACTGTCACACTGTCACCAGTGTCACAGCACAGGTGTGACAAATTCGAAACAACACAGAACTTCTGTAACCCTACAAAATTTTAATGTTGGTAGTCTCTAAAGTAGTCGTAGTGGTGGCACAGGGTCACATCACATCACAAAAAGCACAAATTATGGATGTGTGGGTGTTGGGAAGGGGGGTACCCATTGCTCTCACCTGTTGAACCTTGGCAGACGGGAGACCTTTTTTTATTTTCCTTCTTACTAGTTTCATTATCGGCATATCTGTTCGTTTCTGCCATTGCAGTTTCAAAGCAAAAGTGTGATAATAATGAGAAAACAGTCAAAAGGCATCGTTTTCAGGCGTCTATGCCACGGACTGGCCAGGAGGTCAAATTTCTCCACAGTGGTGTGTGTGTAGCTTAGGTCAGGAATGTGCCCTGTAGCACATTATTTTCAGGCTCACTCTTCTCCCTAACTGCAGCATTTCCTTCCTCCTCTTCCTCATAAGCGTTTAATATCGGACTCACTTAACAATTCTCGTTCAAATGTTTCTACTTCCAAGACAATAACATTCAATTTATCGTCTCGCTAATCAGATGAATCGTCTGCTACTAAAGAAAACGCCATTTTTTTCCGCCACGCTGCACCATTGAAAAGCGTTCCGGTCGCTGGCTGTTATTTCTTCCTTCCCTCCCCACTACACGCATGTTAGTGGTCTAAATTTATCACTGGAACCCTCTGACACCCTCCCTGCAACGCCCCACCAATTTTCAGACACATAGTGTGAAAACCATGAGATCTGTGTGTGATGGAAAAGTACTGCCCACGTGGGCAGCACCAACTGTCGGCTGTGGTCGTATTGGAATCTAGCGGCAGCCTCCGTTACTGTCGGCTGTGGCCGGATTGGGGACAAGAGGGTTAAGAGTGGACAGATGGTTGGTGAGATCAACCTCAGCTTCTGTGGGAGGGTATGTTCTGTTGACAGATTCATGAAGGTTTGTTTTTTTGTGGTGGATCACTGCCTAAATTGCTTATTTATTGGTCTTTTTGTGTGTGATGCACACGTGATGTGCATATAAATTGTGTGTGTGTGTGTGCATACATTCATATTTTACATGGATACCTGCACACACACACACACACACACACACACACACACACAGCGACCCACACACACACACACACAGCAACGTGTACCTGTATACTATACTTACCCACACAACACTCTAACGCCGTGCAGAAATGTGTGATGCGGTGTGTGCAGTGAACCTGCAGGCCATCCACCAGAAGAAGCCGTACCGCAGCAGCGTGAACAAGGAGCAGCAGGTCATTTCCCGCAGCACCATCCCCCGCGCCATCCTCCACAACTACAGCTCCTGCGAGGCGCCCCCCGCCCTCAACAAGTTCAACATCTTCAGGTAAGAATAGTAATAATAATAAGGTATGGAATTTATATAGCGCCGAATCTTGTAAAGCAACAAATCAAAGCGCTCAGATGAGATGACATTTTTTTTTTTTTTTATCGAGGATAATGGAATAAGCACTCATGTGGGTTGTTTTTTTTTACATCCAGTCCCTGTGTGTATGCGGTTATGTAAATTTTGTCATCTGTTCCCACCGGCACACAATGGCCTACTCTTTCGAAAAGCGGAACAGGATTTAACGTGTGCGCAAGATGTTCTGCATGCGTTCGCACACAGGGCCTCGGTTTATAGTCTCATCCGAAGGACTTTGACATTCAGTTTGATTTTTTTTGTCAAACTGGGAAGAAAGGGTGAGGCTGGGAATCGAACCCAGAACCTCACGGTTTACTTGTTGGCAGGCTTGTTGTCTTAACCATCCTGCCACCTCCCTCCCTTCTCCTCCTCCTCCTCTCCTCTTTGTTCTCTGATTCGTGTGGTTTGAATGGATTGGAGGAGCGGGGGGAAGGGGGTAGATAGCAAATGCAGTTTTATTTTATGAGGGTGATAGATTTAAGTTATGAAGACTTTTTTCCATCCAGACCTCAAGCCTGGTGGTTAGAGTGTTGAGTTAGCAGTCTGATGGTGTGATTTTCAGGCGTCAACCCGAGATGCCCGTTCGAGGGGAATTTTTTTCCTTCTCCTTTACAGTTAGAATCAATACTGACTGACGGCATTCCCTTAAATCTTTTGAATGAGACTATTATAAACTGAGGTTTGAAAGCACGCAGAAATCTTACATTCTGCCTTTTTCGGATAAGTAGGTCATTGCATGCCGGCAGAAGCAGATGACACATTTTTAACCTTTTCCGCACGGGCAACCTGCTAAAGGGTAACCAACCATCTACTAACCCTTCCGTCTATATCACCCACTACTGGGTTACAGAAGCATACAAATGTGCACAGTGCATGTGTACTGGAAAAGAGGGGTTCTCTCCCTTATTGTAGGGACAGTGTTAAAAAAATCCACACTCTGATGACACGTTTAGATAATATACCTGAAGTCAGAATGGGGCTGTAATGGTGGGCAAATGGCTGCATCCACAAAATCTCACCAGTAGGCAGCCTCAGAGCTCTAGCTGAGAGAGAGAGAGACAGAGGAAAAAAGGAATGAATGAATGTAGGAAGGAGTGTGCAAAAATGGCCACACCAGTATGTGGGATCAGGGTGTGAGTGATGGGAGAGAAGGAGGCTGAAAAAAAGAGCGGGTGGAATGGGGTGAGAGAGGCGGGGATGGAAAGGGGTTTTGGTATAGATTCACTGACAGAAACACGCTTATAGGTGCAACGCACTTAAAAATATGCATATGTATATATGCATGCACGCACAACTCGTAGGCATATGCACATACAGGCACATATAACTAACTGCCTGCGTTCACATGTGCACACACACACACACTCACACTCACACATTCACAGATGCATGAATGGACACATGCACACACACATACACACACACCCTCTCTCTGTGTCTTTTTTCTCTCCCTCTCTCTGTCCACACAAACTACTAAATTTGTATGCACAATTGCTATGGAAACAAAATCCAGCATGGCTGCCCAAACTAATTTTTTATCGTCAACTTTTGAACACTTTTTAACACTATCCCTACGTTAAGGGAGAGAACCCCTCTTTCCAGTACATCTGTCCTGTGTGCATTTGTAAGCTACCATCACCCAGTAGTGGACGTTACAGATGGAAGGGTTAGTAGATGGTTGGCTACCCTATAGCGGGTTACCTATAGGGAAAAGGTTAAGTGATATTACACAAAAGAAATTTTTACATCTGCACATAGCAGGTTTTAAGTGTAAAAAACAAAACCCCAGCTACATGATTTAAAAAATTTTTTTTGTATTCTTTTATATCGAGGATAATGGAATAAGCACTTATGTGCTTTTTTACATCCAGTCCCCGTGTGTATCCGGATTTGTAAATTCTGTCATGTTCCCACCGGCACACAATGGCCTACTCTTTCAAAAAGCGGAACAGGAATTAACGTGTGTGCAATATGTCCTGCATGCGTTCGCACACAGGGCCTCGGTTTATAGTCTCATCCGAAGGACTTTTGGGGAGAGTGGAGTCTGCACTGATGTTAACTCCAGGGGAAAATGAACGGGAATCGAACCCGGGTCGTCAGATTGCGAGCGCAGTGCTCTAACCACTAGGCTATCCCGTCCCCCATTTTTAGGTAACATGTCCTCTCGTGTTGAGCCTGTGGCTGTGATCCAGTCCTGACTGTTTTTTGTGTGTGTGTGTGGTGTGGCTGTGCAGAGAGGATGGGAAGGAGAGCATCAAGTTCTACACGGACCCCACCTACTTTGTGGAGCTTTGGGTCAAGGACATGGACAAACAGATTCAGGAGAACAAGAGTGAGCTGCACAAGAAGCGAGAACGGCGCAGGGTAAGCAGTGTGCTGCAGGCTTTTTAGTTTTCGTTAACATCTTCTTTTTTTGTTTTTTTTTTCCCTTCTGGATTGACCGTTATGGTTGTTTAGGGCGTTGGTTGATGAGAGAACAACAGAAGGGTTGGTTTGAAATTGTTGGTTTTGATCTGTACATAGTTGCACAGTGTTCATCTTAGATATTAACTTTTTTTTTTTAATGCAGTGACAACCCTGATGTGGCCCCTTGTGTTTAGTGGGTCAATAAAATGATTTGATGGATCAGATTTGATTGGTTTATTTATCTGTCATGCTGCTGTGGTTTGCAGAGGCCCCGTATGCAGCATTCTGACCTAAAGAAGCCCAGAGACATAAAGAGCAGCAAGGAGCTGTGGAAAGCCATGGAGAAAGGGGAGGAATTCATGGACTATCAGGTAAGCAGTGTGCACACAGTGCTTTCATCTAGTATCAGCCAGACAAGTTTATCTCCCACCTGGCTTTCTTTATATTTCTAACAGCAGGTTTTCAGACTGTACATTTTCTGATGAACGTACTTGAATCCCTTGACTGTCAAAAACGTATGACGTATAATATTATTATAATGACATATAATATTATGCACAATTTTCAGAAGAAAAATACAAGAAAAAAAGCAGACTCAAAGTGTCTTCAGGGGCAGCAACTCCTGACAGACTAAACATATTACTGGAATGACAGAGTTGTCTCCAGTTATGACTTTCGAAGTGGTTTGGCAGTAGTCACAGGAAAAGAATGTTTCCTCCCAGCAGTCATGGAGTTAAAGGACAGAACACAAAGGCAAGTCCAGAAATCTTGATTTGCAGTGAAATGTTCAGGCTGTGTCAAGAGCTGTTTGATTGAAATGGCAGAGCTTATCCCTCTCCACGTAACTGGATAGTGAAGTAAAATTTTTATTTCCAGATGGTACATTGAATAAGCATACATTTGCTTTTTGTAAGATGCTGGGTGTGGGTGTTCTACGCATATTCCTTCATGGGACCTTGGTTTATAGTTTTGTCAGTGGGTATGTTTGTGTTCTGGGCATATTCGTGCTTTGAACTTTGGTTTATAGTTTTGTCAGAGGGACTTTCAGGGGAGTGGAGTCAGCAGCCAAGTTAACTCCAAGGGAAAAGTCTTCTCAGACAGACGGTTCTGCACATAGGCTCAAGCTTGTGTTCTCAGTTACTGTCGGGTCACAAGTGTGATGGTGGGACAGTCTAGTGGTTAAGAGTGGAGTGGCGCACAGGTTCGAGCCACCCCAGAGACACCCATTTGAGGAGATTTTTCCCTGGAGTTCACATCAGTACCGACTCGACTCTGCTTAACCCTTTGCTGGGCATAGCGTCCCAAAACGTCCGAACCTATCCTTGGGCACAACGGCCAAAAACGGCCGGCGTCGTGACCGTCACTTCAGTGCGTTCATACATTCGAAATTCCCGCCAATCTCGCTTCAAATCTCGTCAAAATAAAAGCAACGAGACTGCCCACGTGACTTCCGCATGTACATTGCAAATGGCGGCGGTTGGAATGTGTTTGTGGCAAGTTTTGGAAGAAAAAAATCGCAATTTTTCCCAAGATGGACGCTATCTTCGAATCCGACATGTACGATCGTTTTTATGGCTTTCATGCCGAAAATATGACGCTGTGAGATGTGTATCCAGGCTCAAATATCGATGTAAGCGATCTGAGTAGTGTGTGCGCTTCTGACTTTGTTGATTGAAGCGAGAAAGACCGGCTTTGACAACAACGAAGTTCGAGACGTAAATCGATCGTCAAATCTAACTCGGCCGATGCGCGTTTTGAATTCTGCTCATAGAATTGGGGAAATTATCGCGGATTTCGAGTTTGGCAATGGTTCACAACTTGATATATTTTGTGAATTGATTGTTATTTGGGACTTTTGTTATGGTAGCGGCTCGAACTGTAAAGTTAACATGCATCGCGATCGTCGGCGATCGTTGGCAAACAAAATGGCGACCGTCGGAATGTTTCATGTTTTCGTGCATCATTCATAAAAAAAACTAAAAACACAACAGTAGGTTGAAAACTTTTCTTCTGTAATTGTTTCTGAATGTTTTACTTTTTATTTTATCAAAATCCATGCATGCATTCCAAAGCTATTGCAACACTAACTGTGACACATACAAACCGATCAATGACCTTGTGTGTTTATGCATTATAATTCTTTTTAAAAAAATAACAACAACACACAATAGCAAATAGCAGTTTCTTTATTCATTTCTGCATTTTGCTGTTTTTATTTCATTACAATCCATTAAGCCATTGTGGAGTTATTGCATGTTAAATACACCCACCCACTCAGAGGCCATCCACCTCCATTTTGCTTGCCCAGCAGGAAATGAACAAATGATTTTGCTGTGCCCAGCAAAGGGTTAAAGTCCTTCAACTGAGACTGTAAACTGAAGTCCCTATACGACCGCCATACAGAACATGTGGTGCACTTGTTAAAACCTGTTTCGCCTGCCAGCCCTGATATTGGCCACTGGGGCCAGTGGGACTATAAACAAGATTGAATTATAGAACAGAAGAGAAGAAGAATAAATCTATAAAAAAAAGACAAAAAGTCTTCATTTCACTCTGTGCAGTCTCGTCAAGCAGTGTGTGCGTTCTGTGCAGAAGGTCAAGGCTTTGGAGCGCGTGCAGCAGCAGCAGCAGCAGCAGCAGGAACAGCAGGGGGGCAACAACAAAGCCCAGGACTTGCACCCCGCAGCCAAAATGGCCAGCCCCCCCTACCCTGAGCGACGCCCCTCCCAGCAGCCCCCCACGATGATCCCAGGCCGACCCCTGCCTCAGGATGTCGGCCCCACCACCCCTCCCCCTCACCTGGGCCGAGGGGAGGGAGAGGCGGCCCCCATGGCAAACGGCCCTTACCCCCACAGCCTGCACAACAACATCCAGCACCCCGCTATGGCCGAGCCCATCCTGGCCGGCAACGCGGTCACGCCAGGGATGATGTACCCGCGCCAGAACTCGGCCGACGGGGGGTACGGGCCAGAGGTGACCCTCCCCCGGTCCCCCCCGCCCGCCTTCCCCACCCCACCCCCAGCTGTGGGGAACAGCTCCTCCCCGTGTGTCGTCGTCCCTCCCCCAGCGCCCCCACTCCCCCCTGTGACTGTGGGGGGGGCCAGGGATCAGATCCCCGGCTCGAACCGGGATTCCCTGCCGCCCCCGCCCCCTTCCCCTCCCGCGCCGGAGGAGGAGGAGGGGGGGGATCCTCAGCAGCAGTACCCCCCAGCCCAGTTCCCGCCCCCAGTGGAGGACCGCTACTCCCCGCCCCAGCCCCCACCCCCCCCTGTCGGGGAGCACTTCCCTCTCCCCCTAGAGGCGGCGCCCTTCTCTGGCGGGCAGACCACCACCCCGACCCCTACCCCCACCCCTGCATCCACCACCACCTCTGCCGCCATGTCGCCCATGCTGAGCCGGACTCGCGGGGCCTCCCAGCAGCAGCACCGCCATGGGAGTACCCGGGGCCCGTCCCGTCAGGGCTCCCAGAGATGCTCCTCCCCCATCACCGGCCACCCCCCCCCCCCCGCCGACCCCCTGCCCCCTCCACCCCCTCCCCACCCCCTCTGCCCGGGAAAACGTGAGGGATTCCTACCTCCCGCCTCCCCCCCCCTCCCCGCCCGCCTCCCCGTCGCGCGAGGGCCCCACGGTCACCCCTCCCCCCCCTCCTCCTCCTCCCCCTCCCCCTCCACCACCCCCCCCACCCCCGCCGCCTGTGCTTCCGCCGCCGGTGGTGAACGGTCACGCGGCAGATCAGGCGGATTCTGCCTCCGTCTCCTCCACCTCCACCTCCACAGGGGGAGGTCGCGAGGACTCCAAGGCCAACGCCATGATTTCCACGCACAACGCTCTGCTGGCTGAGATTGCCGCTGTGGACAGTAAGTGGGGGATGAAGAAAAGTTCTGTCAGTTACCATGAACAAAGAAGAAAAAGTGCCTGCTACTTTCAGTCACAGTAGATTTCTCTACATTATATATAATTCAGGCTGCTTTCTTTAGGAAGAACGTGTTGCCGTTAGAGTCGCGCCACCCATTTTTAAAAAATCTTAAAAATGTTCGTGTCTGCTTGTGGTTTTTTTCCCTTGTGAGAGTGTTTGGTGGGGGTTTTTTCCACAGAATTTTGTCAGGGACAACTAATTCTCTTGTTTCTGTGGGTTCTCTCACGTAGGTTTAAAGCGTGTCGCGCGTGTGACCTTGGTTTTTCAACTCATCTGAAAGACTAGCGCCCAAACTACCACCTCTTAAGGTCTAGTAGATGGGGGCAAAAGTTCAGACCTTCACGGGGATGGAATTTGTACATCTTGCTTTTCTAGGCAGGTGCATTACATGAAGATGACCGATAATAGAATTGTTTTAGTATAGAGCTGAGTGTGAAATTTGCAGCTCTTTCAGGAATGGCTCAGCCATTTGCTTCAAAATGATGATTTGTGCAATAATGTATGAATAAGACACCCCGGTACAGGCATCCCCTTGCAAATGCATGCACATTCATTATGCATCCATTTGTGTCCATCCTCTCAACACACACATGCACGCACGCGCGCGCGCGCACACACACACACACACACACTCACACACACACATTCACACACACTCATACACATACACCATGCACAAGTATGTATCGTGCATCAAAGATGGGTTAATTGGTTTTAGACTGGCGATATCTTAACGTTCATGTTTCATCAATGATCTTCATCCATGGGGATGCTGGCCGCCTGTATAAATAGCATCCCCACCTTCTGGAAATTCTGTGCTAGGAATTCCCTCTTTCTATCCCTGTCATTGTCTCTGTCTTGTTCCTTTTCTTCCTCTCACCTCCTTCTTGTCTATTTTCTGCCTTCTTGGTCCATTCTCCTGACTTTTTCGTAGAGGCTTAAAAGATAACAATTCTCTCCTATGCCAAAGTCAGATGCACTGGGCCTGACTTGTCAGGTGCTTAACAACAATGCAATGCATTTTGACTCATGACAGACAACAGTAGTTGCTGTCCGGGCATTCAACAACGAAGAATCACAGTTCTAGTTAGAGCCATCTTTTGAACTTCTCAACTCTGATAAGAATTTTCTGAATAAAAGTTCTGCTTGATGCATTTTTATTTTATTTCGTTCATTGAATTTGTTTCTTGTTTTTCTGCCTCATCTTCTGTGATGCTCCTGTCCTGCTGTTCCCACACTGCCTGTTTCACTCCCCTCTGCCCCAGCCATACAAGTCACATCCTCAGGGTAAGAAGTCCAGAAGGAGCTTATCAGTTGATGTTAGGCTGCCACCGAGCCATCAGCCAGAAGGGCCCTGCATTGCTGATGGGTCATTTTGGTAGTGTTCAGTGGTGCCAACCAACCCCACCAACTTTAAATTCAGTTGACCCTTGAGATCATTAAAAGATTCAAACCCATGTCTTGATTGGCCCATGGGCTTGAAGTTGAATGGTCTTGACCACTCTGTTATGATATAGAATCTGTCAAAGAAAGGTGTATGAGAATGTTCTGAAAATAGGGTGTACAGAATGAAACAGGTATAGGTAGGGCCTGGTTTTGTTTTTGACCTGATCAATAATAACCAATCTAAACCAGATTCAGGAATGGACTATGCTCTAAAAGACGTCCCTCACCGTTGTCTTTTCAGATAAAAAGCGTCTGCGCAAAGTGGAGGAGAACAAGGAGAAGAACAACTTCAACAAGCCAACATTCGCCGGAGGGTTCGACATCCAGGCTTTGATGGAACGGGCCCGAGACATGCGGCGCCGTGTGATCGAGGACAGTGAAGACGAAGTCGACGAAGCCAGCTCCGGTGAAGAGGACAGCTGGGATTCGGACTGATGCATGTCGTGCTGGGAGGATAGTGACACCACCCAGGCTCATTCCCATCACAGGTGTAGGAGAGGTTTGTCAGACGGCAGATTTTGTGTCTGATGAATTGTCATGCTCTCTACAAGTGTGGTTTTGTCGTCTGTTGCAGTACTAGAAGCGTGTGTTTGTTAGCGAGTTTGCCGCTGTGTTTCCTAGTCAGCAAGATCATGAAAAAGAAATTACTGAAGGTTTTGTTTGTTTGATTTTTTTCAACGTGACAAGTTTGTTTGAACCTTTTGTGTGTGTATATGCGTGTGTGATTTTTTGTTTCGCAGAACCAGTCAGAAACTGCTGATGATCGGATGTTCTGCAAACTAATAGATCTGTATCCACTGTCAGGGGAGGATTTTTGTCAGTCAGAACTTGATCAAGTATTGTATACTGCTTTCAGTCATGACAGATTTCTTTGCGTGAAATTTGGGTTGCTCCCCTTTGGAGAGAGCATGTCACCACAAGAGAAGAGCATGTTTGTGACTTTGGGGAAAAACTTGTAAGAGAATCTTTGATCGACTTGATATAAATTTGAAAGTGTTTGATTTAAATGGTTTTTTGAAAGACGTGATAATTCATAAACAGGTGTTGTTTTCCAGTGGCATGACTGATCATAAATAGATTTTGTTTTTAAGTAATGTCACAGTTTCTACTTTAGGTTCCAAATAATAAGGCAGTTAAATGATAAACTGCATAGCTTCTGCTAGGTTAGGTTGAAAAGTGTGTATGTAGATCTGGAAGCAGCATACACAGAGAGATCATCAGTATGGTGTGTGCACTTTTTAGATTTGTGTATTTCCAGGGTTACCCAGCAACAAATAAGGGAAGAATAATCTTCTGCAAAAATCTGTCTTCTGTTAGTTAATTAAACAATAAATTAGAATTAAAGGAAAATGGTGTTACCAAGTAAAATCTACCTAAAATACTTCTTCCTCAGTTTAACATACCAATGTCTTATTTTGAGCAAAAATTACCTAAAAGCTTGTTTCCTCTGGTGATTATACACATTGTCGTTTTTTAATGGAAGAGTACTTAATTGTGAGTAAGATGCTACAAAATTCTGAAATATGGGCTTATGTGTAGGAGGGAGAGAGAGAGGGGGGGAAGGGGGGGAAGAAATAAGCCACAAAGTAAGACAAAACACAATTTTGAAGATATGTTGAAAACAAAAATTCTAGTGCAGTCCAGTTCCATCAGAAGTGTGGCCTAAGAATTCATGACCACTATCAACCATCTATAAGGTTTATACATTTTTGTGCACAGATAAAGATTTTCTCGTGTAAAGGTGAAAAAAAACAACCCAGATTGAGCAAGATCAGCGATGTATAGAAAAGTATAATGGCTAGTTCCAGCTATTTTTGTGATAGAGTGAAGTGAATCCACAAAGAGAGAAGGGAGGGGAGTGTGACTGCCCTGACATAGTAAAAGATGTCCCATAATCTTTGCCGTTCTTGGGGAGCAAGATTTCAGAGACCTCACTCGGCTTCTCTAGGGGCCAGCATCTTGAGGGTGGAGTATGACATAACATATGAAGCATAATGAACTGCTGATCTTACTGGAGCTATATACAGACCAATTTCCATGACAATCTTTCCATCGCTGGCTCTGTCAGTTCATTGTGTTGATCAGTATGTTGATGTTTGAAAAACTGTTGTCCTATTACTATGTCAGCATTTGGGACAATATCCAGTTTCACAATCCGAAAGTGTGATTTTTTTGCAAATCTTTGTCTTATCAGCATTTGAGACATTATCCAGTTTTGCATTGGGAAGTATGTTTTTTGGCAAATATGTCCTAAATTGGGACGGTATCCAGTTTTGCAATCATAGTGATTTTTTGCAAATCTTTGTCCTGAATTGGGGCAATATCCAGTTTTGCAATCAGAAAGTGTGAGTTTTTTCCTCCAATCATTGTACCATCAGCATTTCAGACAGTGACCCTATGTAGTAATGTTTGTTTTTCGTGTCTCTGTTTAGTAAGTGTCTCTTTTGCCTACTTTGATATGAGCCAAGCAGAGTTAGGTCATATACACCAGAACATGTGAAATGTTTTTGTTTGTTTCATCCCATTTGTGTTCAGTTTGTGACAGGGTGGATTTGTTCTATAAAGTGTGTGTGCTTAAATATGAACAAGTATGTGTCAGAGCCAGCGAGTTGGTAAGTTAAAAAGAAAGCAGTGTGTACAAGTGTGTGTATGTGGTAGCAAGTATGTGAGCCAGCAAGATTAATGAAAAGAAAATGTGTGTGTGCATGTGTCTCTGGCAAATGCCATCCAGTTTGGTCATAGAAGATAAGAGGATGGTAACGTGTGCAGGTAGTGTCTTTGTTTGAACACCACACATGCACCCTTCTGCTGGAGCACACACTCAGCGCACTACCCCTCCTGCACCGAAACACGCCACATGAAAGAAATGGACATGTCTGAAGCTACAAAGCAGTGCACATATTCTGATTCATGATTGGAGTTCCTGGCAGGCATGTTTAGCATTACTTGAGCTTTGAAGGACAGGCATGTCCAAAAGTAAGTAAGTTGTTGAATGGTGCTCTGCAAAAGTGAAAATGATAGATAGGTTGACATTTATGTAGAGAGAAGATTACGAGAAAAACCTTTGGATTTTGTTCTGTTTGAACCCAAATCTGAAGTGTTTATATGTTTCAGGTGACTGGTTTTTTTCAGATACAAGTTTCACAGTTGAATGATTCACTATGCATGTTTTTGTGTTGTGTGTATGTGTATATTTCTGTGTGTGTTTGGTTGGGTGTATGTGGAGAGAGAGAGAGAGAATGACTAGTCGTTCATACTGTATTTGATAGTACATATATGAAGCAGGCAAACACTATTTGCAAGCTTTTTGTCAATTTTCATGAAGTCAATGACCACTTTGTCGGGAGATTTTTTGACTCTCCTTACCCCTCCCCCTACTCCACCCATACCCTTTTCTCATCCTTCTGTTCATCCTCGGATACTTGAATCAAGTATACTGGAAGAAAACTCTAGGATAAGCAAAACCTAGCCATGTTTATCGGTCTTCTGTTCACTAAAGTCCTGCGACTACCTTTCAAAGCAGATGATACTCAAGGTAATGTTGTACACATGACTGTCTTCCACTTTTGTGAGGTGTTTGACCATGTTGTTTTCTCATGTGAACTTTATGGGTTTCTGTGGTGTGGGTTCGCATGATGTGCATGTCAGACTGAAGGTAGTGTGTGCAAATGGAGAGCGAGAGACACAGAAACCGGGACCCCAGTTGCATGGCTAATCCTAAATTGTGCAAGGTTTTTCGTAGAGATATGTATGGAAGGATGGTATGGGCTTGCTGTGCCTAAAATCTTGTTCAACTCTTCTTCTCCTCCTCTCCTTTACCTGTTGTGTGATGAACCTAGTAGTGACAGTTGAGCATTCGTACAATCTAGCTTTACCTAAAAAAAAATTGTTTAAAGTTAGAACAAATGTGTTTGGCCTGGGGTTTAATTTAAAAAAAAAAAAAAAAAAGAATTTTTTTTAAATGGTTGGGCCATTTAAAGAAAAAGAAAAAAGTGTTGATTGATGCTTGAAGCATTTTACTTTGAGATTGATCGTAAATACTTGACCATGATTCCAAACTTGGTGCATTGAAACAAAAGATCTTTCTTTCTTGTCTGTTTAGCAAGTAGGGGAGGTTAGATGGTGCTGGTTTGCACCAGTTTTCTTTGCCTAGTTTAGCTTAGGCCCATAGCCATCTCCACTAAGCTCTTAAGACCAGTGGTGCTGCCGGTTTCTGGACAGTTGTGGAATGACTGGAGTAGCAGACCTGTCAGCTTTGTCAGCAGTGATCGTTTGTTAGCGTGCCATGTACAGTCACAGCAGTCTTCGTCACACAGAACCATGGATTTTCCCTTTTGTTTTGGACCCACGTGAAGTGTTCACAGTCTGTCAGTGTGATCCCTGTTTGTTTATTTATTTATTTACCTATCTATCCATGATCTGCATGGTGGTTATGTATGATTTATGTTAACACACCATTAAGTGGTGTTGGTGTTTATTTCTGTCTACTAAGAAATCTGTATATAATCTTGAAATATCTCAATATTTTTCAAACAGCAACTTGGAATTTCAAACCCAGATCTTCAGAAGAAGGATTCTTTCTTGTGGACCTTTTTCATTATTTCAAGAACACCGGTGTTGTGTTCAGATATAATCTCTGAAGTTGGAATGTGGGTACCTTGATAGTAGGCCAATGGTTGCATGTGAAATCTCAACATTAGTGAACCTCGAGCTTTAGCTGAGGAACACACACAACAACTTTGAAGAATTTTCTACATGTGCTGAAAACAAATCTAGTCTAAAACCTCAAAAAGTTTTAAACAGTTTTGCCGATCAATTCCATTTTCACTTTTTAGGGTATTGTGTTTGTAGTATGCTTAGCCGTTTTTCTGTGTGTGGAGAGACTGAATTTTTTGGAACAGATGTTATCTACTAATCTTATGTAGAAAGTCTTTCCAGAGAAAGAGAAGAGAGTAGAAAGTTCAGTGCCCAAAACTGAACAAGTATTTTGGAATGGTTGCGCTTTTGATTGAAGCAAGGTGGAGGGGATCAAGACAGAGTGTACTACGACTGTCATGATACCATCAGCATTATTGTGATATTATTTGTGTGCTATTTCCAAGTTAAAGATGTCTGTATGATTGTAGTGTCTCTCTGTTTTTTGTTGTTGGTTTTGGGTTTTTTTGCTCTCTCCCTTTTCGAAGAAAGGGGTAGAAAGAGAGGACTCCACCTCAACCTCTCTCCTGTTGTGTCTTTTTTTTTTTTAAATCCTCAGTGAATTTGCATGCCTGATACAGGTTTTTTGAGAGAAAAAAAATTGTTGGAATTGAAAGCTTGATTGATTAGTTACTTTTTTCTTTAATTTCTTAATATTTTTCCATTATTATTATTTTTTTTTTTGGACTGGTATTTGCCATCAAAATGTCATGGTTTGTGTAAGATGCCGGAGCACTAGAATGAGTGAAAGTGTATGAAGGAAAGAACAGGGTAGAATGACTGTTCTTCCTCTGTATGTGTGTGTGTTATATCTATCCACCTCTTTGGCATATCTGTGATTTTCATCATGATGTACACCAGTTACATCTCTTTATTAAGTTACTCTCCACTGATGTAGACCAAATGCTTTGTTTGGTATTGTATGTCTCATTTTCAGTTTTATATTTTGTTTGTGTTTGAAAAATGGGACAGCTTCTTTAGATTTATACTTGGTGTGTGTATTTGGTGTGTGCATGTGTGTACCCTCTATGTTTGCATGTATATGTTTCTTTTCTTTTTTTGAAAACTTTGATAGCTTTATTTATTTCTGTGCAAAAAAAAAAAAGAAAGAAAAAAAAGACTTATACTCTCACAGGGAAAGTTATGATCATGTATCATGATTGTGTTTATGTTATGCAGTATTATTTTCATTCGTATGATCTTTTTGGAATAGTGTTGCCTATGTTCTCACTAAGCATAACAGTTTACCAAAGTTTGATCCACTGTTTACAACATTTTTCTGGCTACTGATGTTGAACAAAGAGAAAATCCAAATGAAGAGAAATCTAACAGTTGAAATGTGAAACATTTAGTGACATAACTTCAGTATTGATTGATTCCATTATTTATTGATGACGTGTCAAGAGAGGAGAAGGTTGCGTTTGTAACATTATTGTCTCGTGTCATGCCCAGTCCTCAATCAGAGTGCAGGTCACAGCATCAGACTTTGCGCTGTTTCTTTCTGATGTCAGAATCAAATCAAAGCTGTCGGGTATGTTTAGCAGAAAATAAAGCGATCTTGCACAAAAAAAAAAAAAAGAAGAGAAAATTTCCAGATGGCAGTAAAAGTAATTGCAATGGCTTAGCAAACATCTTTTTTTGGAGGGGGTGTGTGCGAATTCTGATTGCAACAAGTACTTTAAAAAAAACGCAACCCAACTAAGTGCAGGCATTTTTATCTTTGGACAGAATTTGTGTGTGATTTCCATCTCTAGACCGTCTTATATGTATACACCTTTTTTTCTTGCCAACTCCAGTGACAGTTTATGTCACATTTTTTCCCCCTTTCATGTGTTTTTAGGAAACAGGAGCTCATTTGAAGCTCCCTGTTTTCTCTTTGGTGTTTACAGTTTTTTGCATTTATTTTGCATGCAGTTTGGCAAACAACTTTTCATCTCTGAATCTACTGAAACAAGAGTGAATGCACGAAGTGGAATACAAACAAGATTCCCTTTTTCCATGACACACATAAAGGACAGGGGGTTGTTTACCAACACTGATGACAGTTTTTGCAGGTATACACAAGACCCGTTTACACCATTGCTTTGTCCTTACCCGTATCTTTGTTTTAAAGTTATAGAACATTTCCTTTATGTAACAGGGGTTGTATTGTACCGCACTCAGATCATAACACAGGTAAACCGGCTTGATGTTAGCGTGATCCACAATATGCTGAGAAGACCCAGTGTAGAAACCATAATTTATCCAGATGTTCCCACCACCCCCTGATTGTTATGTTGAAACATTTTTTTTGGCACTTCACCGTTCCTAAACATTCTCTGTTATTCATGTTTGATCACGACTCACTATGATATCCCTAATCACGCCACAGAGTGATATCCCTAACGATTAACCCTTATCACCACAACATTTAACCAAATGATACATTGTCGCGATTAGAATAGGATTAAGTGGGACTGGACTTTTGAGTCCATATACTGACACAGTTTGTATTTTTGTAGGTAATGGTATACTAGTACAGTAGTAGCTTATCCAGTGCAGAAGATTACAGAACATAAAATGCTGTATGTCCATATGCTTGATTTTATTATTGTGTACTTTTCAAGGTGCCACAGCTTTTGAATCTCATTTTCTCAGTTGTGCTTTTCAGATGTTGAAATCAAGTGTGATGAAGATGTGGGTATTTTCTGTCTTTTTTTCTTCTTTTGCTGCTGCTTGTCTCTGTTTTGGACAAGTTTGTGGTTTTGTGCCAATTATTGTATTTCAAACTAATCCACCACCCTCCCATCGTAATGGGTTTTTTTTATGACTGAAAAGTAATACATTTCTACATAACTTCTCAGGTTTTCTCTTTTCATGTGTGCAAGAGCACACACAGGTACATGCGCTCGCATGCATATACACACACACTCTCTCTCTGTGTCTCTCTCTCTCTCACACGCACACACACAGAGTTGCCAACATGAAAATTCCTTTTGAAAGACTATTGCAACAATGGCGGCTATCAGGGTAACATTGAAATGTAAGGAAAGTACAAGCAGCATTGAAGATTTTCTTTTTTAAATCATGCAAATCTGAATGTGTACAAAATGATAAAACATTTGAAATCAGTGCACATGATTTTTGTTGTTGTTGATGTTATCCATATTTTTCTATTTTGTTATGTTAAGGGGAACAGATGACAACATTTACTAAACCGCATGCACACGGGGACTGGATGTAAAAAAGCACATAAGTGCTTATTCCATTATCCTCGATATAAAAGAATAAAATAAAATAATATTTTAAAAAACCATTCATATAACACAAAAAACCCTGATGTGAAGGACTTTAAAATACTGAATGGAAAATTTAAACAACAAAGAACATCAAGCCCTTTAATCAATAATAAAAAAAATGTTAAAAACATTTACCTCTCTTTATCAACATGATCACTAGTAAACAATCACTACTTTAAGAAGACGGTAAGTAGCCTGTACAGGTTGAAGGAGCACATTATAGAACGCCAGTGTAAAGTTGTCAGACCAACCTTTGAGCATTCTTACTGTCATTTTCAGCTGCACCTTCACTCGAGCTTCCTTGCAGTACCCACACTTGGCCTTGGTGTATGGACCTGCTACACAGTGACCAGGGCCCGGTTTGATGAAAGGCAGGCATAGTTGTATGATGATGATTATCGGAGCCAACTCCTACTGTTTGATGAAATTGCAGTCTATAAAATCAACTGACTGGAGCCAAACCACCCCCATGGTTATGTCAGTTGCAGTAATGCCCTTTTCCCAATACTGCTTTCTCAGCTGATGACAGCATTATGCAAAGTAACAGGATAAGTGGTCCTTTGTGGCTGATTCACTTAAAAAAATTTTTTTTTTAATCAAAATGAGAAAGAAATTGAGCGGGACCGACCTCCCAATTTATAGACAAGTGACAGATTCATATTACGGCAGGGTTACCTCCTCTGTTCTATGACATACATAGTGAAAGCATGAAAAGGAGTTCAATGAAAGTGAGCTTTGACCAAATATTGACCTGAAAACTACAATTGCATCTAGACAATAAACTTGGCTTGCTATGTTCAACAGACTTCACTCATAATCAAAGTTGTTTGACGGGTTATAACTTTTGGTCAGCACCACATTGATAGCAGAGAAGCAGCACTTTCATCAAACTGGCCCCTAGTTCCCCATTTCAGACTGAATGACAGGAGAGCCAAGATTTCTATGAATTTCTTTGTTGTGATCTTTCTGTCAGCATTTTTTGTAGTAACATGGTTGTTAAAGTGATCTTGTTTCAGCCCCTTAGAGCAGTTTTATGTGCACCTTGGATGTATTGTGCCTCTTCCTTTTTGCCAAACTGTAAGTTTGTTCAGTGTGATGGAACAATTATGACGGATGAAGTTTTGTCCTAGGTGTGTGACATTGTCAGCGGTGATTTTGGAAGGAGAGAGAGACTCTGTGTGTGTGTGTGTGTGTGTGTGTAAGCGACTTCTTTCTTTGCTCAATATCTGGGCCATGCCTTTATAAATGTGTACTCAAATTTGAAATGGGTCAAGCGAGCGATGATACAAGTAGTCATTAGTCTGTTCAGATTAATTAATTCAATCAAATATGTAAACCACTGAAAGTCAAGTCTACTTAAATCCCTTTTACCAGTCCCCCTTCCCCTTCACCTCCTTTCCCCAATGCACCCACAGCATACATGCATGGATACACACACACGAGACTTTTCCCATACATAAACAACTGTTTCCTGTTGATATTTTTAAGCAATATAAGCATTTATTCTTTGGAGTATGTGTGTTATACAGACTTTTTTCCCCTTTAAATCCAAACCACCATAAATATATCTTGGGAAGGATTTTTTTCTCTAATTATTTTTTTGTAATCTGTATATAAATATATTTTGGCCTAAAATTCTTTTTCTCTGAGGTTTAAAAAAAAAAATCTGGTGTTCAGTTTTGTGTAACTTATTTGGCTATTAACCATTTTTTAAGTCATTTGCGTAAACAACGATGATACATATTGTGTTAATTGATACACTCTTATTATGTTTCAACTCAGCTGTGAGTCATGACTTATTTTTTATTCTGTGCAGCCATAATTATGATTATATATGATTTATCTCATGTACAGTGTGAATTGTAAACTTGTTTTCTCTGTTTTAATGTACAAGAACAAACAAAAACATGTTTTCATGTGAACAGACTAAGAAAATGTTTGTGCATTTTTTTTACTGTCTCATCTTTTGGGGTGAAACTGCTTCTGTGGATTCATTTGAATAAGCGCATAATGTGTGTGTGTGTGTGTGTGTGCTCAAGGGCAATAGAGCATGCCTGTCTTTTTTTATATTTGTACATTTATCCTAATTTTTAGCATACAGAAGTGCTTTAGCACTCAAGGCGCACAGCTTGATTTTGAAAGACAATCTATTTCACCCAACAATGACTTCAGGTGTCAAATTGATTTGAATTTTATATTCAGCTCTGTAAATCAAATGCTACTACAACTTTCCACTCTTCTGGTTCATTTGCTTTGGGGACAGTTGTTGATGCAGCTTTTTGTTTTAAGAGAAATCTTCCTTTTCTGAGCTTCTGTTTAGCCACACTGTCCTTACTGTATCTTATTTAAGCAATATCAGCTCACAGCCATCCCATATAGCCGAAAAAGTCTCTGCCCTTTACTTCCCAAAAAGGAATTAGGCTACAGTTCAGTTCTCTCTGGAGTCTTCAATGCTTCTCTATGGATAGGTGGATGACCAGGGCAGCACTGCTCTTTCCAGAACAGTACCTAGAGCCATCAGTCTCTCTGACCTTGCTTTTTTCATTAGGAGACATTTGCAAAACAGTCTCAGTTTGATGACTGGGTCATTGTGGATGCTTTCTTTTAAGGGATTCTGCTTGAAGCTTTCTGTTGATATCACGCTGCTGTCTCAGCTACACTTCAGACAGATTTGAGGGCCTCACATGCCAGGCGGATTTTTCCTGTGGGAGTTTGGGCACATGAAGTCAGGGCTCTTTCCTCCGGGCAGCTCTTTTTCTCTGCCCTAGTTGTTCCTCAGGCCTTGGAGGCGGCCTGCTGGAAGGCCAAATTCACGCTCAGAGGTCTATCAAAGGCACCTCAGGGCTGCGTTGAGCAGAGGCATTTTTTTTTGCCAAGAGTCTTTATTTGGGTGTTGGGGTTTTGTTTTTTTATGGGGGGTGGGGGTTGCTACTTAGGGGCAGCTGTGAGCTGTCAGATATGGTAAGTATGTCTAGCTAAGCTTGGATTTGAAACAAAATCCTAACCCCCCCCCCCCCCCCCCTCCTTTTTTGTCCCTTTTATGTTCCATCTATTTTCCTTTATCATGTTTTCCATTTCCAGAAATACTGTCAAGTATTCACTATAACAGTTATTTTCTTGAGCAAGGTATCTTTGTTAAGAGTACAGTCAGCATTTCTTAAATGTGTTCATCTTCTGCCTTGGAAAAATCCAAGGAATATATATATATATATATATTTTTTTTTAAACATATAAAGCATAGGCATATAAATTATGTAAAATATTGTTTTGCAAGCCCTATATTGAGAAAGCATTAACACTTGTAAGAAAAGTCAGTGTACGATGCATGTGTGCAGTGTGTGTGTATGTGTTCGTTGGAACATGTACACACATATGCACACACATAATGCACACACATGGTGAAACTGTCAACTGTTCTCTCTCCGAGTCTCACTCGCATGTCAGCTAAATAACATACCATTGAAATGCAGGAAACCAAATTCCCCCAATTTGTAGACAAGTACACAGTTAATTAATGTATGCTATATGTATACTTACAATCATAATCACAATCTTACAGACATTATTTTCAACAGTTCATCGGTGCACTCCTGTACTTATTTACCTTATCAGACACAAACTGCAGCACTTAATAAATACAAGTGCCTTGCATGTAGGAAAGTGCGAGCACACACACACACACTCTTCTCCCCTCTCTCACTCTCTCTCTCTCACTCACAACACACACACACACACACACCGCGCGCGCGCTCAAACTTCCACGTTCTCTCTCTCTCTCTCTCTGGGTCATACACACACACACACACACACCACACCACACTCTCTCCTCATATTCACATACACGCGTGTGCGCACACGCACACATACATACATGCATACATACATACATACATAGAGTCACACACAAATGCTCAAACTTCCATGTTCTCTCTCTCTCATATTCACATGCAGACACATAAACATAGTCACACACAAGTGCTTACACTTCCATGCTCTCTCTCTCTCTCCTCTCCTCTCTCTCTCTCTCTCTCTCTCTCTCTCTCTCTCACACACACACACACACACACACACACACCCAGAGCTAAATTCAACGTCGTGACACTAAAATGCAGAAAAGCTATCTCTGACAACTGGTAAACACGTACAAGCAAGCAAACACCATACAGTCATAGCTACTGCGCTATGACTGTGTATACAGTAAGTTAGTATCATAATCACATTCAGACATTTCAACTGTCCCGTGTGTGTACTTCTGTGATTATAGTACTTATTCATGTTTACATATTTCCATAAGACCAAGACTGCAGCATTTACATATACAAATGCCTTATTCACACTTACACAAACATGCATGTACGTGAGTGAGAGAACACACACACACACACACACACACACACACATTCGCGTGCGCACATACAGGTTGGTTTATGAAGCTGATTCTATTCTCTTAACAGATCGTTTTGAGAAAAATGCTCACAGAGCACCAAAATATCCCTCGCATCACACATCATGTCATCACACAAAACATTCACACCGACTTTTCAGAAAACAAAAACAACAACAAACCACTCATTCTTGCATTACAATCACGAAAAGATCAGTATGTCCATCACAGTCTGCTCACACATTAACAGTGCTGAAAAATGAAATATTCCAATTTTAGTTTCGTAATTGGCCGTTTCGCTTTTCTTCTGATAATTATTTTCTTTCTTAATTGAAACACGAACTTCCATGACCCACAGGTGCATCTCCGATTAGTCGCCAAGCTAACCACGCGCCTAAGGGGGACTACTTCGTCGGTGACGTAAAAGGAAGGGAAAAAACGTCACCACTTCAAGTGAGCGTCACACCTTGCAAGACCTCCTGGCTAGGGTTTAGAGTAAACCTGCAGAAGTCTGGTTTGGTGCCCTGTCAGAAGGTTCACCTTTCTCGCTACGCCCTTCAACACAGTGGCTTGGACAGTGAAGCCAGCGTCCCACAGAACCTTGCGCTAACAGGAGACACAGGATTCCCTACAGCACAGTGGCAACATCAGGCCACACCCTGTACTTGCTGCTGGATCAGATGAAGTCATGGCCCCACAATCCTCGAGTTAGGTCACCATCACAAACAGAAAATTTCAGAGAGAATTTCACCACAGATGGTCTCAATCCCGTCAAGACTGGAACTGCCTTGTGGAGAGGTACCTCCTCCATCCATGGTTTTAGCCCCCAAAGAGAAAACCGGATGACCTATCTCCTGGCATTTCCATTAAGCTTCTTTCTCCCTTTCTCAGCGACCATGACTATTGACCCAGAGCATTCCCTCTGCCGCGTACCATTGCTCTATCGTTGTTATCTCTAAAGTTCTAGGGCATTGCGCTATCCTAACCAGCGACGCTTACTTTCTCACAACCCAGAGTACGCCACATGTATCAAGCACTTAATCCTATCGTGCTGGCTGAGATGGTTATGGAAGTGTACAGGGCACATGGTGTGTATAGACAGACAGACCGACAGACATCTCCCGATCTCAAGCTAAAGCACATGAGATTTCAGCGTGGGGTGGTATGGCCTCTGTAGTCAGAAGGGGGTATAAACAATGAGATGGGGTGGGATGGGACGCGGCATACTAGAAGGTACCTTGCAGTTTCATCAGTTTCTACCTGTGAGACGCTACCCGCTATTATGAGGATGGCTCACAGGGCATCTTGTCACTCATTTACAGTACTCACGGTGTCGCCTCATCTTCACTTGACAATAATGCACGTAAGACTTTTCTTTTCCTGTATTGGTCACCCTCCAGCCTTGTAGTGCTACTCTGCACTTGTGGGCCATGGGAAGTTTGTGTAATTGTACGAAGGCTTTTCCGCAAACCCTCAAAACCTTCGGGGTTTTTTTTCATAGTATCTCAGAGCAGCAGAAATGGCTGCTTACAGTCCTTTTCTACCAAATGCCTTTCGTTTTTTTTTTAAATTCCCTCTTCCCACTCAACTTTTTCTTCCCTCCAGTTGAAAGAAAAAGAAGAAAAAGGGATTTCTACAAGGACAACCAAGGTACTCCACCCACCCTCCTTTCCCCCAACAAAAGGACTAGATACTCTGTGTACATGTCTGCAGACTCCTGTTCTTTGTCAATCCAAATGCAGCGATAAGGCCTATGTTGGGAGATTTGTATCTGTCTGCTTCTCTAAATCATGATTCATTAAAAAATACCATGTCCTTAACGAAACATCTGTCTGCTGACTATGTCTCCTGAACTGACAAACCTCCCCGAAGTCGAAATGCAGCTACCTTAATAGTGGACAAACTGTCGCATACGCAAAAATTTTACCATTTGGTAAACCTCCGAGCTCTAGTTGAGGGAAAAAAAGAAAGAAGAAAAGCCACCCCAAAACCCCCAAAAAGGACCAACCGCCAAGCCAGTCATATGTGACATCACAAAGGCCGAAGATAAAATCTTATATGGTCAGCTGTTTACACGAATATATCAACTGGCACTTGTTAATATTGTTGATACAGTGTGACTGTTAGCCCTCTTACGGGTGACTCATATTGAAGAAAACGAAAAAAAAAAAAAACACACCCCAGTTTGAAGAACCGTCTGTTGAAGATTTAGGTGTGCTCTTCCCAGATTGCTGGAATCACAAAAATAATATATTCAACCATGTCCTGTCATCCACCATCATGTGTCAAGTATGAAACACTAGTCATCCTCATCCTGGTAGCTCTGTGAAGACTTGCCTGCAGCACGCAGGCAGAAACAGCTGGCCGGCTTGTCTTCGCAGCATGGAGTCTAGGAAACCCTCCTGACTCGAGTCTCTACTGGCAATACACTGTACCACATGCCGTTTCATGCATCTCGACACGATGTCCAAAAGGCACTGGTGGGTGCACCTGATTCCACTGTACTTTTTTTCCTTGTGGTAGTTTGTTACTTTTCGTGGAGCTGTTTTATTGTCACCGCACTCGCAGAAGTCAGAATGTGGCTACCTTAACGGTGTGCAAACGGATGAATATGCAAAATCTCACTATCTGTGAACCACGGAGATTAATCCGAAAACGGGGTTGTACGTCAATGATACAGGGTGTCATGATCATGACGGTACTGGTGTTCATCTCTCTTTCCACTGCACTTCATGGTCTTGAACTTACAAAGTTTGATCCCAGTTGTCAAAACGGGGTGTCATTCTGACAATAAATAATCAAGCACAGAACCATCGTGGTTTTGTTAACAAATTTTGGAGGTAATAGAAATCATCACCACCCTTAATACACCTGACGTAGCTACGGAGATCTGAACCCAGGACATCATGGATCCACGAGACTGGAGTCAACAGGTCATAACCCCTATTCAGTGCCGACAATTTCCTTTTGACGTCTTTCACAACAACAAAAAACCCACACTTGCACAAAACCTGGACCTCTCATCAAAATCGTCAGTTATTGCTGTTTGGTAAGGCTAGTTCTGTTCTGTCTAAACAAACACAGCACTGTCACCGCCACGTATCAGTAGTAGGCAAGAGTGCTGGAATGGGCGTTATTTATCATGCCGCAAGTCTAATACAGCAACATCACAGGAACATCTAGACGGTTTCATGTTACTGTACAGTCTGTCTGACATAACGGGATGTCCATCTGAAGGCACCGCTTCATGCGATGCCGCACAGACTTGGTCAAGTAACCATCACTGGGTTTTTTCTCCAGTTTTGTGCTCGGTGTTCGAACGATGATAAGGAGTCTAAGGTCCTGAAGTGTGGTATGTCCTGTCCTCGATGCCGTTTATCCGAGGTGTAACGTATGGTGTTGACATGCGTCTGTAGCCACTGCCTAGGCTTGACACCATGTCACGCTCCAGCCTCCATCCACACACCATTCAAAACAAAACGTAAAAAGAAAAATGGCTGGTTATTCCGCCTCACAGTGGCACAACTAATCGGACTCAAGATGAATGGTGGTGGTGGTTTTTTTGCGGTCAAACATGGTATTGTGTAATACCAGTGGAGAGAAGAAAGAGAACAAATCTGGCCCCGCTATTAAATCCCTGGTTCATGCACAGTCTAGTAGTCCACACAGGTCTGTGCCTTCAGGGTCAGACTTCCCAGCTGGCTGTGAGAGGGTCTGAGACAACAGTCTGGTGAATCATGATGAAGAGGGGCACGTACAGGAGGAAGTCGAAGAAGTCGAGGTGGCGGTAGGAGGCCAGCTTCTGGCGCACCTCTTCCTCGTGCTGGGGGCTGACTCCCCCCGCCCTCAGCTCCACGATCAGCTGCTCCAGGCTGATGCTGCCGCGGTCCTCGTCCACGTTGCATTCCCACAGCGTCTGCAGGTAATAAAGACGAGTAGTGTGTGTGTGTGTGTAGCTGGGATTAGTGTTGTTTGTACAAATACTAGAACACACACCACACACAACTCAAGCATGCACGTATACATGCATGCGCAATGCACAGACACGCACACGCAGTTATATCCAATAAACTACCGACCCAAAAAAAAAAACCATAAGATTTTCTGTAAATTTGGCATAAGCTTCCATGATGTTATGACAGAAAAATGCAGACACTCCAATATATCCAGAGAGGACAGAAAATGTCTATACTGCAAGAAATCAGAAGATAAATCTTACTTACTTGGTGTGTCTTATAAACTTGGAAACAAACTGCTATTAAGAATTCAATCCGCTATAAAGATGTAAAACCAGAGATAAAGAATGCAAAAACTGTACAAACAAATTAAGCAAAAGAATTGCAATTGATGATCATCAAGCAGATACATGTGTAATGAACGTTTTGAGGAAAGAGGAAAAGTACAGTAGAATGTGACCTGTTTTTAGTGTACATTTCAGTGCACTTTGAATTAGTTTCTTTGATTTGTTGTGTTTTTGTTCATCATCTTCAGCTCCAAGGTTCACCAAAATGTAGACCCTTTTATTTATTTTGTTTTTTGCTTGTGACCGTTTACCCATCATTAAGGCAGAATCATTCCGACTTCGGGAATGAATTGATAAATAATTACCAAAGGATGCTTCTTGTTGTGTCAAACAAGCCTACATGATTTTTATGGCAAAAAAGTATTCTAGAGCTTAATTAAATCTGAATCACACCACACACGCACACAGAGTGTACATACCTTGCACAAAAACATCTTTCTTTCCAGTGTCTTGTAGTCTAACTGTGACATCATACTGCGCGCCCATTCACTGTATCAAAACATCAGACGTTATATACATACATATATGTACAGCTTCATAAAGTCTTGATAGTCATTCTGTCTCTCAATTCACCAAAACACTCGATCAATCACCGAGGCAGGGACTAATAACACACGAACACAGCGAAAATCAGTGGAAACAAAACAAAGAACACACGCAGTATATGGAAATGGAAGATTGATAATATTGCATACATGCTCTCTCTCTCTCTCTCTCTCTGGATGAAAAAACAATTATTCTACTTGATCTTCTACCCTCAGTCAATAAAATTCCGTTTTCAAAATAGTATGTGAAAATAAATATCATCATTACACACACTCTCTGTCTGTCTGTCTGTCTGTCTGTCTGTCTCTCTCTCTCTCACACACACACACACACACACACACAGAATCTTTAACACACTGTTGACAAGCGCATTAAGCAGCTTCTGCAACAACAGCAAAAACACAATGTGGCAGCAGAAAAAAACACAGCACCAAACCCAGCTTCAACGAAAATAATATAACGAACAAAACAAAACAATACTAAAATACGAAACCATCAAATCACCCCTGTTTCACCACATGAAAACTCAGTAGGCCTATTCACGGAGGCCTACAGGAGGAGAGGGACAGCAAAAGCCGTCAACCCACTGTCCATTTTCTGTTCAGAAGCTACTGTGGCAGAGACAGCGCCGCCCCGCCATGCAGGGATGGACAGGAACCACTCCAGACATTGTCCTCAACACGACTGAATGACCAAAGAAGAGGCAGCCATTTTCTCCCCAAACCGACAGAGCCAACTAGCCTACTGCTATTCCGAAAATGATAACCCGGTGGTTAAAACATCAAATTCCTGTTGGAAAGGCCGGGGTTGGGATGGGGATTGAGCATTGGGCTCACGTCACGATTTGACGGTGAGGGTTCGTCACACCCATTTGAGGAGATTTTTCCTCTGGTGCTATTAACATCAGTATCGACTTCAGTATCGACTCCATTCCCCCAAAAGTCCATCGGATGAAGGTATAAACCGTGGTTCCGTGCACGAATGCACACAGAACATCTTGTGCACACACTAAACTCCAATTCTGCCTTTCGGAAGAATAGGCCACTGCGTCCTGGTAAGAATGGATGACAAAATTGAAAATAAAGAACACATGCAAATTTGAATCACTTTTAGGCATCATCTCTAAAATCGGAATGCGGCTACCTCCTGATCTAACGGTAACTCAGGGCACAAGTTCCAGTTTTTGCTGTGCTGTCTGTTTGAGGGGATCTTCCCTCGTCCCCTCATAAATCCTTGACTTTACACTGAGATCTTGTGTGCACGCAGAGAATCTTGTACACACAATCAAAAACATGCTTCAGTATCAGTTGCGATTTTACACTAAGACCTTGTGTGCAAATGCGCGCAACTCATCTTGTGCACACATTTAAAACGTGCTTTAAAAATTGTAGAAGACAAGTCTAGCGGTCAGTGGCATTGATGCCAACACGAACACACCCAATTTGCATTTTATGAACTGGAGAGGGATGGGGTCTGTCAGGTTTTGTCCAAGACCTATGACACGGTATTTCCGATGCAGTGTGCTAGGGACTACTGAAGAAGGAGTCAATTAAGGGAGAAACGGTGAAGTCAGATGAAGTCTCTGATGTACCACTATACTCACTCTAGCCTGGAGACTCGTTGAGACAGCGCTGCCAGTATGGAGAACAGTTTGAAGCCTGTCCCGTTCTCCATGCGATGGCCTGCTAGCTTCATCACCTGTGTTGAAAACACACACACACACACACACACGCAATGCAACCACGCAATGCACACACAGGCATGCACACGTACATACATTGCCCTTGCACACACACACACACACACACACACACACACACACGCAACCACGCAATGCACACACAGGCATGCACACGTACATACATTGCCCTTGCACACACACACACACACACATGCAACCACGCAATGCAACCACGCAATGCACACACAGGCATGCACACGTACATACATTGCCCTTGCACACACACACACACACACACACACAGAGTCAAATTCACAGGATGAGCAAGTCAGTTGGGTCTATGTAAAAAAAAATGTTAAAAACAAAAACCCACAAACTTATTTGAAGCAACAAAAAAAAAGTGTTTTTTTCCTTCTTTTTTAATGAGACACAATCATGTGGGCAAGATAATTATGAGCGCGAAAATATATTATGGCCTGTACACACTGCTAACTAACCCTGACGGACGCTGTAAATGGGTACCTGCCTTCTTTAGGGGTCAGGGAAGGTAAAAGCAGCAAGGGAGAGGAGATGGGCGCCGCCCTCATTATCTTGGCCCCTAGAGAAGTGAGGTCTCTGACGCCTCGCTCCCCTACGAGCTTATAGGTTGTGGGACACCTTTACCTTTTTTTTACCTAATTCATTGTCGGCATATGGTAGTCATTCTGCATAGTGTCAAAACAAGAAGGCTTCGATGCTTCCTACTACAGAACAAACACAAACAAAACAAAAAGAAAAAAAAACTGAGGGTACTACTTCAGCACATTAATTTTCCGATAGAAGTTCCAACTTAAAAGCGAGCAGTGAAGAGAGCAGGAACCATACATAGGCCTAGTCACGGTAGACTTCTCTGTGTAAAATTTGGCCTGCTCTTACCGAGGAGAGTGTCGCCACAAGAGCAGTGCCATTGAGTTACCAAAAAACAACAATAACAAAAAACCCAACCCTGATTGCAGATGGCAGGTAGAAGAAGACAGCAGCTACAGCTAACGAACTATACAGTGAATAATAATCCACTTGCCCTCCCCCGTGGGGATGCCAGGGGACTGTCATTATAAATAGCATCCCCACCTTCTGGAAATTCTGTGCTAGGAATTTCCTCTTTTCTATCACTCTCTTTATTTCTGCCTTGTTTCTTTTCTTCCTGTCTCCTTCTTCTTGTCTATATCCGCCTTCTTGGTCCATTCCCCTGCATTTTTCCCCCCTCCTGAATGACGTAAAAGATAACGATTCTTTCTTACGCCGAAGTCGGATGCGCTGGGCCTGACTTGTCAAGCACTTAAACGGCAGCGTGACGCATTTTTGCTCATATAACAGACAACAATAGTTGCTGTCTGTACGTTTAATGAAGAAGATCCACTTGCCCGATAGAAGAAGGCTCTGTGCGTTAAAATTAAAAAATCCTGTTTGCAGATGGCGGTTAGAAGATAGCAGCTATTGCTAACTAACTACGCAGTGAATAATAACAATGATGGTAATCCACTTGCCCGATAGAGGTAGGTTCTCTCCGAGGTGCTGAGGCCCGGGTTGATGGCTCGCAGCCCGTAAGCCATCTCCTCCTCTGTCAGGTAGCCCTTGCCTCCTTCGTCCAGCTGTAACAGCAGCATGTCACATCACAGCTCAGTGCTAGCCAACAGAAACGCAAAGCCAACAGCAACAACAACGATAACACCAGACAAGGCTGACGAATAGTAGAAGAAGAAAAAAGAAAGTGGAGAGGAAGGAAAAAAGAGAAAGCAGAAGAGAAGAAAAAGAAGCGAAAGAGAAGAGGATGGAGAAGAAGAAAAAAAAGAAAGAATAAGAGATTAGAGGAGGAAGGAAAAAGAAGAAAAGGAGGGGGTAAAGGGGAAATGAAGGAGAGGAGAAAGACCGTTACCCCCACCCCCCAAAAAAATCAATCCACAAACTCACTTGTTCAAAGGTGTAGCGATATTGCTCTGATGTTGACGGAGTCAGTATGCAGTACTTTGCTAGGAAACCATCTGCCAATTGGGAAGAAAAAAAGGACAAATTTTCATTAAAGACAAATGTTCTCTTTTCATATCTAGGCATCATTCTTGTTATTATTGTGTTCTAGCCGTATCATTGACAGGACAAATAATATGTCTGAAATATTGATTCTGATAACAAAGAAGGCCGAACAGTTGCGCTTAATACACTGTCCACAATTTTTACTTCGTCTTGTTCGAACAAAGCATGAAGTACGGTTTAATTAGATTATAAACAAGACATACAGACGAACGAAAAAAATTGAATGAATGAGAGAGAGAGGGTTACTTCTTGTATTTATTATGTACTATGTAGCCTAAATACATCTCTATCTCTTTCTTTCTTTCTTTCTTCTCTCTCTCTCTCTCTCTCTCTCTCTCTCTCTCTCTCTCTCTCTCTCTCTCTCTCTCTCTCTCTCTCTCACACACACACGCACGCACGCACGCACGCACCGAACATCATCATTATCACTATCATCACAATCACCACCTTCATCATAATTATCATAATGATGATAGCGACGGTGATGATTAACATTATTCCTGATATCACTATAATTGTTGCACTCATTACTACGGTTCAAAGTCCAGTTCACCATGCATAACTATGCTGGTTAAGCTAAATAAAAGACAACTTTGCACAGCAGTATCGCTTACATCACAGTCCACACAAACGTCATTCAATACACTACTGTGTATAGACTTACCGTACATGTCCTTTTTTTTTTTTAATATAGGACGAAAAAAGAAGTCAACATACAAAGCAAGACATCAACTGTACAAAAATGCCCGCCAAAAAAATCAAAGATCACAATTAACCACCTCAAAGAAAACCCACAATCCACACGCAATAACAGACCTATTTCAATAGTTAAAAAAATTAACTTTTCAATACAAAGGAAGAATGTTAGTCGTCCAACCAATGACAGGAGAATGAACCAGTATGGCATAAAATAAGCAACTAAAGAAAAGCATTAAAATTGAATTCAAGACAGAGAGAGAGAGAGAGAGAGAGGGGGGGGGGGGGGGGGGGGGGGGGGGGTGGCAGACAAAGTGTGAAGGGAATATGAACCTTTCCAGCTCATAAGTTTGTTACTGCATAGCTTATGCCTTCAGCGACTGGGGTTTATCACAGTTCTTGATTAAACCATTAACGCTGGGGGCAACAGTTAAGTGAGAGGCTGTATGATCAGTGGCTTTCCCGCTCATGGAATTCCACTTTAAAGCTTTAGTCTTTAGTGATCGATCGACTCTGACTCTGACTAGGAGGCTTGACTTGCGCAGTAGTAATGTACTGCTATGGGGCTAGTTGGCCTTTGGAGAACATCTCCAACGCTGACTGTCCTTATGCTCACTTGGCCGAGGATGTGCTGTGGGCAAGGCATCTCCTCTATAATCAAATTTCTGCCCAATTTCCGAAACAACAGCTGCCGCTTCAGCTGTTTTGGTCATTGTCGAACATGACAGATAAACATGAAAGCTTACCATGCATGGACAGTCGAAATGGCAGAAAAGTATATAACAACATAGAAAAGCTTATACCAATGTCTGGGAAACAAGAATGTTTGTTTGTAGGTCCCAAATGAAAGACTAAGAGCATGTTACAGATTTTAATCAATGCTGAAGAAAGGAATCCATCATTAATCTCCCCAACAGAACTGAAAAGAAATCACGCTAATGTAAGTCTGATCAATATAAATGTTAATAAAAACGAAAGGGAAAATTGAATGAAGAATGGTTCCAAGATGGATTTGTAGAGTTTGTATTAGAAAGGAATGGATCAACAGTCATAAGACCACAAGATTTAAGATTCAGATGCCTATAGCTGGGCAGTTCTAGCTGAATGCTGAACTCGTGTTGTATGGACTCTTAACGCTAATGGTTTGTAATCATAGGTGTAATCATGAAGGTCCCGAAGTCATGACTTATTATGAGGGTCCCGAAGTAATACGCCTCAGTCTAACGATCCTGGAGTCCAAGTCTTAAACTAACAGTCCTCATTCTGATGATCCTGAGTTAAGTCTCGTTTGATTATCGAAAAGTCATAAGTCTCATATGATTATCCTGAAGTCCTTAGTCTCATTTGATTATCCGGAGGTCCTAAGTCTTATTGTGATAAAAATAAAGTCTTATTCTGATCAGCTTGCATCCTAATCCTAAATCTCATCTTAGTCTGACGGTCCTGAAGTATAATATATATATATATATATATATATATATATATATATATATATATATATATCAATCTGATGGTCTTGAAGTCATACACCTCATTCTGATCGTTTTAAATTTGATGTCCTAAGTCTTATTCTGATCGTTTTGATGGCGTAAGTCTCATTTTTATGGTCCTGAAGTCATATATCTCATTCTGACGGTCCTGATGTCATATATCTCATTCTGACGGTCCTGATGTCATATATCTCATTCTGACGGTCCTGATGTCACATATCTAAGTCTGACGGTCCTGAAGTCATATGTATTTCTCATTCTGATGGTCATGAAGTGATATAATTATCTCATTCTGACGGCCCTGAAGTCACATATCTTATTCTGGTGGCCCTGGTCTCGGTTTTAGTCCAGAGTCCCAAAAGTCCCTGGCTAGTCCAAGTCTTGGTCTGTTGTCCCAAAATTACTTGACTAGTCCCAGTCTCGTGTCCCAAAATTACTTGACTAGTCTTAGTCTTAATCTCGAGTCCCAAAATTACTGGACTAGTCCCAATCTCGGTCTCGGGTCCGAAAATGACTTGACTAGTTCCGGTCTTGTGCGCCCTTCTTGTGTACAAACATTGCCTCGCTAGTGCTAGTTTTGGTTCAGTGTCTCATATCATTCCCTTGCTGGTCATGTCCCAAACTCAAGATTTGAAAAAAAGGGTCCAAACTCAAGTTAAAAAAGAGGTTTAACACTGTCAATGGAAAAGGAAGGATTTCTTCAGGAGAATGACATACCCAGCACTGGTGATGGAGCACTCTCTCGAACTACAGACAATAATCATAACACACATCCAGCCGATTAACGCTTTCGTCTGTAGCTTGTGGGTGCTTTGTAAGTGATAAAAATTTATTTACACACATCTTTTTGAAGATAATATATTTTATCCATTTATTTCGAGGTAAAAGGAATAAGCACATGCTCATGTGTTGTTTTACATCCAGTCCCCCAGTGTGCATGCGGTTTTGAAAATTTTGTCACCCGTTTCACAGGCACAAATGGCCTACTCTTCCAAAAGGCGGAACAGGCTTTGGTGTGTGTGCAAGATGTCCTCTGTGTGTGTGTGTGTGTGTGTGTGTGTGCGCGCGCGCGCGCGCATGTGTGTCTGTGCGCAATGTAATGAAGCATGTGTACCCAAACAGGGTGTATTTTACAAAACTGCTAAATCACTGAGGCTGTGTCCCCCCCACCTCCCCACCCACACCTGGGAGGAGTGGGTGAGTGTATTCTTACCACCCTCTGCACAGTGAAGGATAACAAGCGTGTAATAACACTTCTTTGACACCCCAAAAAATATTCTACTGACATTTTCAACACCCACCCACACTCACCCACCTACACACACACACCAAAAAAAACCAACAACAACAACAAACAATAAAACAGTACGGCGACAACATAAAAAACAAAAAACACAAAAACCAAAAAAACCCCAAACCCGAACCCAGAACCCTCTACTCACCGTCTTCCATCCCGTCCACCGCGCCCTTGTCGCTCTCCCCCTCCGCTCCCTTCTTCAGCTTGTGTCTCTCCACCATCATGGCGTGCTTCTTCCGCCTCTCCTCCGCCTGTCTCTCCCTCTCCCTGCTCGCGCAGCGACGCGTCCCTCCGCTTCTCCCCCCAGCGCGATTTGCCCGGCACCAGACTCCCCCGGGGAGTGGCCAGCTGGGAGCGTAGGGAGCTCCTGCGAGTGCCCGGGAGTGAGCGGGGAGTGTTGGCCGTGTCGCCCTGAAGGTCTGGGAGGGGAGTCACTTGTAACAAGGCGTGACGACTTGGTGTAGCGCGTCTGTGGGTTGGTTTTTTGTGTGTGGGGAGAGGCGGGGGACAATAAGTGAAAGGGTTAATGTTTGGTTTAGAGTATAATAATATACTGGAGCTGCTTGTGTGTGTGTGTGTGTGTGTGTGTGTGTGTGTGTGTGTGTGTGTGAATGCGCGAACGCATGGGTGTATGTGCGTGTATTTGTACATGCATACGCATGCAGGCACACTACGCACGTATGCGATCAACACACACACATACACACACACGTGCGCGCGCGCGTGCACACACACACATGCACGCACACATACACACACACTGTCACTCATGCATGCATGGGCACATTCCCTCATTCAATGTCAAGCATTTATGCATCCACTCACAATCTTTCTCTCACTATAACAACGTATATTTGTGTTTACTACTGAAGAGATGTTAAATTAAAGTACACACACACACACACACACACACACACACACACACACACTGGCACTAATGCATGCTTGGGCACATTCCTTCATTCAATGTCAAGCATTTATGCATCCACTCACAATCTTTCTCTCAATACAACAACGTATATTTGTGTTTACTACTGAAGAGATGTTAAATTAAATAACACACACACACACACACACACACATGCTTTTATATGTCAATTTTCTTGATTTTTTTTGGTGGTGAGGGCAAGATGAAAAAAGTTAAACTTACTCTTTTACGCTCAATAAAGATCATTTTGATTTGACTTGACTGGCACTCATACATGCACGCGCACATTCTCTCTTTCAATGTCGCACATATGCATCCACTCACACTCTCGTCTCTCAATATAACATAATCATATTTGATTCAACACAGTCTCCTTTTTGGTCTACTAAGACTTTCAGTAGATAGATGTCGAATGAAAGAACGAACGAACACACACGAACACACACGAACACACACACACACACACACACACACACCCACCACACACAACACACACACCCACCACATACACACATACAACACACACACACCACACACACACACACACAAACACACACAAACACACACACACACAACAACACACACACACACACACAACACACACACAAACTACCCTACTACCCTACCTCCTTTCTCTTTCAAGTCCCGCGGCCTGCCCTCCTCCTCCTCCTCCTCGGAATCGTTGTACATAAAACTGACCCGGGGGTGTCTGGCCCCTGCCGTGGGCGGGGTGGGGGGTGGGCTGGGGGTAGGGCGACGCGGGGGTGGGGGAGGTAGCTTCTCCTTCTTCTTCACCGCTGCCCGCGTCCTGACCGGCACTGCCGGAGGCTGCGGAGGGAGAGGCTGTTTAAACACACACACACACACACACACACACACACACACACACACACACATAAACACACACACACACACACACACACACACACACACACCAAAACGCTGTTGTTAAGCCTTGCCTGGCTGGCTAAACAACCCTAGGCGGGTTAGCCTCGAGTATGCACTAGGACTCTCTCTCTCTCTCTCTCTCTCTCTCTCTCTCTCTCTCTCTCTCTCTCTCTCTCTCATATCCAACTGGGAATCAATTGGTATGACTTGTTAGTACACACTGGATGAGAAGAAAGGCTGGGGTTTTTTTTGTTTTTTTAAGTGCCTCATCAATATAGGCAGCCATACTCCAGTTTCCAGTTATGCTAAGAGCTTGTCATGGCTGGTCACAATCTCAAAACGACGACTGAAGCACAACATTCTTATAAGGCACTTTGCTCTAATTTTATATAAAAAAAATCTGTCCCCGTTGTTGTCCCCGTTGTTCAAGCTACAGCTCCATGGTTCACCAACAGTAAGCTTTTGCGTACGCGACCTTTGCCCACCATTAAGGTAGCTGCATTCCGACTACGGGGACTGAGTCAAAACATGACACCGCAGCGTGTGTGCGAATTTTTAAAAAACAACAAAAACCTGTCGTTTTGTTCCTTCTGGCACGCAATGGCCTATTGTTCCGAAAGGCAGAATGGGTTCATGGTTTGCGCAAGTTGTTCTCTGTGTGTTCGTACACAGGACCTCGGTTTACAGTTTCATCCGGAGAACTTTCTGGGAAGTGGAGTCGGTACCGACGTTAAGTCCGTGGGTAAAATCCCCTCAAACGAGCATCTCGGTGTTGGCTGGAACCCGCGCCATCAGATCGTAAGCGCAATGCTCTAACCGCTCGGCTATCCCAACAATAAACGACAAAGCGTTGGAATAGGGCCAAGGCAAAAGAAAAACACTTTTATGAAGAGAATGTACAAAGCGCTATGTAAAGTCACACCATTGTAGCTAGCATCTGACTTCTTTTTTTAAAAAACTTCAGGAAAAGTCGTTGGAGTACTAACCTGAAACATTTAGACAGTTTTATCTCTGACAAGTTGAACCTGTCGGAGCCCATCCATTCCCGGGTAGCAGGATGCATGCTAGGTATGTTCGTGTCGACTATGCCGCCACCCGTAGCTGGCCTATTATTGTACATAGCCTAGCCATAATTATTGTGTAGAATGCGTAGTGTCTGGTCTTCTCCTGTGCTTGCAACTCTGCAGGAGGTCTGCCCGCTGGCCTCAGCCCACACGCTCCGACTTAGGGCAGTTCATCAGAAAGTTTTTAAGAAACAATTTTCAAATTTGCATGAAAAAGGCAGGAGAATGGGCTGGGTAGGCAGAAATAGGCGTGAGAGGGAGAGGATAAAGAGGTGGGCGAGAACGACAAAAAAGTGAGTGATAGAAAAGGGGAGATTTCTAGCACATAACTTCTAGAAGATGGAGATGCTATTTACACTCAAAGGGTTGCCGGGAAACAAAAGACTTTTTTTAATGTGTGTGCAAGATGTTATACCTGCGATCTTGGTTTACTGTTTTATTCCAAGGATTTCCAGGACAATGGAATCGAAACCAATGTCAATTCCAGAGAGAAATTTCTTTCAAGCAGTTACCCCCAGGAAGACTTAAACGTTGGCCTTCAGTTACTGCCATATTATGAGTCTGACGATCTGTCCACTAGGCTTTATCAGTTGCCACTTCCATGAAGTGAGTTTTCGTAAGGGTAAGAACACTCAGCTAAGCAGGCAAATTAAGCAGGGCATTCACTGAGACGAGTCATGAGAAGACAGAATATTCGCTGGGATACAATACTGCATCTTTCTGACTCGTTGACTTTGCCTACAGCAACGTATGGGGGTGAACATTTGTTTCTTTATAAATTTGTTTCAATCAATCAGTCTTTTGACCAAGATGCTCATGGATGGATGGGGGTGGAGGGATACGAGGGACTGTTTTGTCCAGGCTGGTCAGTCTTAAGCCTTTCACAGCAACACAGCTACGCCAAGGCTGGTTCAATCCTTACAATCTGGTTTGCTTGTCTGTATAGGCCTTCAGGACTTCCATGGCAATACATGATGTTCTGTTTTGTTCTAAGCACACATGCGAGCAGACAAATCCTGTACAGGAACACACACAACACACCACACAAGACATTCGTCTTATATTACTATTAGTGAACAGACATTTTTAAAAAAAGAAAAAGAGGGCAACAACAACACAAAACACACAAGCATGCGCGCGCATGTGCGCACTGTGCGCACAAATACACTTTCAGACAGGCAAAGGCAGACAAAGACGCAGAGAGAGAGAGAGAGAGAGAGAGAGAGAGAGAGAGAGAGAGAAGAGAGAGAGAGAGAGAGAGAGAGAGAGAACAGTTAGTTAATGCAGGCAGGTAACTGACCAGAGGGTCATCTTCAGGTTCAGGTGTCCAGATCATGTCCTCAGGCCCCGAGATGGGCAGTGGGATGGGCTTGTCTTCAGGTCCCTCTGCACACACACACACACACACACACACACACACACACACACAACACACACACACACACACACACGCACGCACATACACACATACATACACACACACACCACACACAACACACCACGCCCCACACACACCACCACGCACACACACACAGAGACACACACACACACACAGACACACACACACACACACTCACACGAATCAAGAATAACATAATTTAATCCTTTAATACGCTTTAGGCATTGATGATATATATATATATATATATATATATATATATATATATATATATATATATATATATATATTAACAATCTACGAAAGTAGTATCAACACATTGCATTGAAATGCATCTTAATCAAACGATCACCGACAAACATGACATCCGTGATTGGAAAATCAAATAACAAAATTATTTTGTAAAAAGAATACTATTCTGTAGTTTTTATTTCTGACAAAGAAGAAAAGGATTTTGTACTAAGAACAAAATTATTACGCGCGCGCGCACGCACACGACAAATAGGATGACATCCATCCACTACCCTTTTTATCTATTTAAAAAAAAAATTATATTTTTATTTTATTTTATTCTTTTATTTCGAGGATAATGGAATAAGTACTCATTTTTCATCTAGTCCCCGTGTGTATGCAGGTTTGTAAATGTTGTAATCCGTTCCCACGGCACACAATGGCCTACTCTTCCGATAAGCAGAACGGGTTTTAACGTGTGCGCAAGATGTTCTGCGTGCGTTCGCACACGGGACCTCGGTTTATAGTCTCATCCGAAGGACTTTTGAGGAGAGTGGAGTCGGTAGTGATGTTAACTCCAGAGGAAAAATCGTGTGTGTGTGTGTGTGTGTGTGTGTGTGTGTGTGTGTGTGTGTGAGAGAGAGAGAGAGAGAGAGAGAGAGAGAGAGAGAGAGAGAGAGAGAGAGAGAGAGAGAGAGAGAGAGAGAGATTTGTGTGTGTGTGTGTGTGTATGCGCGCACACGCGCGTGCGTGCTTGTTGCTTGTGTGTGAGTGCGCTTACACAAACGTTTGTATCGAGAAAGAACTTGATCACGGATAAAACATCTATAACATACTAATGCTATTTTCATAACTGGTAAAAAGCCACTCCCATCCCCCCCCCACCCCCTCCCCCTTCAACCACTCCCACCAAAGAATCGCACGGTTATTTCGCAAAACGAGAAGCCATTCTTCACACACACACAAAAACCCAAAGCAAGAAGTCATTCAGATTCAGCTGGTCTGGAAACCCCGATTACGATCTAACTGCCGAAGTCTTCTCCTCTTACCCCAACCCCAGCCCTGAGCTAGGGGCGACGGATCAAAGCAATTAAGTAACACCGATTTCTGACCTGGACAACTCTGAGCGGTCAGGCGTTCACAGTTGTTTCCCTTTCTCTCCTGACTGGATACTTGCTTGGTCATACACCCCCCACCCCACCCCTGTCCACCTCGGTTAATGTTCTTTGTTGGTCTGATTCGTGCAAAGGAAGAACAGGCACGCGTAGACGGAATGACCAGTCATGGTCTGAAGAAGTATGCGCGCGTCCCCCCTTTCGAACCTTTTAGGCGAATGCTGTCTGTCTGTTTTTCTGTTTCTCTCTGTCTCTCTCTCTCTCTCTCTTATCTGTAACCCTTGGGAATACAGATTATCACACACACACACACACACACACACACACACACACCCCACACACACACACAGCCACGCGCGTATACACGCTCGCATACTCTGGTACGCAGATACATTCATATGAGTTGGTTCCCTCCTCGTCTAAAATTTCCCCTTCCCATCAACTTGAGCATACAAAATGAATGCCGACAATAAACCTCATGCCCCCCTCCCCTCCTCTCTCTCTATCTCTCTGTCACACACACACACACACACACACACACACACACACACAACACACACCAGTAAAAAGAAAGCTTATTACATTATCCTCGATATAAAATATATTTTTTAATAAATAAAAATAAACACACACGCACACAGAGTAAAAAGAAAGGAGAGGAATGAAAAAGAATCATGCATCCCAAAGGGTAAGACAACATTAAGACAGAAAAGTAAGAATAAAGAGCAGAACCATACAGAATCAGTCAGAAACAAAAGACGGTTAACTCACCATCCTCATCTGAGTCATCAAAGGATTTCGCTTTTTTCTCTTTCACTGGTCGTGGTCGGGGAGTTGGTTTGGGGGCAGCTGTAAGTTGATCAAATTGATCAATCAGTCAAATATATCATCAGTGTGTATACTATAGGTCGATTCATTCCTCAAAATTAATGGGTACAGAGGAACGCAAGCTTGTATATCGGCGCTTACACACACACACACACACACACACACACACACACACACACACACACAACACACACACACTTCAACTATCAAACACACACACACATTCACACTATCAAACACACTCACACACACACACAAAGAAGCCACACACACA
>CM054145.1:18257323-18287323 GCA_028751875.1 Rapana venosa
TATGTGAAAGTTTAAAAGTAAAGCCCGCAAGAGGTTTAGATGGAGTGTAATACCAGTAAAGAAGCAACCATCGTTGATCTGGTTGTTTAAAAGAAACAAAAACAGAATCAGCTTGTAGTCTATCTTTAACTTACTCTCTGAGAGCATTCGAGTAGGTTATTAACGCTTTTCTTTTAGTTGTGCTTATTCAAGGGAATTCATAAAAGAAACATCGCATTTTTCCATTCCTTTACTGGAACCATTCATTACGATGACATTTGGCACACATAGACTTAGTATATTCTTGATCCCTTATTTTAAAATCAACATCCCGAGCTGGCATTCCCTCAGATGCGAGAGTCAAAAATAGACAGGCAGGCAGGCAGACAGACAGACAGACAGGCTGACAGACAGGAAGGCAGGCAGATCTCCTGGATACATACTGGGCTCATCCTCTGTGGGTGGTAAGGGCGGAGGGGTCAAGGGGGCTGGGATTGGTTCTGGTTCTGGTTCTGGTGTGGGTGACGTAGCCAAAGGGACAGAATCTGTGACGTCATCTAACGATTCTGTGACGTCTACAAAACGTCAGCAAGAAAGACATAGGGGTGGTGTTTATCAATGTCGTATCAAGTCGGTTGTGTGTGTGTGTGTGTGTGTGTGTGTGTGGGTGTGGTGTGTGTGTGTGTGTGTGTGTGTGTGTGTGTGTGTGTGTGTGACAAGTATTATAGGGTTGGTTTGTTTTTTTTAATTTAGTTTGTTAAAACTACATCATTATCACCATAGCCGGCTCACTGTTAAACATTAAAACACACAGGCCTATACATACACAATTATCATTAGAAATGATGAGAGTCACAAAAGATTTAAAATACGGTATGCAGGTATACTGGGGAAAAAAGGTAGTCGTATAGATCTAAAATGGATTATGTTTAGAATGCTTAAAGTCATCATGTATAATTTCAACTGAAAGGTCGATATTAATTGATATAGACAGATTATACATGAGTCAGTACATATAGGTACAAGTGTAAGGCAAATATGAATCGATACAGATGGATTATACAGAAGTAGATACGTGAAAATAGTTTCAGATACATATGAAGAGTTATAGATATATAAAACTGTACACTCTGTACTAACAACTATAAAGCAAATATTAATAGTTAGTCACAGATACACTGTAGATGCACAATGAATGCAGGTATATTCAGCTTCACAGTCACTTCTTGCAACTACAAAGCAAATATGACCAGTTAGTTATAGATACACTGTAGATGCACAATGACTAGTTAAGACATTAAACTTTACAGTTAGTACTTACGACTACAAAGCAAATATCAACAGTTAGTTATACATACACTGTAGACGTACAATGAATACAAATATATAAAACTTCAGTCGGTTCTTGCAAAGTTCTACAAAGCAACTATGACCAGTTAGTTAAGATACACTGTAGACGTACAGTACAGCAACAGCAGAAGCACTATCACATCCTCTTTTCCACCACACTTACCTTTTTGCTCATCGCCATCCGTCAGTCCCCCATCAACCCCATCCTCTTCCACCTCAAGCTCTCCCTCCTCCTCCTCCTCGTCCTCCTCTCCCCCCTCTCCCTCCTCTCCACACAGCGTCACAGCATTGTGGACCACAACGGCCTCTAAAGCCTCATCCACATGCACGGACGGCTGGTCGACCAGCGATCCTGCCTCCTGCTGGTAAAGGTCCTCGCTGGCTTGGCCCATCTCTACGCTCTGGGTGTCTAAGGGTGGTGCCTCGCTCTCCCAGTCTTCTGGAGGCAGGCTGATCTCCTCGGAGAAGTCTTCTATGGGCTGCACGGTGGTGAGGCAGGTGTGTGAGGGCTCGAAGCGTACCGTCCTGGATTCTGCACAAAGCACAGGACTCGGTCAGTGATTTGGAGAGATATCTTGTCTGAAAATATAGAGTGTGTTTCTATGTGGTCTTGTGTCAGTCGTGATTTTTTAAGGTTTAAACTTTTGGTTCTTGATTACTTGAATGTGGAATTTGTAGACTTGCTTTTTGTGTGTGAGGGAGGGAGAGCTGAGAGACAGAGAAACTGAGAGAGAAAAGCAGGAGACAGAGAGAAAGTGAAGAAGAAGAGAGAGAGAGAGAGAAAGAGAGAGAGAGAGAGAGAGAGAGAGAGAGAGAGAGAGAGAGAGAGAGAGAGAGAGAGAGAGAGACAGACAGACAGACAGACAGACAGACAGACAGATAAACAGACAGACAGGCAGGCAGGCAGGCGGGGTCAAATCTGGCCACATCGATGTAAAATGTTCATTTATCATTTTTACATACTTGCTATCACACCACGACCACCACCACCACACACATCATCATCATTATCATCGTCGTCATCGTCACCACCACAACAACCACCACCACTTTCATCGTCGTCGTCATTACCATCACTATCGTGTCACTATCGCGGCCACTATTGGCATTGCAGTTTTAATGCCTGTTAGAACCCAAGCAGACACTCTCCCCTTCTTAGCGTGCCCTATGCTGGTAGGGATTCGTAGTGCCTGGTCTTCTCCTGTGCGTCTGCCCGCTGGCCTCAACCGACACATTCTCACTTCATAGCAGCTTTTTTGTGTGTTCAGGATGCATGCTGTTTCTGTAACTACCGAACGCTGACACCAGCACCTCTGCACTGAAAGATGGCCGGGGAGATCGTAGTAAAAATCTCCCCCTTTTAATTCACTAAACGCCGCTGGCGAGATTCGAACTCACGACTTCGTGGTGACTGAAGTCAAACGGTCTTAAACGCTCAGCTATCGTATCCGCAACCAAGGAAAAAGTTAGGGCACTCACTGCGCGAAGAGGACTCCTGGCTGCTGGTCTGGTAGCAAGAGGAGGAGGACCTTCTCTGTGAGGACCGGCCATTCTCCTCTGCACGGGTCTCAAGAGACCCTGGAGACCCTGTGTGAAGAAAGGAGGAAGTTAATCAGTGCAGTGGAAAGCTCTTTCCTTTTTCAGCTCTCGAGGAGCGGGGTAGAAAATTGGATATATGTTCTAGGTTTGTAGTAAAAATAAAAAGAAAAGAAAAAAGTAATGTTTTAATCATCGTGTTTATAGCCCCACTGATGTGAGTGAGCAAGGCATCTCTTCCATAATCAAATTTCTGCCCAATTTCCGAAACAGCAGCTAGCTCATCTGCTGTTTTTTGGAGGTCAACGTCGAACACGACGGACAAACGCGTGTAAGCAAGCTATTCGTTGAAACACACATACTCCACTTAATTTCTCTTCAAATAATTGCAATTTGTTTTTATGAACATATATCATAACCTTACAAAAGGCACAAATATTGACTATTATCAGAAAAATCAGTGTTGTCCTCTTTGTGTTTGCACCTTTACAATTACCAACGGAATTTAAAAATAGGTTCATAACGAGAATAAATTTTATCGCTAGAAATTGCTTTAGATAAGCGTCGTTCTGCAGGCAATATTCAACGGGTTACTGAAACTGAAGCAGAAGTGGGCAAGATATCATTGTGAAGTTCTTGTTAAGAACGACTACAAACATTTTATATTTTAAACACAAAGAGAAATCCATGGGTTACAAGCATAGCTAAACACATTAACAGGTAACATAACTTTCAAACGTCATGATATCTATCCAATATGGACACACTGATTTCAGAATAAACTGTAAGCGTACAGCGTATATTCCATTTTACAAGTGGTCACATTGACGATAAATACGAGACACAGTAATCTTATTTCTGTAAGTTCCATACTTATCTGCTAACAGATCTGAAAATCTAATTTCTTGCTCATTTGCAAAACTGTGAGCAGGCTTAAATTGCATACACTAACCGTGTGAAATTTTTTGGCTAAATATTTTTAATGAACATCTCAATCTAATAGGTTTCGTTATCATGGCCGATTTACGAGTTAACCTTAGTTGTGATGATAATTTCTAGCTATGACTATGTATGCAATAAGCTTAACTCTATAATAAAAAAAAAAAAAGACTGACGTGGCAACACTTTTTTTAGTACAATCTTTACACTGATAATGAACGATTCTGTTTAAACATTATCTGAATTAAAACAGCGGGGAAATCTAGAAAAGCCAAGGACACATAAGTGATTACACACACAAAGTACAGCAGCAGAAGTAACAGCAGTAGCTGCTGCTGCTATTCCACAAACTGCAGCAATAAACAAAGGAAAACCACATCAATCAGAGGGAAGATTTTTAGAATACTCACCAGTCCTTCAGCATTCACCAATGTTTAAGAAAACAGTTCAGCACTTTGGCAACAGACCCAAAGTGGAGCTAAATGTTAGTCCAAAAAAAAACTGAAAAAAAATCAGCAAAAGAAAAGGTTAGACCAAGTGGAAAAAGTTTTTTTTAAATATAATCCATTGAACAAATGCCCAGACATATATGTCTGCTTTACCAAATGTCGAATGTTCTGGATTGCGTATGCAAAACAGTGGAAACCAATTTTTCTCTTCTTTAACATTCATCCCCTTTCCTTTCAAAAAATGACATTTTTTAGTTCAATACCATGTTTCAAGTTACAAGACGAGAATTTGTAGACAGTTTTAAACAATTAAATTTATTTAAGGATAAAGCATCTTTTCATGAGTATGTTTTCTTTTCCGTAACGGAAGTTAAAAAATATTTTATTCCGTTCCTCGGCTAGAGCTCCGAGGTTCAGCAATGGTGAGAATTTGCGTGTACGGTCGTTTTTACCTTTTTTAAGGTAGCCACACACCGACTTCGAGGATATAACTTTATGAAAAAGTGATCCTTCCTTTCTAAACTTTTCTACTTAAGTGGGGTTGTGTGGGGGTGACTAATTTTGTCGAATCGCTATGAAAATTGCAGTATGTTAATACTATTGTACCTGTTTGCTTCAGGTAATACTGAACTATTCTTTGCTCTTTTGAGACATATACATGTCGGCAGCAAAGTTTCACCTGACCTTTTAATGCTATGGACAAAAGTTCACTCTAGCCGATTTTTAACATAATTATATATACTACAGCCGTTTCTCTCCCTACCCACCCCTCCCTCCCCAACAATGATAACTTCGCTCAATAGTTAAATAAAGAGTTGTGCGAAAGAGCCCCTGATTAAAAATTACTGATTCATGGATATAGTCTTTAACAGAACAATGACGCGTAGTTTTGTGGACCCATCTAAGCCTACTGAATCAGTCACAACACATTAATTCATCATAAACATAAAAGGTTGATCAAGTCATGAAGAAATTAAAACTTAAGAATCAGAAATAAATTGTGACAACACCAACACAAAAGTCACGAGTGAGTAACCCAAAACATCAGAAGAAGGAAAAAAATCAAATGACATAAAGTAAGGAAAACATGGAAGCAGCTGTGACACAGACAGAAAGACAACGACCTTCAGAGACTGTTAATTTTTAGATCAGAAAAAACAACAACAACAACAAAGCATCAAAGTGTTTTGTGCTTTTTCCACAGTGAAACGTGCAGTAAAAAGTTGAGAGGTACAACACTGCTGTGATTTCGTAAAGCTAGTTGTTAAACCATCTCCCAGGAGACACCAAGATTCGGAAGTGAGTAGGTTAGATTTTCAAGTGCTTTTTAAGACTAGATTAGACAATTCAAACTAAGACCACACACACACACACACACACACACACACACACACACACACCACCACGCACGCACGCACGCACGCACGCACGCACGCACGCACACAGGTTCAACTCACGCAAGAGCGCACAATTCAATCCATTAATCGCTTAACTTACACACTTAACTACAGTAGCCGCTGGCACTACTAATTTCATTTATTCAGCTCGCCTTCCATAACCAGCCATGTGTCGAAATCATCAAAATATGAGTACGTTCAGAATCATTGGTCACAGTCAGGAGAAGTGATAAATCATCATTTGTTAGTAGTGCAGAATATTCATAAACAAAAGAAGTTCACCTCTTTTCCACCGAGTAAGCGTTCTGCCCGGGGTGGACTGTTTATAAAGTGCATATACGGGTGTCGCTGTGTGGACTGTCAGAAGAAAAGCGCATTCAGTGCATTAGGGTTTGAACATTGCATAGGTGATACGGATTAAGGCATATAATATATAATTTACTGCAGTAGATGTGAATGTTTGTTCCAAACTTTGTATACTTGGATACGAATATGCTTTTTCAACAAAATGTGATATACTTCTCTGGCTGGCTGGTCTGTCTGTCTGTCTGTCTTCTCTCTCTCTCTCCCCCCCCCCCCCCCCCGTTCCCTCCACATAAGCATAAAGATCCACTAAGTGCTTTTAGCCACTCTGATAGGGAAACAAATACATTGCAGACAGGGGAAAAAAAAGTGCGCAGCGCTTGTGCGACGCGCTCTCATCACCGCTCTAACCCGGGAGAGCAGCCCGAATTTCACGGAGAGAAATCTGCCGTGACTTAAAGTGGTATGAAATGAAATCTGAGCGCTTTGATTTGTTGCTTTACAAGATTCAGCGCTATATAAATTCCATACATTATTATTATTATTATTATTTTCTTCCTTATATGGTTGCTTTTTGTGCAACATATAATTTGACCATATTTTCCTTATCTTTTTATCATCATCTTTCCATGGCAGCTTTGATAGGCCACAAGAATTTCAACAATTATTTTGTAAATGCGATCGACCCATGTGGTCCAAATCTTACTGTTCACCCATTACAACTATACAATTCTGGTCTGGTTCAGACAGGTGACCCACCACAGTACTCTGCCCAAGACAGTCTTCCATGGGAATACTCGCAAGAAGCCATCGCTAAGGGCACCGATGGAAGAGCTGGATCTTAAATGTCAAAGAATGGACACAACTCGTCATGCCAGACCTGCTTGCAGCAAAGATGGGAAATGGGGATACCTCACAAAGTAGTCTGCTGCAATCGTTCAGTCTGTCTGACGACCGAATCGGTCAGGGACTGAGTGATGAAAGTCAGTGACTCTCAAATCTGAGTATTTATTTATTTATTCTTTTATATCGAGGAAAATGGAACAAGCACTCATGTGAGGTTGGGTTTTTTTTTCATCTAGTCCCCGTGTGTATGCGGTTTTGTAAATTTTGTCATCTGTTCCCACCGGCACACAATGGGCTACTCTTTCGAAAAGCGGAACAGGATTTAACGTGTGCGCAAGATGTTCTGCGTGCGTTCGCACACAGGGCCTCGGTTTATAGTCTCATCCGAAGGACTTGCCAGCTAGGACTGTAAATCCTTGAAAGTGTACAGTCAATACAAGGGATGGAACTCCCGTCCTTCCAGATGCGTTCATAAAATTAATAGCGCCATGGGGGCTAATCTATGTGGAATACTTCTAATGACGATAAATATTGCACACCGCTGATCTATCAAAATATCTTATGGAAATATTATGACATCAAGAAGTAGCTTTTGTTACTAAAGTGCTCTTAACTGACGATAAAAGAATTGTCTGTTTCTGCTGTTTACGTGTGTCTGTCTGTGTGTCTGTCTGTGCGTGTGTTTCTGTCGGTCGGTCGGTCGGTTCTCTCTCTCTCTCTCTCTCTCTCTCTCTCTCTCTCTCTCTCTCTCTCTCTCTGACTGTTCCGACCTTTATTTTAAAAAGGCTGTCTCACTGATATGGGTATTATTTCTTATGCTGAGTGATATTTATGGTTGTCAATATCTTAAGTGGTGGGTATTTTTTCAAACACATAGACAAAAATCTAACATTTCTTTTGCTCATTGTTAGTACTCAGTTGACAATAAATCAATATCTCTCTCTCTCCCTCCGTCTTTTTTCTTCCTCCGCCATCCCTTCCCATGCATAAAACGTCTGTGGTGCGGGAGGGGGGGGGGGGGGTAAGAGGCTGCTACATGATGAGGTAAAGACGCAGAAGAAATGGAAAAGAGAGGCAAAATAAGGTGCATATAAAGAGAGAGGGGAACTAGAGAGGGGGGGAGGAGATGGAGACAGTCAGGGACACATAGATGAAGGGGAAAAAAGAGAGACAGAGAGAGAGAGAGAGAGAGAGAGAGAGAGAGAGGAGAGAGAGAGAGAGAGAGAGAGAGAGAGAGATAGAGAGACAGACAGACAGACAGACAGATAGACAGACAGAGACAGAGACAAACAAACAGAACAACATAGAAAGAAATGACAAATGATGACTATCACTGAACTCAAAACAAAACAAAATTCCCCCAATCCTTATCCATCCTTTTTTTTCTTCCCCCCAATTTGGACACAAAGCACGAAATTACCAGCATCTGATACACTGGTGAATGCTGAAGGTCAAGGGCGAGCAAGCGCCTAAGGTCAAGGACAGACAGCCTCTGCCTCATGAGGGGGGTGATGACCACACGTACGTCACTAACATCCGCCGACAGCGCGCTCCGGGGGCTTCCCGATTCAGAGCTGACCAGATTTCGGCGGTAGCGTTCCGAGGACGTTGGGGGGTAGGATCGGGGAGGGGTGGGCACCCGCATCCGGATTCCTTCAATGGAGACCTCCTCCAGGAGCTCGGCTCCATAGGAAAGGCGGGAGGGGGTGGAGGTGAGGCGTCCATGGGTAGGCCGACGTCTGGTGATGTAACGGCCCGTCAGAAAGTCCAGTTCTGCCTGGAACGTCGTCAGACCCATGTTTTCTGACCCTAGCTATGGCCCTGTATGGCACACGCAGAACCCGCCGCTTTTAGAAAAGAGTTGTTGTGGTACTTTGGAAGTGTTAAGGAAATTCACAAGATTGTTTTCCTTGACGGTCTTACCCAGCTTGCGGTAAGCAAATGCTCATACAGGTGAACAATTCTATCATGGATTTTCAGACTCGATTAGAAACGGTTCTTGCGTATCCGATTTGTTGGAGTCATCGGCAGCCTGCATTTTTCACGCTTACACGTCAAAACAGTCCTAAAGATTCCTGTAGTCACAGTATCAGCCAAGCGTCAAGGCCTGTCAGGCAACTTTTCTTTAGTGCCTTTCACTAACCACACTGTTTTCTAAAATTCGTTCATCATTGTCTTCACTCTTCACAAGTTGTTTTTGTTGGGTTTTTTCCGGACTTGACAATCATTCACTTGCAATTACCACTCTTCTACGAGGGTTGCACATAAACGAATGTCTGGGATTCATCACTGTCTTCATTTCTTTGGGGTTTTAAGGACTCATACATATGTAAATACCACTGAATGATCAGCATTAAACACGACGATTCACTGAAGCCAGTACTTCTCTTTGGCACCACGCAACAGCTGAGAAATTTTTTCCAGGCAAGCCGCATTGTATTACATGTAAAGACGACAGCTTCAAGTAGATCTAGTTCTCTCTACGGAAGATCACACTGATTCTCAAAGATTCACCTTCGGGCGGGAAGGGTGTGAAGATATACAGAATATTGCCACAGACATGAAAAAACCCAAACAAAAACCAACCACCACCGTACCCAAGTAAAATGATCTCGGTGTAATCTTCGTTATCAAACCTCATGCGATGAAAGACAATGCAAACACAGCATTTTGTTTACTTCTCTTGTCGTTAGTTTCACATGTCGCTCACACGGAACGTCCTTTTGCAAGCACATCAAGGGTTGTCTAGACACACCAGCTACGTTTAATCGACGAAGTCCCGTGGCAAGGATGCAAACATAGTTATAGATCTAGATCTAACAAGTCGTGCTCCAGGATCATTCTGTTTGATCATGACTAAACCAGTTAGAGTCTACTCCCGTATTTGTTTTTCGCCGTCTCATATTAACTAATTTCAAAGACTCGAAAGTTCATCTACATATGAGTGAAATCTAAAAGCATCAGCACAAACTTTTATGACTGATCATTTCATTTAAAACATCGATATAACAGTAAAACAATCTTTGCCGAACACAACTTTTTTTTCAGAGCACTTCAATCCAGCAACACTGAGTCCAAATGAATCCATATTGTGCGGAGCATTTCCTCACCTTCTTTGGGAAAGGAGAAAAAAGACGTGGTCTCATTTTTTTTTCTTTCTTTGACGTCAGTCCATCGACGTAATGAAAACGCCCGAAAGGTTCCAGAACACAAACAATGTGCATGTCAACGTAAAGTGTACCATCCCAGAGAGGCGATATTAAGCCAATATCTCCCACGTCTGTTCAAAGTAAGAGAGATGGGGCAGAAACCTCCCGACTCCCAGTAACGGTTGAGAAGCGTGAATGCAACCACTTGAAGGATTGTCAGCCATTAGCCCCCTCGTTGGCGCACACCTAGCGGGGAGGCATGCAGCAATAAGTGGCCAAATCTACATCGTTAGGCACACACGATGACAGAGAACCGTACAAAGCAGTGCAAGCTTTCGATCACTGTTAAAGAGGCAGTGACCGTGTCTTTGTCATTAGCTATTGGTCTTTCATTGCTGACCGATCTCAGTCTCTCTCGTAGCCCCCGCACACCCCCCCCCCCTCTCTCTCTCTCTCTCTCTCTCTCAGTGTGCTCGCATGTATGCGCTCGTATGTCTTGATGCATACGTTTAGGCAAGATTGCATGAATGCATATAAATGCATGTGCTTTCAAACTCTCGAATTTCTTAATTGTCCATCGGACCATTCTCCACGAAATCTCTAGAATCGGTCTTCCGAATCTGCCAGAATTGTCTAGCTACGGGTGATCCGAAGCTCAGATTAGCGGCATAAAAGGCTGCTGTCCCTTTATGGTTTTTTCTAAACCCCAGCATCCGCCAACAAGATGGCACGAGACATTAGCCTTTAAAACGAAAAACGTGTTACATTCAATAAACTGAATCAGACAAGAAAGCAATGATTTAATCCCAGTCTAACGTTTCTAATGCGGCCCATTATAATTACTGGCATTGATGTAGTGTGTGTGTGTGCACGTGCGCACACGCTTCTTTTCCTTTTCTGTTTCTTTTTGCTTGAAAGGGATGGGTTTTAAAAAAAAGAAATAGACGCAAAAAGGCATTAGTTTTGTTTTAAGAATAATAAGCCTTCCTGTTTCATAGGCGAATGAGCAGTTTAAAGAAGTTTTAATCACGAAGCAATTAGATTTGCGACAGCAGTATCAGCAACAAGAGTAGATCTATACATCAACAGTTCATCATGAGGTGGTTCTTGGGGTAGAAAAAGGCCAACATTTGTATTACCCCGAGCATTAACATTAATTATGATATGCACAGTGACGAGTCGTGAAAAATAAGACATGAAAGAAACGAAAAACTAAGAAGAGAGCTAAAGTGATGAAGAGTGCATACTACAAGAACACACATCAGCCTGTTCATGGGCCCCCAAATTTAAAAAAAAGAAGTTTATACGTCAGTTAAGCATGATGAAAGTTAAACAGGATGAAATTAGTATAAAAGATCATAAATGTATAAAACTAGCACCATCAAAGTCTGTTACGTCGTACACGTAAGCAGAACCAACTGGATCTTTTACTTGTACGCCATGAAGCCGTTTCAAGTCTTTAACAGTTTCAGTGCAGAAAGGAAAATTGTCCACCGCTGCAGGCAAACAAATAATTCAACGTGCAGGGCAAAGATCCCTCCCTGGATCCGAACCAGACCTACAAACTCACACCGACCCCCTTGCCTTCATAAAACGGTGCGATGGTTAAATATTGCTCACAGCCCTCAGAATGGGGGTGACTGGTCCTTCAGCTCTGGGTGGCAACTGAGTGCTTGGATCAACACTGTCTACCCAGGCATACCCGCTAACCCCCCAAATCAGCCTATCAACCAAACACACACACAACCCAGTACACCGCTGCAAAATTAACCCTTTTTTTCTGTATAGGTGTAAATCTGACTTACTGATAGAAAGGTGAGGGTTTTGGTTAGGGGTTTTTTTTTACCCGAAAAACTAGGGAAAGGAGATGAGTTTATATCCATAAGACCTTTTCTTGTCTATCGGAATATTTGTTGTTTTTGCTTACTTTAAATAAAAAGTTATTATTATTGTTGTTGTTGTTGAGCATTTCCCAGTTTAATTAACCTGGGGGTCACTCAGAATATGCACTGTCTCTCTCATCCTACATTGTTTTTTTTGCTTACTTTAAATAAAAAGTTATCATTATTGTTGTTGTTGTTGTTGAGCATTCCCCAGTTTAATTAACCTGGGGGTCACTCAGAATATGCACTCTGTCTCACTCATACCACCTGGGAATCGCAGTCAGACAGTACGTATGTATGTATACTGGATGGAAGTTTGCGTACGTGGCTTTTTCGAATAAATTTGCCATGCAAGCAGTCATACTTTGGACTTCATAGGACTACTTTTTTCTCTTTAATGGAGAGTACAGGTTGCTACGCTACGAGCTTGCATGGCTGAAGACAATCTCAACACAGCTACATTTTAATGTAGGTCTTGGCACTTACCTGACATGAGTAACTGACAAAGCTTTTGGCTTGGGCCAAAGCTTTTTTTTACAATTTACAAGCACATTAAAAAACACATTAAAAAACCACAACCCAAACATCTCAGAATGTTGTTTTTTTTTCTCTTCTAGAAAGTCTTTGGTCTGGGCCAAGTTTGTACAATTTACAAGCACATATTTGATCTTTTGTATGTATTTACACGAACAAAATTAAGGCACTGGCATATCTGCATTAAAATTGACCTTCGAGATAGGAAAAATCCCTAAACGTTGCTGACGAGATTCGAACCATTGACTTCCTGGACCCACGAGACTGAAGTTAAACGATCTTGACCATTCGATCCGGCTATAGCCTATGTTAGTAGTTTAACTGATGCAGATCACCCCCCCCCCCCCCTCCCTTTCCTTTCTGTATCCTATCCGCTGATTCCCTGCTTCTTAAAGACAACATTACATCACGACCTAAACTGAATATGAAAAATAGTTTTAGAACCTAGGGCAACAGGGTCAAGATAAAAAATCTGATCAATCTGTGTCACTTTTGCTGTTTAAAAAACATCTGAATTTATCAGAATTTTGGTTTTTTGGTCGACTTTAAACAAATGTGCGTGCTGAAAAGTCCACGTACACTTCATCACATCTGCCAGTGTTTCCACAGCATCATCTAATGCGTTGGTAAAGCCTCGGGTGCATGTGAGTTAGACCTAGTGTGTAACCTTGTCCTATGCCTAGAGAGTGCTGGCAAGAATTACACGCATGCTTATTTGATCTTCTGTATGCTTATGAAGAAGTTAAGATGATGGAACAGTTGCACCGTATTGCATTTGAATTGTATTGTATTGCATTTATTGCATTGTATTGTTTCTTATTGTATTGGACTGTATACCACTTAAAAGTCCCAGAAAGAGCACGTTGTCACAAGAGCATCATACACACACACACACACACACACACACACACACACACACACACACACACACACACACACACACACTCACACTCACTCATTCATTCATTCATTCATTCATTCGTTCATTCAACTGTTTCTTTTTACATATTTCGTTCTGGGGGGAAAAGGCAGGAGAATGGACCATGAAGGCAGAAAACAGGCAAAAAGGAGGTAAACTGAAGAAAAGAAACACGGTACAAACAAGCCGCGGGATAGAAAAGCGGGGAATTCCTCGCACAGAATCTCCAGGTGGGGATGCTACGCTATTTATATACTGAGAGGCAGGGTCCCTGGCATCCCCACTGGGGACTTAAACTGTGTAAGATCAAAACCCCACAACCCTCTGAAACTACAATCCAAAACAACCTTCCACCCACCAGGAGGTAACGAGAGTAAGTGCGTGTGGCTTAGCCCAAAGAGAGCGCGGAACGGTACGGAACAGCAAAAGTGCACAAACACAGCCAACAAGTGGGATTTAGGCCCCATCTTGACCAAGACGGCTGTCTCACTGGTAGCACTCGAGTGCGATTAGACTTGTAATGTAGAACCGATCCTGGTATCAAGGTCTGCGTGGTCGAGCGTGACTAGTAAGGTGTGGTGTCGTTAAGTGATTGTGGTCGTAAATTGGTCAAGCTGATAGAGATGAGAACTGTTTCCCTTCTCCTAAACCATCTCTCCCTATCGGTCTGGACGTTTCAAGTAGAAAGCTGCGTAATATATTTGGCATAAGTAGTATAAGAATGCGTTCAGGTTAAAATGTGTTACTCTCGACCCCGATATCTATGGACTTTGCTGATATAACAGACCAGAATAATATATATATTATCTTCGAATCGGGTCAAACTCCAGGCATTTTTCTGGTAAAGTTCGGGTGTATTTTCTTTCGATTTCGCAATCTGGACTGTTCTTTTTCTCCTTTTATTTTAAATCAGTATCCTCTATTGCATTATTTTGGATCGTCTTTACATCTGTGTTGATAAAGGCAATGTGCTGAGCAGTTGTTTTTTTTTTTTTAAAGGTTACATTTTGGACTGGGTTTGTGCGGATGAACGTCTTATACCAATTAACGACAAAAGGGCATTTTAAGGACACCACAGACGTGACAAGTCAAGTTGGCCGTGACGGGACAGACCGTTTCTTCTTGAAACTAGAACTGGATCACACTTTACTGGAGGCTTGCGTAATTGAAAAACACTTAACCCGAGGGAAATTCTTTTTGATGGGAGAAGAGAACCGAAACCCTAGGTGTGATAAATTGAAAGTATGTTTCAAGGACATGAGAGTTGATAATGACTCGATCCAGGGTTGTTCTCTCTCTCTCTCTCTCTCTCTCTCTCTCTCTCTCTCTCTCTCTCCTCTCTCTCTCTCTCTCTCTCTCTGACTCCCTCCCTCTCTCCCGTCTCTCTCTGATTCAAAAAGAGCAATGTCCAAACTTTAGCGTAAGTTTCTTCTTTAAAAGTTCGTGGTGAAATGCTCGAAGAAGAAGTTAATTCTTCGCATAGATTGCTTGGCCTCAGTACAAGAACAAATCGTCATTGTCAAATCATGTTTTATCTGTATCTAAGAAACTATCCCCCTCCCCTTCGTCTGCCATAAACCATTCTAACTCCATAGATCTATGACGGGAAAGTTTTAAAAGTGCTCAGTCACTCATCTCATCATTGGGAGGCTCCTATTTCTGTTCAAATCTCTTGACATGTTTCAATAAGTTGTAATACAAATGAACTGATGTTATCTTATGCCGTATCATGCTGTGCGAAGCTGTGCCCCCCCCCCCCCCCCCCCCATCTCTCTCTCTCTCTCTGGGTGATCTCCCTTGGATATAGGCAGGCGAAATTTTGCTGTGTAAATTTTGTGTTTAAATTGCCAAATAAACCAGCACCATGCCAGTTGTCGGGTTACCAACAACGCTGGAAGTGACGCTAGGTGCCCTGCTGCAACAACACTGCATCACCTCATGGAAGGTCTGTGGAGAAGGCGAGCAAACGACTGTTGTGCTTCGACTGAAGGCTGGCTCAAGTGATGGGAACATGGCGGGTCAACAAACACCTGTGTACTTCCGCAGAAAGCCTCCCAGTCAGACCAACAGGGACCGACGAAGGACAGAGGAGAGGAGACAGGCAGAGGAGAGGAGGCGGGCAGAGGAGAGGAGGCGGGCAGAGGAGAGGAGACAGACAGAGGAAAGGCAAGAAGACAAGGCAAGTGCATTGTTCTCATTCGAAACTTCGCCAAGTTTGTTTATGCCAACACCCCCCATCACCCAGTCTGTCTCACACACCAACACCCCAGCCTCTCCAAACCACATGCCTTCGCAATTGCTTCCCACACATGATTATCGCCGTGCATCAGGTGCTGTCACAGTGTTGGAAGCTGACACAGTGGCTGAACAACAAGGTGGAATTGACCTGGTTGAGGTGCCTGTACCTGACATTACGATGGAGGGGGAGGACTGTGACGAATATCTAGATCAGATTCGGGATGCAGGCTACAGTGGAGATACTATAAAGAACTATGTGGGTGGGCTGAGAAACAGATCCCTGCAGAGAAATCTCAGGGACGTTTCTAGAAACAAGGACTTTCTTAATGTGTATACCTCTGATGAAATACCTGATACTATCATTTGTGAAAGTGAAGATATGATTTTTCAGTTTATCTGGACAGATGACACTCACAACCCTGCTGATTACTTTTGGTTTGCAAAAAAGAACACCAGGCAACTGACTCAGGAGGAAAAAGACATTTATTCCAAGCTGCAGCTGTGGACACCTGCCGATCGTGACAGAATCAAAGACAGAATTAGTGCTGGACTGGATGTTTTACATGTTATGATGGATGCTATCAGATTTTTTCTGGGTTAGAAGTGACTGTGGTTGCCTGTATATGTGCGTGTGTGAGTGTGTGTGTTTGTGTGTGCATGCGCACCCTCTTGTGCGTGCGTGCGCGCGTGTGTGTATGTGTGTGTTGTGTATGTTCGTGCGTGTGTGTGTGCGTGCGTGTGTTTGTGCGTGCGTGTGTGCGTGTTCGTGCGTGTGTGTGTTCGTGCGTGTGTGTGTGCGTGTGTGCATGCATATGTGTGTGCATATGTGTGTGTGTGTGTGTGAGAGAGAGAGAGAGAGAGGAGAGAGAGAGAGAGAGAGAGAGAGAGAGAGAGAGAGAGAGAGAGAGAGAAGAGAGAGAGAGAGAGCAAAACAGGAGGTTAGGCATATTGTGAGTTAGGTTTTTCACGTGTTGGAAAGAGCATGAGTTACCGGATCAGACGGAATGTAGGGACAGGAAGCCCTGTCACAGACTCGGTGTTTAAATGATGTTTGTGGTTGTTGTTACCCTCCCCCCTCCCTTTCCCCATTAGCAATGGGCGAAAGTGTTCGGCACCAATTCATCTGAATCGTAATGTAAAACACTTCACCATGTTGTGGAATCCATGCCATGTCGACCATTTGGGCTGTAGAAATGATACATCTGTATTTCTGAAAATACGTGTTTTGTGCCCAGTCCCCTTCCCACTGTCCCCTTGTAAATGGGCTTTAACAGCTTATTACAATAAAATATTGTCATTGTCATTGTCTCTCTCTCTCTCACTCTCTTTCCCTCTTTCTCTGTCTGTCTGTCTCTCTCACATAGCATCACACACACATATGCATGCACGCACGCACGCATGCATGCAGGCATACACGCGCAAAAGAAAAGGTCGAGAGAGCGGTGGAGATAAGGAGGGAGGGGGAGATAGAGAAGGCGATGGGGGACAATGAGAGAGAGAGAGAGCACAAATTAATGTAGACAAGAGAGGCACAGAAAGACAGACAAATAGACAGAGAAAACCAAGAGCGACAGACAAAAAAATTAATGATCGAACGTGATTAAAACATAAGTTACCTTTGCAAAAAAACTCTTAGATGATAAAAGCATCACCTTCAAAGTATAAATAATTATGGACATATTAGTGGGAAATTACTTTTCTCTGGGATAGAGGTCTTATAGAGACAGAGACAGAGAGGCACACACACACACACACACACGCACGCACGCACGCAGCACGCACGCACGCACGCACGCACGCACGCACGCACGCACCACGCACGCACCACACACACACACACCACACACACACACACACGCACACACACACACACACACACACACAGAGATAGACCGACGGACACACACAGACATACATACAGACAGACAGACAGGCAGACAGAGCCAGAAATAGGATTGCTACCTTTTTCAAATCAAGAGACCCTTGGACTTCCCAAGCCCACCCCCCCCCCCCCCCCAACTCAAACCACCGTTTTCATTAAGGATTTACCACGCTGCACATGAGCGCGTTCACACACACAGACACACACACAGACATACAGACACAGACACACACACACACTGAAAGACAAGTAATGTTATCACATTGTTCACAGCACCGCGCGCGCGCGCGCACACACACACACCTCTCTCTCTCTCTCTCTCTCTCTCCTCTCTCTCTCACACACACACACACATACACAAACCCCTCCCTACCCCACACGTACGCACCTACCCCCCTCCCCTCCCCCGACACACACACACGCACACACACACATCTCCATCTACACACGTAAACCCCTTCCTACCTATCCCCCCCCCCCCCCTCTCAAGAAGCCAAAATGTTTATCACCCTTACCTTGTTGACAGGTACCCATGCATTGAGGGAATCGAACCATTTCAGCCGGGGTTTAGAGCACAACCGTCTTTCCCGCCAGTCCAACTCCACAGTCTCTGAGCGATGAAGGTTGGGAAGGGAGAGAAGCTTGCCATCCCACTGGGCCGACCCGAGTGACGCCCCTTCCACCTCCAGTACCCCGTACAGTGCTTGTGTTGTGTGAGAGCGTGGGGGAAGGGTGGGGAGGGTGATAGAGCCTCCCTGAAATGGAAAGAAACACGGTTTGTTGTTGTTTTGCTTTGTTGTTGTGCTTTTGTTTTACAATAATATCAGCGATAGAAATACTTATACGAATCATCATCATCATCATCATCATCAGTATGGATCAATGCTCTAGAGGTAACGAACGCACTTGCCTATAAACTGAGAAGAACGGGTTCAATCCCCATTTGAGCACAAGCTCCTCCCCCCCCCCCCCCCACCTCCACTAGACCTTGGCTGGTAGTAAGCGCTTTGATTTGTTTGCTTTCCAAGATTCAGAGCTTTACAAATTCCATATATCATCATCATCATTATTATTATTTATTATTATCGTTATTACTATTATTATTATTGTTGTTGTTATTAGTCTGGATGCTTGTCATTTGGATGAGACAATAAATCGAGGCTTTGAGTGTAACATACATTAAACGCACGCAAAAGAACCGACGACAGCAAGATAGTTGTCCTTGGCAACAATCTGTAGAAAAAAGCCACACCTATAGATAAACAAAAACACATGCAGACAGAAAAATGTCAATATTAAAAAATGAATGAAGCGGTACTTGTGGCAAAGTGCTCTCCCAGGGAAAAGCAGCCCGAATTTCACGCAGAGAACTCTGCAGTGGCTAAAAGTACTAATACAATATACGCACATTCATCAGCTCATCACCATTACCGAATAGAGAAAAATAAACAATAACCAGTTTGCAGCAAAGTAACTTGTCATGTCATCCAATCAACTCATCAACCTACCAACTAGTTAGTTAACCAAGTACGCAGGCAACAAATTTAATTAACCAACCAACCAATCAGCCTGTAAAAAGACTACCTACCAAACGACCAACCTACCAGCCAGACAATGAAGCCACTTGCCAAAAAACTGAAAATTGCTTTCACACACACAACCACACACACCAACACACACACACACACCACACACACACCACGCACGCACGCACGCACGCACACGTACGCACGCTCGCACGCACGCACACACACACACACACCTCTCTCTCTCTCTCTCTCTCTCTCTCTCTCTCTCTCTCTCCTCTCTCTCTCCTCTAATGATTATCAGGTTTTGACGGGTAAACATTAAAATAACAACAAAACAACAGAACAACACACGCATTTTAAGGTTTCTTTCAAAAAGGTGATATCAGACTTTTTTTTAAAAAGTGTGTGCGTGCGTGCGTGCGTGCGTGCGTGCGTGCGTGCGTGTGTGTGTGTGTGTGTGTGTGTGTGCCCGTTTGTGTGGGTGCCTGCCCTCCTTCCCGTGTGCACTTCCAACATCTCTCCCTCCTGTGTGCGCGTGCATGCGTGTGTGTGTGTGTGTGCGTGCGTGCGCACGCGCGTACGTGCGTACATGCCTGCCTGCCTGCCTGCCCCCCCCCCCACCCCCCTCTCTCTCTCTCTCTCTCTCTCTCTCTCTCTCTCTCTCTCTCTCTCTCTCTCTCGCTTATGATGACAAAGAAAGAGTGAAGGATGTACCCATCCGAAATTTGCAAGGAGCAGTCGCGAGTAATCCAAGGCACCACCGACGCGTTTTTATCACCCTCTGTACGCTTGATAGACTAATGACAACAGAGCATTCCACAGCGAAATGAGAGTTTTACGTGTTCGTCGTGGACCAACCATAGCATGTCTGAAACGAACACATGGGACATGGGTTCCTTGTCGCTGACCACGAATTTCCTTACTGTTTTATTTTGAACATAAACAGCCCTTGTTCTATTCCAGTTCCCTTTGCAATGGAAAAAAAAATGTATTCGCAAATCAACCGTCTGAGAGAGTAAAGCAAGCAACAAGCTATCCCTTTCAATCTTGCTGTTCGGACGGACCGTTTCAACCGGTTCGGTCCAACCTGTCAGCGTGGAAAGTCGAACTGCAACACGAAAAGTTTGAAAGGTGTAGAAAGTTAATAGGTTGTTGTATGCCCCGAGGATTCAATCCCATTCACATGCACACAGTCACGCTCGCATGCACAAAGCGACCTGTAACTTTAAACTGAACGCAGATTGGCTTGAGGCTTTCAACATGATCCAAATAGGGCACGATCTATCAGGTTGAAACTGACGCCACAAGCTGCTTTAGGCCTACGTTTACGGTGACAACAATCCGTTTGGGATCCGTTTCGCCCTGACCGTCCCGACCTTACGGTTCAGGAGGCTAGTCTGTCGCCTGCTTTAGTTGTTCTGCACATTGATTTCCACAATACGTTTATAAAATTTAATACCAATTTTTTTACTGGTACGCTATGGAATCAGTTGTTAGAAAATCTGGAACAGAGTATGGTGTGGTGTGGTGTGGTGTGGTGTGGTATGGTATGGTATGGTATGGTATGGTATGGTATGGTATGGTATGGTATGTCCAATCCCTTCCCTACTGTCCCCTTGTGAATGGGTTTCAAATCTTACCACAATATACTCTCTCTCTCTCTCTCTCTCTCTCTCTCTCTCTCTCTCTCTCTCTCTCTCTCTCTCTCTCTCTTTCTCTCTCGCATGCCGTATCTGTTTAAAAGAGTTAAATGAAAGTACACGCACTACGCACACTTTTCAACCTGACATCTCCTTTCCATCTTTCCCATCCATCCATCGATGCAGTCAAAAGATCTTTCATTCCTGCCCTACCTACCCACACCTACCCACCCACCCACCCATACACATTCCACACAGAAGTGACCATAGGCTAATCACTTGACAGCCCAGTCCAGTGGCTAACGACGTGCGGCGTAACAGCGCTTGACCAAACAAAGCCTCCAGGCTACAGCCTAGGTGCTAAGGACCTACCTGGCTGTGCCAACTCCATTACCCAGTTAACTGTCGTTACGTCATGTGTTTTTCTTTACGGTTCAAGTGTCCAGGGCGATGAAGCAAAAGGCCGTTGACTTCTTCCAAGCTGCGCTGTGCTCTGCGTGCAGCCATCTGTTTGTCTTACAGTCAGTACGTTAAGTCCATAGCCCTGGTGATTTTTCAGACGACTCTTAAGCTAGGTACTAAAGATATGGTACAACAGCGTTTTATCAATTTAATGTAATATACGAAGATTTAATCGGATTCACGTATGTAAGTCTACAGAAATCTATGGTGGGGAGGGGGAGGGGGGGGGGGATGAGTAGTTTCCGAAGAATCACATAGCACCACATAATTATTTTATCACAATCAAGCTTCACAGCTCATTTTTTTTGTTCATACCTTCATTGGGAAGAGGGGTGTGGTTTAAAAACCACCAGCTTTTCTTTTCAACGTAGTTTAGAATTTAAATCTTGGTGCGGTTGTACTAGCGTTAGGAGCTCTTGAGGCAGGGAAGCTCTATAAGTTCAGCATGTTCAAATCTTACTCCACCTTACGATAGAGAGAAAAAAGATATGCAGGTGTCACCATTCTCTGCAGGAAAGCTATAAGACTTCTCAGAAAGCCTACAAAGCTGAGAACTTGTTATGCAAACAAGGGAAAGGCCGGACAAGAGCAGGTCAATACTGAAACAACAGAAACCCGAAGAACTCTCTGAGACCATACTACAGGAGAGGCAAGGAACTTCACCCCTTCGAGACATTTACGCCAATTAGCGACATGACGACAATCAGAGAAAATGCGTCAATGATTGATTTCACTGGATGCTCTGCACTAACACGCTAATCAGACGCAGGGTGTGTGTTTGCCGCCAATGTTTGCATCCAGGAACGGGTGGTCTTGAGGTAACTCACCTGCCTGAAAAGCGAGACGTGCGAGTTCGATCCCCATTATTCTGAGCCCCGACTTTTCACCCCCTCCGCTCGACCGTGAGTGGTGGTCTGGGTGCTAGTCTTCCGGAGAAGACGAGATAAAGATCTTATGCGCATCAAATATCCAGCGTACCTTAAAGAACCCACGGCAACAAGAACGTCTCTGTCAAAATTCTGCAGAAGAGAAGCCGCTCTGATAGGGAAACAATCAAGACAAATGCAGACAGAAAATTAAATATGCACAGAAAAGAAAAGGGTGGCGCTGCATATGTTGTGACGCAATCTCATGTTGTGACGCAATCTCCACGGGGAGAGCAGCCTGAATTCCACGCAGAGAAATTTGCCGTGGCAAAGTAGTATGTAAAAAATACACCAAAGCATTACAATACAATGTTATCAGTCATTATCAAAGGTATACATTTGGCCAATACCGTTGTCATTACATTGTGTTCTATAATTTTTGTATTTCATTTCCTCAGTTTAATGCTGTGGATAACAGAGTGGAAGACTTCCGAGATGTCATGAAAAAAGAAAACTACCGAGGGGTGGGCTGGGGGATGGGGTGGTGGTGGTGGAGATATCTGGTAGGAATTTGTGGCATGTTCCACAAAAACACTGCTCTCTCTCTCTCTCTCTCCCTCCCTCCCCCCCTCTCTCTCTTTCTCTCCCTCACTCCCTCTTTCTCTCTATCTCTCACTCTCTCTCACAGAAACACACACACACACAGAACACACACAGGTGGGCAGACAGATAAAGAGACAGACTGGAAGACAGGTAAACAGACAGACAGACAGACAAACCGACCGACCGACAGACAGACGCACACGCACGCACGCACGTACACACACTAGCACGTACACTGATGCACTGATGCACGCAAGTACGTATGCGCGAACGCACGCACGCACGCGCACACACACACACACACACACACACGCGCGCGCGCGCGCGCGCGCGGAACACACAAACGGTAAACATGACTGGATTCCTACACTCTCTAATACCACTCTCCATTCGCCTCCCTGCTGCTCACAGGTCAAGGTTCAAGCAGAGAGCAACTCCTGGGCCCATTTATTAACCTTTGTTGTATTGTTGTTCTAACGTATTTTAGCAGTTGGACACTTAAAGGTCTATACTATGCTCATTATTAACCGTTGTATTGTTATTCTTAAGTCTTTAGCTTTTTTGACACTTCTAGTTATACGCCCATTTATAAACCTTTGTTGTATTGTTGTTCTAACGTCTTTAGCTGTTTGACTAACGTCTTTAGCTGTTTGACTAAAAGTGTTTTCTAGTCTTGTACATGATTGCTAATGTCGCCACTTCACGGTAAATGTGCCTTAGTCAATCAGAAAGCATGTTCTTCCCTCTCCGTCTTGTCTGGCTCTCTCTCTCCTCTGTCTGTGTGTGTGTGTGTGTGTGTGTGTGTGTGTGTGTGTGTGTGTGTGTGTGTGTGTGTTGTCTGTTGTTGTTGTCTGTCTGTCTGTCTGTCTCGTTCCTCTTCATTTTCACGTTTCTTCACAAGAAAATGTACTAGACACAGAAAAATTAAATGTGTGTGTGTGTGTGTGTGTGTGTGTGTGTGTGTGTGTGTGTGTGTGTGTGTGTGTGTGTGTGTGTGATATGCCTTATGCCATATGACCCCCGCTCACCTTCCTCCTCTCCCTGCTCCTGTATGAATTTTCTTCTCTCTCTCTCTCTCTCTCTCTCTCTCTCTCTCTCTCTCTCTCTCTCTCTCTCTCTCTCTCTCAATTATCTTTTCTGTAATGTTGCTTTGTTTGTTTGCTTCAAGTCTTTTGGGTTGATTTGGGTTTTCACTTCATTTTATTTCTATTTGGCTTACATTTGTTTGTTATTGTTACAGTAATATTTCATCTGATTCATTCTCTTCATCTGAAATGGCACTTGTTTAGTGGATGGGTAAAAATTCGAGTTCCAACGGGGATTGAGCTCGCGACTTCCGCTTTCTGCTCGGACGCATTACCACCTATCTACTCTATCGAATGCAGAACACACACACACACACACACACACACACACACACACACACACACACACACACACACACACCAGTAGACAGATATGGAAGGCTACTCTACAGAAACGCACTGACCCAGGAACCAGCCACCATACTTTGACTAATCTTTGTCTGTCGTGACCATGATGTCATAATGAAATAAAATACATTACTCCATGATACAACACCACGGCCAATTTTAAGATAACGGACGTGTATAGAAAAGCAAAATATCATGGGTTCGAACCCTGTCTGAACCCACGCCTTTTATCCCATCTACTAAACCATGAATGGTGGTTTGGGTGTTTAGATGAGACGATAAACCGAGGTCCTGAGTGCAATGCGGATTTAGCGCATGTAAAGGAACGTGTGGCAATAAGAATGTTGTGCTTGGTGAAATTTTTAAGGGGAAAAAAGTCCACTTTCCTAGGTAGCAAATACACGACCAGACAGAAATGAAATTGACGCTGCTGCTCTTGTGGCGATGCGCTCTCCTCAGGGAGAGCGGCCTGAATTTAAGACATAGAACTCTTTCATGCGGAAAGTTGTATACGATACAATACAAAACAATGCAAAATGATTCAATACAGTAACACGCAATACAGTGCAGTGCAGTACAATGTAGTAGTACAAAATATAGTACATCGCAATTCAACATAGCGCAGTTCCATTCAGTTTACTATACAGCACAACAACACCACCATTCTAATCTTCCACGACCTAAGCCTATTACTGTCGTTGACGCTCACTCGTCATGCTGTCACACATACTACTCCACTCCCATGTTCGTGTTTTCGCAGTCTCAGACCCCCAGAGTCTGCAAGAATCGACCTAACTGCTTTTGAGGGAAGGGGTGAAGGAGGGGGGTGTTGGTTCTTGGCTAGAGCTCCGAGATTCGTTCACCAATGGTGAGATTTTGCGTATGCGACCGTTTACCCACGATCACTGAGGTATCCGCATTTCGACTCTGGGAATGGTGTCTAAACACGACGCCTGTATGCATGCGATTTTCCTTTAAATTTTGTCTCTGGTTCCTACATACAGTGGCTACTCTCCCGAAAGGCAGAAGGGGGTTTTAATGTATGAGCAAGATGTTCTGCGTGTGTTCGCATACGGGGCCTTGATTTATAGTCTCGTCCGGAGGACTTCTATCGGGGGAGTGGAGTCTGTACTAATGTTAACTCCAGGGGAAAAAGTCCCATCCAACGGGTATCTCAGTGATGATCTGCGCCGTCCGATCGCTTAACGACTAGGCCCCGCCCCCTGCTTTTTGAGCCACTTAAATGATGTTCACATGTTTGGAAAGTTCAAACTTTAAATGTATTGTACGTAAAGCGTGATTTTTTGTTTTGTTTGTTGCTGGTGGGTTGTTTTTTTTAAATAGCACGTTGACATTCTTCCTAGTATACCAAAGGACAAAATGTCTGACCCCGAAAAGTGTGTGTGTTGTACGCACGCGCGCATGAAACAAACTTATTTCAGTTAGATCTACCACTTCTCCAAACCTGACCGTAATTCATAAACACTAACAGTCACGCTGCTTGGACACCCAAATATTACAAACGAACGAATTAATAAACAAACTTTTGAGTGAAAAATGGAGTAAAATCAACAGGGAAAAGTTGTACTTACATTCTGCACGGTGGATGAATATTCCCAGTAGTAGTTCTTGAGATAGTCGTAGTAGGTATCCTCACCATAGCACTGAACACTGACACAATCCCTCGTCACCGTTTGAGCCACATTGTTGGACCATCCGTACCCGTTGAAATGAGACTTGTGATTTCTTCCTGTTACGGGTACTCCTCGAAAAGAAGGCACACGTGATGAAGAAGACTCAGTTTCTTCCCATGCGTGATCATAGGCTACTTCGCACAAAGTTGGAAACGAGGAATTTGCCATTTTAAAGAAGACGACGACGCTCCGGTTTTGAGTTTTACACGTCTGCTCGCAACGTCTTCTTACCGGAATCAGGAAGATGTTTACCAAATTCAGAGCAAGATTGAAACAAAGGCAGACAAATACGCATTGTTAGCTTTTTCTCTGCTGTGTGTCTTTTCGCTGAGCTTTTGAGAGATGGTGAGACTACTACTAGTATTTATGGCTACTGCTATAAGTAACATCATCCTGTAACCAAAAGAAAAACAAATAACTTAAGACTGTACAACTGGGCGAATACATAACTGTTAAAATAAAGAAAAAGAATTACCGAAATTAACTTTGGCTGTAGAGCCTACCCCCTCCCCCCCAAGCGTGCACGCCCGCGAGTGCACTCGCACGCGCGCGTGCACACACACTTTATTTTTTCCCTTTTGTTTCTAGATAGGTGGGTGTGAATATGAGGTGAGATTAAAGCTGCAGAATACTAATCATTCGTTTCACGCCGCTTGTTGGTGTGGGTTGTTTTTTTCTCCAAAGACAGAGGAGGGGTAAAAATAAACAGTTTATTCTTTTTTCTTTAGTATTTTAGCGTTTGTCCACACAAACGCTCTCACACATATATACACAAGCGCGTACGCACGCACAGACACACATTTTCATATGCACCCCCCCCCCCTCTCCCCCCACGGAGTTCCTTCGGTATAAGTCGCATTCCAACTTTCTGGAAATTGTGCTAGCAATTTCTTCTTTTCTATCCCTCCTTTTCTTTCTGTCTTTCCACTTATCTGTATCTCCTCTCTTGTAAGTCATATGTCACTTTTGCATCTTCCAATTTTGCTCCTCAAAGTGTATTGTGGCCTAAGGCCGATGTACATTAAACCAGTTCAGAGTTCTATCCCCTCTCTCTCTTTCGCTAAATTTTTGCCTACCCAGCCCATTTTCTTGCTCCCCCCCCCCCCCCCCCCCCACCCCCCCTTTTTTTTTTCTTCTTCTCTCAAGCAAATCTGAACTTTTTCATTTTCATTGGCTGCCCTGAAGTCGGAATATGTCGGCTGAGGCTTACAAGCACAAGAGAAGACTAGGCACTATGCATTCTACCCAATATGAAGTAATGGAGAAGAAGAAGAAATACACCGTATGTACACGAAAGCTGTAATAAAGAAATCTAACGAAAAGAAATGAAATTCGTGTAAAGGTGTTTAAAAACGAAAGAAATGAAATGATATACTCGGAGTGTGTGTGTGTGTGTGTGTGTGTGTGTGTATAAACTATAACAAGGAAAAACCCAAGTAATTGTATGGGCTCTTGTCTACTACACATGTGACACACAACTATATATTATATAGAATTTTCTCTTTTAAAAAAAATGTGAAAGAAATTTGTAGCCAGACCTATAGTTTAGCATCGAGATCTGGTTTACTACTAATTTAGTAAAAACGGAGCCAATTTTTTTTTCTAAGCTGTCCTAAAGTTTTTTCACTGGTTACCGGTTTTTCTTATATTTTTCAGGGGAAGAGGTTGAGGGGTGGTTGAACTGGTCTGTTGATTATTCAAATAGGTTCTGTTTCGTGGTTTTAACCCCCCAAAAATTAGTTTTCATTTTTTGTGTTATTTGTTGTTCCGATTATATTTACGCTACGCATGGCAACACTCTACTTTCTGGTTTCAAAGCAAAGAAATCATAATTGGAGTTATAAAAGTTTTAATTCTAAAACACGTCTGTTAACGCCCAAAATCACTGAAAGAGCAGTTTTTTTTTCAAATGCTACTAGTAAATAGAAAAAAAAATTAACCAATCCTTTGATAAACAATAGTAATAAGAAAAAGATCGCACACCAACCACAGTGACCACGCAAGCAGCAAACCGCACAGGAAAAAAATATCCAGAAGTGCACGAAACACATCCACAACCACGAAACAACAAACACTTCAACGCAACTTTTAACCAAACGGCCTGCCAACTATGAACCCGTAACCAAGCATTCAACTGTTCTTACATACACAAAGTTTTAAGTACCTCCAACAACAACAACCCAAGAAGAGAAGCCTCCTGAAACATTCAGAAACTCGGCACACTCTTATGAACTAGTGTTATTTCACGCCTTTACGACTACCGTCCACACAAGCGTCCCTAACTTAATAACTGACCGACTGCCCAGTCTGTACAGACCTTTCGATATGTACAGCGGTATGGCAAAGCCGTTCTTTCAACAGTTAACTAGTTGGTAGGCCAGGCCAGTCAGTCCTGGGCGACTTTTTAATGCTTGCCTGTGCGTTCAGCCGGAATGTAACGCACGATGTTGGCCGGCTTGCTACACTTGTAGTTTATTGCTGGGGACACAGAGAGAACTTGGACTTGAACTTTCTCAGTGCTGTGACGTTACGTCACGTCATCGTGACGTCATGTTGAAGAAGAAAAAAAATCGTTTTTGATTATTTGACGTTTACTGAGGACAGGAAGATTGGGTTTTATATGTTCGGGTTTTGTGCTTGTTAGTTGGGGTTATTTTCATTGACATAATGCTAATGATGATGTTGATGATGATAGTTACGTCATCGTGACCCCATGTTGAAAAGGAAAAAAAATCGTTTTTGATATTGATATTTGACTTCAGTGAGGATAGGAAGATTGTTTTTTTATGTTAGGTTTTGTGCTTGTCAGGGTTTTTTTCATTGAAATAATGGTGGTGATGATGATGATCATGAAAGTATTAGAGAGAGAGAGTGAGAGGTTGTGTGAGTGTGTATGATCACACACACACACACACACACACACACACACACTCGGACTGGATACAGACAAGCAGAACAACACAGTATTCGACGGTTTTGATAAAGATTTCAGGCTGTTGACATTTATTATTTAGAAGTACAGGTTAAGATGATCATACATAATATTCTGTCGTATTCATGTAGAACAGTTAAGATGATCATACATAATATTCTGTCATATTCATGTAAAACAGACCCAAAACAAAAGCTCTGATTAAAGCCAAAATCTAAGCAGAGTAACAGAAAAAATTCGTGAAAAACTTTTTTTTAAAAGCTCAGTCATCGCCATTGAGGTAAATGAGAAAGATATAAAACAAGATGAGTGCGCTGATTAATTTCCAGACCTCAATGAACAAAATAACGCTTCAATTCATTTGGGATTTGCAGTAAAATCAAGCTTATTATACAAAAAAATCCGTATCATAGCAAAACTATTCTAATTGGAAGCCAAGATTTTATCTTGAAAAAGGCATGCAACACATACATCAAAAATGTAATAGCCACAAAAAAAAACCAAGAAAAAAAGAGTGGTACTTTCTGTCATCAAATTGGAAGAAAATTATTTTTGTAATTACATAAACAGCGAGTTAGTATAGGACGCTACTAGTTTCTGATTTGTTAAAAAGAAAGGCATAAGCACACGAAAAAAAGTGTTCATATTTGCATGAAACAAGTCTGTAACGAATTCCATCATCTTTAAAAAAAACAAAAAAACAACCAAACAAACAAACAAAAAACGACAACAAAAAATACAATAAAAGGAGAAACAAATTGAAAATAATGTAAGGAATGATAAAAATAGTAAACATGAACTCATCATAAAATACAAACGCTAGAGTATTTTTTCTCAATAAGTGTTCCGCGTCGCTGAAAGAAGTAAACTCACAAGAAAAAAACAAAACAAAACCCAAAGCGTTTTGAATATTCACAACTGACATCAAATCCAGCCTTCATCAATTCACTCCAAAGAGTTGAATTTCAGGTCATGGAAAGAGAATTAGTAATGTAAATATCAATCCAGGTGTAAAATAAATCTATCGTTTGAACATGGAAAGAGAAGAGAGAGAGAGAGAGAGAGAGAGAGAGAGAGAGAGAGAGAGAGAGAGAGAGAGAGAGAGAAGTTCTAGAAACAATCAATCGAGATGTAAAATATATCTATTTGGAGTGTGGAAAGAGAATTATTGTAAAAATATCAACCAAGAAGTAAAACAAATCTTTCTTATGAACTGGACAGGGAACTACAATAAAAATGTCTACCAAGATGTGAAATAGATATCTTTCTTTTCAATGTTGAAAGAGAATTACTGTAAACACATCAATCAAAATGTAAAGTATTCTTTTTAATGTCGGAGAAATTCACTATAAAAATATCAATCAAAATTTCAAATAAATCAGAGCAGCGTATCAAACTTAACGAAAAAACACAGCAACAATGTGGGTAAGTACTCGG
>CM054145.1:18292323-18297323 GCA_028751875.1 Rapana venosa
TCTTAAGGCACAAAAGGCTCTCAGCATACCAACCTGCATTCTCCTTTTAAGGAGACAAAAAATCATCAGAAGCTGGAGTATGGTTGCCTATGTGGGAAGGCACTTGAAGAAGGTCATTTACGCAGACTTCTCATCCAGTGTGCACTTTCAATCTCACAGTGATTTCCAGGTGAGTCAGTGTGCATAATTATTCTGGGTAACCCCCATTAAATTGGTAAACTCGCAACAACAGCAACAACAACAACAACATACGGTAAGCTCAATCCAATCCAACCCGTCTGTTTACAGTCCCACCGACCACAGAGGCCATATCAGGGCTGTCACCTAGTTTATTTCTAAATCTTAGATCGAAACTGTGCACCTATAATAAATATTAACAGAAAATTAAAACCATCTGGTCTGTGATTCCTCATATCAACACTCTAGCCAACCATAACAAACGTCAACCCAGGGTAGTCACCGCACTGTGAGAGAACCACATCAAAATGCACCCCCCCCCCCCCCCCCCAAAAAAAAAAAAAAAAAGCAGGACCTGGTTCATCAAAACCATCTTTGTTCATAATAACTGTACCCGATTCATCAAAATCATCTTTGTTCATAATAACCGTACCCGATTCATCAAAATCATCTTTGTTCATAACAACTGACATGTTAACTCACTATCAGACAGAACATTTCGATTCCCTCGGGAAGGTAAAAATGTTGCCCCAAAAGCGGAACATCACGAAACGGGATCTTTTAACTTAAGGAGTCTGCATCAAAACGCGACGATCTAGCGCACATCACGAAACAGGATCTTCAACTTAAGGAGTCTGCATCAAAACGCGACGATCTCGCGACCATCCCGCTGTCTCCCTCCCACCCTACCTTCATGCACGCTCAAGTAGGCGCCGATGCCGTGTCCAGTGCCGTGGTTGTAGTCCAGACCTGCCTGATACAGGGGCTCCCGGGCCAAAATGGCCAGCGTCCGGCCTGACAGCACACACACACACACACACACACACACACACAGTGCACAGTGTCAGTGTTGGAGATACAGGGCTTCAGTTTTAGCGGGTTAAGTACTGCGTGTTACTGCAAGTTTTTGGCTTAAAAAAAAAGTTATTGTGTATTACTTCATGGTTGTTCCACTATATGGAAGGTCTGTTGTTTTGTCCTCATCATTGTCATCATGATTGTCGTCGTTATTATCATCATCAACATCATAATTATCACCATCGTGATCACTATTGCTTTTAATATTGTTATCAGTATTTTCATCATTATTATGATCCTTATTGTTTATCATTATTATTAGTAGTAGTTCTAGTCCCATCGTCATCATCATCCTTACTATTTTTTTAAATTAGCTATAATTATAATGATTATGATTATTACCATTATTATTGCTGGTACTGTTGTTGTTCTTTTTCTTACTTCTTTTTCTTTCTTTTTTTATTGTTTCCGTTTGTATGGGGTTATTCTTTCTGTCTTGAAAAAAATTCTTACTTTTCATCACATTCTTTTCTTCTTGTTCTTTCTCTCCACTGTTTCTCGTATTGAATCTTAATCCTAAGTAAATGATTTTTTAAAAATCCAACAACATCCGTAAAACCTCCCATTGCAGATTTATCATCCTCACAAACATATGACATCTCACACTTAAAATGGACAAATTGATTTGTGTCAGAAAAATTCGAGCTCTCTGGCACACGGGCGTGTGTGCGTGCGCAACCCCCCCCCCCTCCCCCACACACAAACATCCCCACCCCCCCCCACACACACACCACATGTACACGGTTTTTGTCCATACCATATTCTCCAACAGGCCAGACTGCCCTTGCCAAGTCAATAGTGCCCATCAGCACTCGTGTGTAACCCTCCTGTAACACCGCATTACATCCGCGTGTAACATCATTCTACATCACTCTGATATAAAGTGTAGCCCTCCTGTAACACTACACTACATCCACGTGTAACAGCATTCTACATCACTCTGATATGAAGTGTAGCCCTCCTGTAACACCACACTACATCCATGTGTAACAGCATTCTACATCACTCTGATATGAAGTGTAGCCCTCCTGTAACACCACACTGCACCCATGTGTAACATCATTGTACATCACTCTGATATGAAGTGTAATCCTCGTGTAACACCACACTACATTATTGTGTTACATCATACTACATGACTGTGTAACATCATTTTACAACAATACATGAAGTATTGTCCTTTGTAACATTATATTACATCACCGCATATAGCGTAGCCCTTTGTGACGTCATGTTATAGCACAGTGTGTAGTGTAACCCTATTGTAACATCATATTATGTCATTATGTGTAATGTAGCTCTCCAGTAACATCATATCACATCACTGTGTGTAATATGCCTACGTTAGCACAAGTCTCGTTTATTCTTCTTGTCATAAATTTTCTAAGTTTTGGCAGAGTGACTCGTGTATAACACGCGGCTACACTACCCAGTATTTTCAGACCCATTGAAATGTCACTTGCATTTAGTAATGTACTATTTCAACAGTTACAAACATCAAAATATTGACCCCCAAAAAAGTGTACAGGTCAGACGAACAGAAGAACTGTTAGGTAATTGTTAGAAGGTAAGGTAAAGGTAAAGGAGTCCCATAACCTATAAGGTCGTAGGGGAGCGAGGCGTCAGAGACCTCACTTCTCTAGGGCCAGCATATTGAGGGCGGCGCCCATCTCCTCTCCCTCGCTGCTTTACCTTCCCTGACCCTAAAGAGGGCAGGTACCCATTTACAGCTGGGTGAACTGGGGGAACTGTACTGAAGCCAAGGCGCGCAAACGGTCACCCATCCAACTGGTAACCACGCTCGACGCTGCTTAACTTGGCTGGGGGAAAGCGAGTGCTCCGACCACTTGTTTAAAAAGAAAAGAAGAAGAAAAAGAGCTGCTCTGAACTTGGAATGGGTCCGCTGGGGTCAGTGAACAGACCTCCGGTAGAATTACAAGCACAGGAGAAGAACTGTTTGTTGAAGAGCTGTGAAAACCGAATGCTACGCTACATGACAAAGATCAAATGGGAAGACAGGATCACAGGATCACGAATGAAGAACTATGGAGAATGTGCAAAGTTGATGATCTGAAGTCTGTAGCTAGTACCAATAGACTGCGCTGGTTTGGGCACGTTCAACGGAAAGCAGACCACCGCATCATAAAAAGAGCAATAAACTTCGTAGTGGATGGAAAGAGACCAAAGGGAAGACCTAGCAAGACCTGGGCTGCCTGTATTGAAGATGATCTTAGAGAAAGGGGCATAAATAAGGAGGAAGCTCAAAACAGAGAGAGATGGATAAGGCTCATCAATGTCAAACCTCCCCTGGGAGAAACATGACAAAAAAGGAAGAAGATGAAGGAGAAGACCAGGCACTGTGCATCTCTCCTAATACGAGAAGAGAGAAGTAAGAAACATGCAGGAGGACTTACCTTCATGTAGGCAGTGGGAGTACCGAAGTGCACAGTACGGGTGGTATCCGTCGTACAGTCCCTGCCATGGTACCAAACAAAACACATGGTAATTCACCAGTCTGTCAAGTAACTAAACAGCCAGTTAAGTATACAGACCAGAATGAAGACATTTTGGTTTCGTGGCGCATGGCCTGTATATCTCAATTTTCTTCCATTTATCAATGTTTTAAGTATTGTTGTTCCCAGTTCCTGCAGTATGCTTTCATTTGTTCCTTCATCTGTCCAACTGACCTGAGCAGTCTTCTAAAAACCCAAATATCAGCTGCTTTGACTCTTTTTTCATCATCTCTTTTTTGTGTCCAGGATTCGCAGCCATATAGTAGGACTAGGCAACTAAACATTTCATTATTTTCATTTTCAGCTAGTCAGGAATGCAGCGATATTTCCAGATGCTGTCTACTTGGACCATTCTACTTTTAACCATGCTTGTTCTTGTTTTTATGTCTTGGGTACACGATCCGTCATTTAAAAAAAATTGAACTGAGGTATTCAAAGTCTGACACTTTCGAAATGACTCAATCTTTATTTCATGCTGTGGCAACTTGTTCTAGCAACATGAAACACTTTTGGGGTTTTTGGCATTGAGCTTAAGACCGGATCTTTTCCTGTTTGATCAACTCTGTGTAATACTCTCTTTATGATAGTGATGCTGTCGGCTAGAGGTGCTGTGTCATCAGTGTAAGCGCAGATTTGTTATATATTCTGCCACGTATCTTGAGACCCATCTTCAATATCAGACTCTTTCATGACTTGCTCTGTGTCTATATTGAAAAGGTGAGGTGAAAGGACGCACCCTTGTCTGATTCCTTTTGAGGTGTTGAAAAAAATCACAGTTTTTAATTGTCCAATTTGATAGTGCCCTTTTGGTGTTCATAAAGTGAGGAAATCAGGGAGATGATGCGTTTTGAAAAGTCCATGTTATACATTGTGTCAAAACGATGCTGGCGAATCATGCTGTCAAAGGCTTTGTTGTAGTCTGTGAAAGTGATGAACTTTTGTTGTTGTCTGTGAAAGTGATAAAAAGTTCTTCATTCGTACTTTTCACCTTGTCAATGATGTTTTGGGGCACAACTACCATGTGTATAGTTCCTATTTGTTCTGTAGTCTGCCTGATTTTAATTACACAATGGTATAGCTACCAATACATGCATACGTAAAGCAGCTACATTTTTTTCGAATAATTAAAATGCTGTTATGCTATATAATGTTATGTTGAGATTGCCGTCATTCATGACATGACAAGCTCTTAGCATAACAACATATACACACACTTTTAAAGGAGAAAAATATCCCCTGAAGACGGAGTAGGGCTGCCTAAATGGCGAGGTGCTCGAAAACAGTCAATATTCACAAACTCCTCATTCCCAGGTAAGATGAATGAGTCAAGAGTGCATAATTATTGGAGGTGACCCCCAGAGGGGTTAACCTGAAGAACGCGCAACGATACACACAACATATCAACGTGTTTGTCTGCACGGTGTCCTGGTTCCCCCCCCCCCCCTTCCCCCA
>CM054145.1:18304823-18337323 GCA_028751875.1 Rapana venosa
TACATAAATGCAAACACACACACACGCACACGCACGCACACACAAGTCTAATATTACTAACAGTGAACAGACATTAAACCAAGAATGAAAACACACACACACACACACACACACACACACACACACACACACACACACACACACACCACATGTCTAATATTACTAAACTTATACTAAACGTCAAATACTTCATAAATCTTCTGCGTTTAAGAGGAATCCATGTTTCCTTTTGCTGGATACCTTCACATATAGGATTATTTGCTAATGAGTGGGCTGATCGGGCTGCGAAGAAAGGTGCACGTAAAGAAAAGGGGTCTATAGAATTGCATGTCCCTCTATCCATTGCAGAGGCTTATCGGTTGTTAGAAGAAGCATCCTTAAACAAATTTATAGAAAAGCATCAGCAAAATAATCCGCTTTCACATTCAACTCCCAGTGGTAATAGAGTAGTTGAATACATTGATCACTTAGAGATTCATAGAAATGCTGTAAAGGAAAGACAACTCAAGGCATTATTTTTCAGGATAAGATTAAATGCATTCATGACAAAATTCAGCAAGGATGTTAAATGTTTATGTGGTGAATATATTTCAAATACCCATGTCATACTTGAATGTGAGAAGTTAAAACCTCATCTCCCTGCCTTTTCTGAGAATTCCATTGAAGAAGTTTTGAACAATGTTTGAACAATGTTAAGTTAACAATTGACATTGCCAAAGGTTTATTGTTAAGTCCTATAGGGCATTTGTTGTAGTTCTTTTTTACTTTCAATTTTTATTATTATTGGTGGTTTTTGTTGTTGTTGTTGTTGTTGTTTTTTCTTTTTAATTTTTAATTTCTGTTCCTTATCTGTTCATGTTAAGATCACTATTTTGTGTGTGTTGGTTATTACTATTTTGTTCACACATGAGCACGCACACGCATGCATGCAGGGACACACACACACACGCACATGCACTTACACAAAGTAGATCTCTCCCACACCCTCTCTCTCTCTCTCTCTCTCTCTCTCTCTCTCTCTCTCTCTCTCTCTCTCTCTCTCTCTCGTATTCAGTCTCCTATTTTAGGGTTGTCTGGTATCAATTTAAGTGGAAAGACGTTAAAATTGAAGACTTACTTACTTACTTACACACAGAAGAATTCAAAGAAGAAGAAGAAGACTGCAAAGAAGAAAACTGCAAACACACACACACTCACACACACACACACAAACACGCACACACACACACACACACACACACACACACACACACACACTCGCACAAACCTATAATCATCCGAAACCATGACCCATACTCACTTCACACATTTTCCCTTTCCTGTCTCCAATGTCTGATAAAATGTTGACTGCTAACACATCGAAGGTAATTAATGTTGGTGTCTGAAGATTTCTAAGTGTTTGTCTTGAATGGTTTGTGGTCTTGTTTTCACTAGCGCTTGCTGCTGCCCGGAATGTCTCTCTTTTTGAGATAATAAAAGCTGTGTTTGATCTCGACTCTAGAATGCCATACCTCTACGCACATGCCAGTGGCATTGGCACAAGAGCCCGCGGTGCCAGTGTTGAGATGCTGGTGAAGGGGCAGAGTGGTTTCCGCGTCTGTAGGAGCTCGAGTCAGCCGGGTGTTTTTGTCCCCAATGTACAGACTGCAACATCACAATCATGGCAGTAGTCGTGGTGGTAGTGGTGGTGGTAAAAGTGGTAGTGCTAGTAGTAGTAGTGGTAGTAGTAGTAGTGATAGTGGTAGTAGTAGGAGGAGGAGGAGGAGGAGTAGTAGAGTAGGAGGAGTAGTAGTAGGAGTAGTAGTAGTAGTAGTAGTAGTAGTAGTAGTAGTAGTAGTAGTAGTAGTAGTTGTAGTAGTAGAAGTAGTAGTAGTCGTAGTAGTAGTAGTAGTAGTAGTAGTAGTAGTAGTAGTAGCCAGCAGTAGTAGTAGTAGTAGTAGTAGTAGTAGTAGTAGTAGTAGTAGTAGTAGTAGTAGTAGTAGCAGCAGCAGCAGCAGCAGTAGTAGTAGTAGTAGTAGTAGTAGTAGTAGTAGTAGTAGTAGTAGTAGTAGTAGAAGCAGCAGCCGCAGCAGGAGGATCAGAAGCAGCAGCATAGAGGATGATGGTGAAGATGATGATAAGGATGAAGAAGTAGTAGTAGTAGTAGTAGTAGTAGTAGAAGTAGTAGTAGTTGTAGTAGTAGTAGTAGTAGTAGTAGTTGTAGTAGTAGTAGTAGTCGTAGTAGTAGAAGTAGTAGTAGTAGTAGTAGTAGTAGTAGTAGTCGTAGTAGTAGAAGTAGTAATAGTCGTAGTAGTAGAAGTAGTAGTAGTAGTAGTCGTAGTAGTAGAAGTAGTAATAGTCGTAGTAGTAGTAGTAGTAGTAGTAGTAGTAGTAGTAGTAGTAGTCGTAGCAGCAGCAGCAGCAGAAGGAGCAGCAGTAGAAGAAGAAAAAAGAAGCAGTAGTAGACAGAGGAACATGCACTTAGTCCTGACCACTGGTGATGAGTACTGTGTTGCGTTGTGGTGTGTTGTACTTTGTTGTATTTATATTGCATTGTATTGATGAGTGCTGTGTTGCGTTGTGTTGTGTTGTGTTGTACTGTATTGTTTTGTATTGTATTTATATTGCATTGTATTGATGAGTGCTGTGTTGCGTTGTGTTGTACTGTATTGTTTTGTATTGTATTATATTGCATTATATTGATGAGTGCTGTGTTGCGTTGTGTTGTGCTGTATTGTTTTGCATTGTATTGATGAGTGCTGTGTTGCGTTGCGTTGTACTGTATTGTTTTGCATTGTATTGATGAGTGCTGTGATGCGTTGTTTTGTGCTGTATTGTTTTGTATTGTATTGTTTTGCATTGTATTGACGAGTGCTGTGTTGCGTTGTGTTGTATTGTTTTGCATTGTATTGATGAGTGCTGTGTTGCGTTGTGTTGTATTGTTTTGCATTGTATTGTTTTGCATTGTATTGATGAGTGCTGTGTTGCGTTGTGTTGTGCTGTGTTGTATTGTACTGTACTGTATTGTACTGTATTGTACTGTGCTGAATATCACTTCCAGTCACGGCAGATTTCTCTGTGTAAAATTCGGGCTGCCGCTCCCCGGGGAGGGTTCGTCACCTCAAGAGCAGTGTTACCCTTAATTTTGTTATTACTTGTTTTTCCTGTTTATTATGTGTATTTGTCCCCATATTATGAGAATGGCCTTTCTCTACAGAAATTTGCCAGGGACAACTCACTCGTTGCCGTGGCTTCTTTCACGTGCACTAAATGTGCGTTGGACACGGGACCTGGGTTTATCGTCTCATCCGAAAGACTAGCACCCACCCATGCCACCCGGTGATTTAAGTCTGTCCCGTTTTACCTGACTTTGTTGCTGCTGTTGGTGTTTCCATAGTACTCCACAATGGCGTAGGAAATGAAGAAAGGGTTGTAGTCGATGTCACTGGCCCGTAAGTTGAACAGCCCTGTGGGACAACACACACACACACACACACACACACACACACACACACACACACACACACACACACACACACACACACAACGTCTGCTTTCAACAAACAATACATTGAAAAACTTTAATGATGTGAAAATCCCATGACGAAGAAGAGAAGGCAGAAGAGGAATAGTATCTATGTATACATGTGTGTAAGCATGCTGCATAGATATTTCGCTTGATCGATCTACAGACAGACAGAGAGACAGAGACAGACCGGCGGACAGACCGATCGACAGACAGACAGACAGAGAGATAGAAAGGTAGATAGATAGATACATACATACATAGACAGATAGGTTGGTAGGTAGCTAGATAGATAGCTAGATAGATAGCTAGATAGGTAGGTAGATAGACAGACAGATAGATAGACAGACAGACAAAACAGACAGACAGACAAACAGACAGACAGACAGATAGATAGATAGGTAGATAGATAGATAGGTAGGTAGATAGATAAATAGGTAGGTAGATAGATAGATACTGACAACAATAATAACAATGTCAGTGGCGTCAATGACAACACTGATAACAAGTTGCGACTACATGTCAGTAGGAATGACAACGACAAAGACAACACTAACAACACTGACAGTGACCACTACCATGGCAGTAGGGATGACAACGACACTGACAACAAAAACAAGGACAGTGACCACTACTATGACAGTAGAGATGACAACGACACTGACAACACTAATAACAATGACAGTGACCACTACCATGGCAGTAGGGATGACAACGACACTGACAACAATAACAAGGACAGTGACCACTACTATGACAGTAGAGATGACAACGGCACTGACAACACTAATAACAATGACAGTGACGACTACATGTCAGTAAAGATGACAAGGACACTGACAACACCAACAACACTGACAATGACGACTACATGTCAGCAGGGATGACAGCGACACTGATCAAGCACAGAAAAGAGCAAAGTTCCATCCCCCCCCCCCCCTCCCAGCTCGCCAAACCCACACGCAATTTCATCCAGACTGGTGACTATGTAGGCTCCGTGGATCTCTTCTTTTTCCATGGCTGCGTGTATGTCCGTCACCTTGTCCTGCCACCGTTTGCCTGAAAGTATTTCATCATCATTATCGCATTCGTCATCATCGTCGTCATCAGCATCATCGACGTCAACGTCATTGGACTAATGATCCAATCCAAACCTAATATGTATAGCCCCGCAGACCACAAAGGCCGTTATAAGGGCAATCACCACGTTAGAATGTAAATCTTAGAAGAGATCTGGGCGACTATGTTATCCAGAGTGATCTTTTCAAAGAAGATACAACAATAATCCGTATACGTTGCACCACATCGGCAAGGTGGCCAAAGCTTCTACTGCATAACCAACGCCCTAGTACGTGAGACCTTGGGTCAGTACCAGGAATGTCTTCCTCTCGTCCATACCATGGGCCCTAGATGGCACAACTCTTCCACAGAAACGGATTAGTTTGGTTCTTTTTACATTATGTGTGCGTAACTAAGATGCTATGCAAGCGTTCACACAGGCCTTTTTTGTTGTGTAGTCTCAACCAGAAGATATTTGAGAGAAGTGGAGTGGGAGTGTTTTGCTAACTCTGCTAGGAAATCCCATGATGTGGATGCCTCGGCCATGGCTGGGGTCTAAACTCGTGCTCAATGGTCAGAGCACTCGAATTTCCCAAGCTCAGGCTAAGCAGTATTGAGCGTGGTTACCAAGTGGATGGAAAACCGTTTGCGCGCCCTGGCTTCAATACAGTCCCTCAGTTCACCCAGCTGTAAATGGGTACCTGCCCCTTTTTAGGGTCAGGGAAGTGAAGCAGCGAGGGGAGAGGAGATGGACGCCGCCCTCAATATGCTGGCCCCTGGAAAATCTGAGGTATCCGATATCTTGCTCCCCAACGACTGCAAAGGTTATGGGAACACCTTTTCCTTTTAGATCACGAATATGACACTAATCACGAAGGCATTCAAACTGAAACGCCCTACCCGTAACCCACTCATGCCCTCGTTCTACCTCCCCCCCCCCCCCCCCCCCCCACACACTTCATCCACAGGAAGAGGAAACAGAACAGTTACTAATCAGGACAATACTGCATGTTCTGAAAACCTGCTTTGCAGATAACGCTATTTGACTGAAGACTATTTTGGCCACATACCGAAAGCATGGACTTAGCTTTGTACTGAACATGAATAATTATTTTAGGTGCAGTTTTTTAAAAAATATTCTGGCATTGTCTGATATTCCACACATACTCATACCCTGTATTGCATTTTAATGAATTGCGTTGCATTGTGTGGCATGGCATTGCAGTGAACTGTGTTGTACTGTATTGTTTTGCACTGTTCTGTAATGTCTTGTTTTGTTTGGTATTGTACTGTATACTACATTCAATCACAGCGGATTTCTCGACGTGAAATTTGGGCTACTCTCCAGGGGTGTGAGCATGTCGCCACAAATACTGCGTCACCCATTTTGAAAAGAAAACGACTTCCCTGTCTTCAAGTGCTTTTGAGTCCCTGTGATAGTGTCCTTCGGGACATGGGACTAAGTTAGTGAGTGAGTGAGTGATAGTGTGGGGGTTTGGTTTTTTTGGTTGTTGGTTTGGGGTTGGGTTTTTTTAAATAGAAATTTGCCAGGGGGAAAAAACACCTTGGATAGACTCCATCCAGAATCTACAGAGTGTCCAAAAAGTCAATGCATACATACATACATACATACATACATACACACCTGCATACTTGAGGTCCAGAGCGTTGATGGGGGTGTTGGGGGGCTGGGGTTGGTCAGTCCACACCTCGTCCACTGGGTTGCTGTCCACTGCCCGCAGTGTCAGGTTGGCCTTCTCTAACTCTTCGGCCATGGTCTTCCATTGGCCTGCAACACGCACCACGGTACACACTAGTCCAGCGTGTGAAACTGTAAGGCCCTACCATGGAATATCTTTCCAATGTCATAACCGTCCCTTCAGGGTTGGTTTTTTTTTTTTTGGGGGGGGGGGGGTTTCTTTGTTCCTCTGCCAAGTTTCCCCAATGGTGAAATTTCGCGTATGCGATCGTTTTAGTCGCATTCCGACCTCGAAGATATCCCTTCAGTTTGTTTTTTTGTTTGTTTTCGTTTCTGGTTTGTTTTGTTGGGTGGGTTTGTTCCCAGGCCGCTCATTTCGATGAAAAATTTCGGTGAGATGTTGCGTAGAAGACCCATTTTTGCGCACTATGAAGGTAGCCGAATTCCGACTTCGAGGTTGATGCTGGATCTAAATATACATTCATAAATGTCAGGAGGAAAAGTAACGAACATGGTAAAAGAAAATTCCAAGATGAAAAACGAAGAACAAGAATATACAAAACATAAATATGCAGAGAAATCCTTATCAAATTTCATGTAAAATTATTTTCTAGCTCCAACCGCACCATCTAACCCCCATCCCCGAGAGAGAGAGAGAGAGAGAGGAGAGAGAGAGAGAGAGAGAGAGGAGAGAGAGAAGAGAGAGAGAGAGAGAGAGAGAGAGAGAGAGACAGACAGACAGACAGACAGACAGAAGAGAGAGAAGCAGGCAGACAGGCAGGCAGGCAGACAGACAGGCAGACAGACAGACAGACAGACAGACAGACAGAGACAACAACATGCAGGCACAGTTAGAAACAGAAAATTGTATAGGGAAGAAAGAACAACCGTTCTAAGTCAGATATACAGAGATGCATACATACACACAAACAACCTGACAGACAAAGCACACACACACACACACACACACACACACACACACACACACACACCACACAACACCACACACACAAACAACACCACACACACACACACCACACACACACACACACAACACACACAACACACACACACAAACACACACACACACACACACACACACACACACACACACACACACACACACCACACACACAAGAAGTCACAGAAGGCGCAAAGAACACTGACTGTTGGTGACGAGGAAGGGGTCAGCTCCAACAACTTGACCAGCCGTCAGTTCACTGCCCAGCCACTTGCTCATGTAGGGCACGTCTGGTTCTCCTGTCCGTTATATCATCATCATCATCATCATTATCATCATCATCATCATCATCATCACCACCACCACCATCATGAACGGTCAGTTTACATTGGCATAAAACTCCAGCCACGGCCGCTAACATAATGCCGGTACTGTTGTTGTTGTTGTTGTTGTTTGGTTTTTTTTACCTTGGTGTTACTTTGAAACCGTGGGGACGGAATAGCTCAGTGGTCGCAGCACTCGCTTTCCCCCAGCTAAGGTTAAGCAGCATCGAGCGTGGTTACCAAGTGGATGGGTGACCGTTTGCGTGCCTTGACTTCAGTATAGTACCCCAGTTCACCCAGCTGTAAATGGGTACCTGCCCTCATTAGGGTCAGGGAAAGAAAAGCAGAGAGGGAGAGGAGATGGACGCCGTACTCAATATGCTGGCCCCTAGAGAAGCTGAGGTCTCTGATGCCTCGCTCCCCTACGACCACATAGGTTATGGGACACCTTTTCCTTATCATTATTTTTTTAAAAACTTTAAAACCCTATCCATGGCTAAAGTAAGACCGGTGTCTTGTTATAACTAGTTCAGTCTCGTTTGCTTTTCTCTTCTTCTCTGTTCCCTAAGGTGGGATGCGTAGTGCCTGGTCTTCTCCTGTACTTGTAACTCTGCAGGAGTCTGTCCGCTGGCCTCAACCGAAACATTCCAACTTCTGAGAAACTAATTTTTTTTTTGGGGGGGTACTGGATGCAAGCTAGGTATATTCGTGTTTCTGTCGCCCATTGCACGCCGACATGAATGACAAATCCTTTAACGTGTTTAATTGATCTTCTGAATGTGCAAAGGCACTGGTAGGTCTGTACTTAGCTGAACTGGGAGATATCCACACATACAAAAATCCCCACCCTTAATTCACCACACCCCGCTGCCGAGATTCGAACCCGTGACTTCATGGACCCTCGGGATTAAAGTCAAACTATCTTAACCACTCGGCTATAGCACCCGTCGTTTAGTGTGGCTTCAAATCATGTCCAAAGCAACCACAACAAAAAAATAATACCCACTAGCCTGGCTTCAAATCTCCCTGAATTCCCTGGGAGTCATTTTGCACTGCACTGACACTTTTCAAGCAGTGTGATTTGAATCAGATAAACATGGCGGAGCCCATCCCTCTCCAGGGTGCATATATGCATCCTGGGCATGTTCCTGTCAATCATGCTTGCTACGTTCAGGAAAATCACGCACAAACTACAGTATACACATATTTCTACACTAGAACTGGCAATTCAGGCAAAAATACTTCACGTTAATGAACATAAAGACAAAGATACAATACTCTACAAAAAAAACAACAACATTGCCCGATTTTTGGATACATTTTTGTATGGCAAGTCTCGGTGTTAATCTTTGTTCTTCCAAATACATGACTGGTCGTCATAACCGCCATTGGTGCATCTTGCGGATACTGATAGTCATTTACTATCTGGGAAGATTAGATAGCTGAAATAGTTATAAAATATGTAGTAAATGAACTAATATATAATAGACAAGTAACTGGAGCAATATATTATAGACAAGTAAATGACATAATATATAATACAGAAGTAAATGAACTGATATAAAATTACAAGAACATTATCATAATGATAATGATAATGATGATGATGTTGTAATTGTTGTTTGTATTATTGTAATTGTTGGTTTGCAGACCTCTTTTCATGAAGATCCAGTTACAGTCCAAGGCGTCTTCAGCTTCCAGAAAATACCGTCCGTCCGTCCACAGTGCCGCCTTGGTCATCGTCACTGCTGCATAGCCTGTGGTCAGTGCACACACACACGCACGCACGCACGCACGCACGCACGCACACACGCACACACACACACACACACACACACACACACACACACACACACACACACACACACACACAGAGTCTGTTAAAAACAAACGTTTTCAGAACCGTATACGTTTAAATGGAAGTAATTACTTTTCAAACGAAGCTCCCCGTCCTCAACACAGTCCAACCAACGACAGACGCTACAGACAAGTAGTTCAGACCGTTTGACTTCAATCCCGTGGGTCCAACCCTTCTCGTCCCTCATAAAATCGAGCAATCTCACTCTCCAGACCAAGCAAATTTCAAGCCGTCACTGCTGAAAGAGGGTTAGGTCAGAAAAATATTCATTAAAACTTCGGTTCTCAATGGATTGTTGGAACACAACAGTTGACATGTGTGGCACAGGAAGAGCCAAGAGAAGTCTTACTTCATATCAAAGGAAGTTAGCAAGGCTAACTGAAACTACTTCACCAAAAACGAAAGTAATGTTCGGGACAGGAGTCCCTCGTTCCGCGGTCTCTGGTAAACAACGAGTAAGTCACGAGGGCCTCACGCCGCAGGAAGAAATGTGTTTTACCGTTGTGGAATCGAATTTCGGCAGCAGAGTCATGGAAAATAAAGCGTGGGCACTTTTACGATCTTCCAGGCCAACTTAAAGTGCAGACCTGTCTGTGCCTTTGTTGTACACACATGTGCAGAAAATCAAATAATCATGCATTAATGAAGGTTCCGTCATTCGTGTCGGCGCTCGGTGGGTTACAGGCAGAGACGCGAACATACCCGGTGTTCGTCCTCCAGTGGAAACTTGGTGTTCTAGAGGTAACGCACCGTCCCTGCCTAGAAAGCGAGAAGTGTGGGTTCGATCATCCGTTTCTAGTTTCATCCGAAGGACTTTTGGGGGAGTAGAGGCAGTACTGATGTGAACTCCTGGGGGAAAATGCCCTTAATCGAGCGCCTCCGTGGTAGCTCGATCACGGGTCGCAACGCTTTAACCACTAGGCTAACACCCCCCCCCCCCCCCCCCACACACACACACACTCATTGAAATTATGACTTTCCTTCATTCGTTCAGCTGATATTTCTCTCTATGGCCCAGGCCAAAAGCTGTGTCAATTATTGATGTCAGGTAATTGCCACGGCCTACACTAAAATGTTATATTGTAAAATATTTTGTTGTTGTTGTGCGTTCCCCAGCTTTACACCCTGGGGGTCACCCCAGAACACGCACTCTGCCTCACTCATCTCACCTGGGAATCACTGTGAGATAGGAAGTACACACTGGATGAGAAGTTCGCGTGTATGACTCTTTTTCAAGCACCTCGCCATATAGGCAGCCATACTCCGACTTCAGAGGATTTTTTTTCTCCTTTAACAAAGGAGAGTGCGGGTTGTTATGTTAAGAGCTTGTCATGGCTGAAGGCAATCTCAACACAACATTTTACAACATAACAACGTTTTAATGTAGGCCTTGGCAATTAGCTGACATCAATAATAACTGACACAGCTTTTGGCCTGGGCCACAAATATTTTGTTGAGATTGCTTTCAGCCATGACAAGCTCCTAACATAACAACCTGCACTCTCCTTTAAAGGAGAAAAAAAATCCTCTGAAGTCGGAGTATGGTTGCCTTTAAGGCGGGGCACTTAAAAACAGTCATACACACAAACTTTTCATTCAGTGTGCAATTTCAATCTCACATCGATTCCCAGGTGGGATGAGTGAGTCAGAGTGCACATTCTGGGTGACCCCTAGAATGTTAAGCTGGGGAACGCACAACAACCTCTGGGTGTGTGTATGTGTGTGTGTGTGTGTGTGTGTGTGTGTGTGTGTGTGTGTGTGTGTGTGTGTGTGTGTGTGTGTGTGTGTGTTTCTGTCTGTCTGTCTGTCTGTCCGTCCGTATTTTTCTCATTTGCTGGCTCCCTTTAAAGAGCCGCATATTGTACGTCTACTCTAAGCGTGTTATTTTTTCTACAGGCATCTGGATTTTTGTCTGGTCCTTCAAAATATTGACGTAATAGTTTATCATGCTGACTATTATTCACCGAGTGTAAGTCAGGGGTCTTCCAGAAAAATACGTCAACAAGCAGGAACAACATGTCAAACAGGGACCAAAACACACACACACACACACACACACACACACACACACACACACACACACACACACACACACACACACACACTCCCTCTATCACACAAACACACCGACACATTCACTCTCTCTCTCTCTCTCACTCTGTATTGTGGCCAAAGGCCAATGTACATTAAACCTGTTCAGTGTTAAGTGTTCTCTCTCACTCACTCTATCTCACACACACATCACCGCAAATGCCATTACCACCATTATACCAGCAGCAGCAAGCAATAACAACAACAAAACATAAGAAGTTTTCAATTTTTCTTTCGTTTTTGTTACAGCTATTTCTCTTATTTCTTTCACTGCTCTATAGAAAACTCTTTGTGTTGAAGTGAATGAGTAATTTTTTTGCTTCATTCTGTCTGGTGTGTTTTTTTTCTTCCCTTTTCTATGTTTTTGTTTTGTTTAGGCGTGAATAAAATCTGTTTTGAACAGCATGACAAAGTTTTCATATGATATACAATGGTAAGGAATGTTCTGCTCACTCTGGCCGGTTAGATACAGAAAGTAACACTGAATTGTAATTTGTCATGAAGTAAATCTATCCTCTGAGACAGCTCAGTGGTCGTACATAACACAATCGCTCTCCCCAAGTCATGGTTAAGCAGCCTCGGATGCCTCGTTGATGGGTGGCCGTTCGTGCTCCGTGGCTTCAATATAGTCCCCCAGTTCACCCAACTGTAGTAGGCACTTACTCTCTTTAGGGAAAGCGAAGGCAAAGCAGCGAGAGAGAGATGGCTGGCCCCTTGAGAAGCTGAGGTCTCTGGCACCTTGCTCCCCAACGACTGCATAGGCTACAAGACATCTTCACTTTTAAGTCTGTCCTTTCCCAACAAAATAAATCCAAAGCAAAACCGTCCCTCGTCCATGAGCCAAAGAGACTACACATATTTCCTCTGTGGTCGGCAGGGTTATTAACAATATGACTGGATTGGAATGGAGAGACTTTAAGTATGCCATCTTGACTATGAAGCAAAATCCCATCATGGATTGCAATGGAGAGACTATAAGTATGCTATCTTGACTATGAAGCAAAACCCCATCATGGATTGCAATGGAGAGACTATAAGTATGCTATCTTGACTATGAAGCAAAACCCCATCATGGATTGCAATGGAGAGATTATAAGTATGCTATCTTGACTATGAAGAAAAATTCCATTATGGAAGACAAGAGTGAAAAGCTTGTACACACAGCATACCTGCTGATCCAGTGAAGCCTGAAATGAAGCCCCGCCTCTTGTACCTATCTGCCGGGTACTCGCTCTGCAAATAGGATCACAGCAGGCGGTGTAAAGAAAGAAAACAAAACGTTGTTATTTCTACATCTATTTCTCTGAACATAAGGAAACAGTCAAAGAAGGGGATGAAGTGGAAAATAAGAAAATAATTACATCCAAAAGAAAAAAAAAATTAACAAAAATACTGAAGCTTGCTTTTTCTCTATTTTTTCGTTCCTCGACTAGTACTCCGAGGTTTTATTTATTTATTCGTTTGTTGCTTTTTTTTACATCCAGTACCCGTGTGTATGCAGTTTTGTGGGTTTTTTTGGTCCTTTGCATTGCAGGTTATATTCTCTCATAAAGCATGTACATCTCCATCAATACAAAATGTTCACTTCATGTGCAGTATGTAGCATGTTGACGCTGTGATTTTTGTAGGTTCATTCTAATTTTAAGTCTACGTAGAATCAAAGCATTCTATCGAGAGAGAGAGTGAGAGAGAGAGAGAGAGAGAACTCGAACTCGAACTCGAACTCGAACGGTTTATTCACAAAAAGGCCATTGGCCCATACATGAAGGGGGTTGCCGAACTGCTTAGTATTTTGGTTTAAACACATACGCACACACACACACACACACGCACACACACACACACACACACACAAAACCACACACACACACAACAGCCCAACATGTTACTGTATAACACAAAGTCAGCTACAAAAATATCACTTAGATAACATTATCTCTCTTATTCAAAGGGCTTTACACAAATATAAAGTGGGCTGCGCACAACCTCAGGATGACTTGATGCCAGGAGTAAACAGAGTCTAAATAGATTAGGCTGTCTACAAATATTTAACAGGAATGTAGTTCTGCCAAACATCCTCAAATACGGGACAGCACAAGACAAAGTGTACTTCATCCTCCGGAGCTTGCTTACATAATGGGCATAGCAGCTGAGGTCGTCAATATCATGTTCTCTGTATCTGAATTTTTTGAACATTTATATCTGATACACCAAGTCTAAACTTAGACATTATTCTTTTCAAATGTATATCCATATCAAGTTTTAGATAAGGTTTGACATCATGCGAACTTATAATTGTCTGTACATTTGAAATCTTTTTACTGTTTTGTATATGATTACTCCATTGCTGCCCTCGGCAGTCATCAATCTCTGCCTGAAAGCGTTAATAAAAATCTCTACAATTTCCGACTCCTTGATTGAGCCAAACAAATCAAACCCGAGTTCACACAAACAGGTACGTATTTGTGTTGCCCCGTTGTTTTTCCCTTTGACATTAGATCATAAAGCATCTTGAGCTTTAAAAAGGGAGCCTGCTCTCATTTTATATGCAGAATCTTAATCCCAAAACTTAATGCATCTTACAGCAGCATTAACAGAGAGAGGGTATCTATTAGTTTCACTATAAACAAGATCATTAGGTGTACGTCTATCTAAGCCTAAAACTGCTTTAAAGCAAAGAGGTGTATGATTCACAATGTGTTACAGCTGCATCCAAGCCCCATATTTCTGCACCATATAAAAACAGTGGGTTGTATTTGTGCATTTAATACTTTAATGAACAAATCAAAAAAGTTATTATTCAATATTCGTAGTTTTTTCAACACAAATAACAGGCTTCGTTTACCTCGACTTGCCAGATCTTTACATGCAGTTGGGGAAACTAAGCTTAGTAGAAAAACAGTTCCTAAATATTATAAAACATTTAAACACAGCATGATATTTCCATTGTAATGTTAAGAGCCATGGCAAAGGAAATCTCAACACAACATTTTACAACATAAAAAACGTTTTAATTTGTAGGCCTTGGCAATTAGCTGACATCAATAATAACTGACACAGCTTTTGGCCTGGGCCAAATATTTTGTTGAGATTGCTTTCAGCCATGACAGCTCCTAACATAACAACCTGCACTCTCCTTTAAAGGAGAAAAAAATCTCTGAAGTCGGAGTATGGTTGCCTTTAAGGCGGGGCACTTAAAAACAGTCATACACACAAACTTTTCATTCAGTGTGCAATTTCAATCTCACATCGATTCCCAGGTGGGATGAGTGAGTCAGAGTGCACATTCTGGGTGACCCCTGAATGTTAAGCTGGGGAACGCACAACAACCTCTGGGTGTGTGTAGGTGTGGTGTGTGTGGGTGTGTGTGTGTGTGTGTGTGTGTGTGGGTGTGTGTGTTGTGTGTGTGTTTTGTGTTTCTGTCTGTCTGTCTGTCGTCCGTCCGTATTTTTTCATTTGCTGGCTCCCTTTAAAGAGCCGCATATTGTACGTCTACTCTAAGGTGTTATTTTTTCTACAGGCATCGGGGATTTTTTTTCTGGTCCTTCAAAATATTGACGTAAAGTTTATCATGCTGATTATTATTACCGAGTGTAAGTCAGGGGTCTTCCGAAAAATACGTCAACAAGCAGGAAACAACATGTCAAACAGGGACCAAACACACACACACACACACCACACACACACTACACACACCACACCCCACACACACACACACACACACACTCCCTCTATCACACAAAACACACCGACACATTCACTCTCTCTTTTCTCTCCTCTGTTTGTGGCCAAAGGCCAATGTACATTAACCTGTTCAGTTTTAAAGTGTTTTCTCTCACTCACTCTATCTCACACACACATCACCGCAAATGCCATTACCACCATTATACCAGCAGCAGCAAGCAATACAACAACAAAACATAAGAGTTTTTCAATTTTTCTTTCGTTTTTGTTACAGCTATTTCTCTTATTTCTTTCACTGCTCTATAGAAAACTCTTTGTGTTAAAGTGAATGAGTAATTTTTTTGCTTCATTCTGTCTGGTGTGTTTTTTTTTCTTCCCTTTTCTTGTTTTTGTTTTGTTTAGGCGTGAATAAAATCTGTTTTGAACAGATGACAAAGTTTTCATATGATATACAATGGTAAGAAAGTTCTGCTCACTCTGGCCGGTTAGATACAGAAAGTAACACTAAATTGTAATTTGTCATGAAGTAAAATCTATCTTGAGACAGCTCAGTGGTCGTACATAACACAATCGCTCTCCCCAAGTCATGGTTAAGCAGCCTCGGATGCCTCGTTGATGGGTGGCCGTTCTTTGCTCCGTGGCTTCAATATAGTCCCCCAGTTCACCCATCTGTTGTAGGCACTTACTCTCTTTGGGGGAAAGCGAAGGCAAAGCAGCGAGAGAGAGATGGCTGGCCCCTGAGAAGCTGAGGTCTCTGGCCCCTTGCCTCCCCAACGACTGCATAGGCTACAAGACATCTTCACTTTTAAGTCTGTCCTTTCCCAACAAAATAAATCCAAACCCAAAACCGTCCCTCGCCCATGAGCCAAAGAGACTACACATTTTCTCTGTGGTCGGCAGGGTTTTAACAATATGACTGGATTGGAATGGAGAGATTTTAAGTATTGCCATCTTGACTATGAAGCAAAATCCCATCATGGATTGCAATGGAGAGACTATAAGTATGCTATCTTGACTATAAAGCAAAACCCCATCTGGATTGCAATGGAGAGACTATAAGTATGCTATCTTGACTATAAAGCAAAACCCCATCATGGATTGCAATGGAGAGATTTATAAGTATGCTATTCTTGACTATGAAGAAAAATTCCATTATGGAAGACAAGAGTGAAAAGCTTGTACACACGCATACCTGCTGATCCAGTGAAGCCTGAATTGAACCCCCGCCTCTTGTCCCTATCTGCCGGTACTCGCTCTGCAAATAGGATCACAGCAGGCGGTGTAAAGAAAGAAAACAAAACGTGTTATTTCTAACTTTTTCTCTGAACATAAGGAAACAGTCAAAAAGGGGGATGAAGTGGAAAATAAGAATAATTACATCCAAAAGAAAAAAAAATTAACAAAAAATACTGAAGCTTGCTTTTTCTCTATTTTTTCTTTCCCTCGATAGTACCCCGAGGTTTTATTTATTTATTCGTTTGTTGCTTTTTTTTACATCCAGTCCCCGTGTGTATGCGTTTTGTGGGTTTTTTTGGTCCTTTGCATTGCAGGTTATTTTTCTCTCATAAAGCATGTACATCTCCATCAATACAATTGTTCACTTCATGTGCAGTATGTAGCATGTTGACGCTGTGATTTTTGTAGGTTCATTCTAATTTTAAGTCTACGTAAAATTTCAAGCTTTTCTATCGAGAGAGAGAGTGAGAGAGGAGAGAGAGAGAAACTCGAACTCGAACTCGAACTCGAACGGTTTATTCACAAAAAGGCCATTGGCCCATACATGAAGGGGGTTGCCGAACTGTTTTGTATTTTGTTTTAAACACATACGCACACACACCCCACACACACCACACACACACTCACACACACAAATCACACCACAACACACACACACAGACCAACATGTTACTGTTATAACACAAAGTCAGCTACAATAAATATCACTTAGGATAACATTATCTCTCTTATTCTGAAGGCTTTACACAAATATAAATTTGAGGCTGCGCACAACCTCAGGTGACTTGATGCCAGGAGTAAACAGAGTCTAAAATTAGATTAGGCTGTCTACTATATTTAAAGGAATGTAGTTCTGCCTAACATCCTCAAATACGGGACAGCACAAGACAAAGTGTCCCTTCATCCTCCGAGCTTGCTTACATAAGGGCATAGCAGCCTGAGGTCGTCAATATCATGTTCTCTGTATCTGAATTTATGAACTTTATTATTGATACACCAAGTCTAAATTAGACTTATTTTTTTTCAAAATGTATATCCATATCAAGTTTTAGAAAGGTTTGACATCATGCGAACTTATAAATTGTTGTACATTTGAAATCTTTCATGTTTTGTATATGATTACTCCATTGCTGCCATCGGCAGTCAATCAATCTCTGCCTGAAAGCGTTAATAAACTCTCTAAAATTTTTTCCGACTCCTTGATTGAGCCAAAACAATCCAAACCCGAGTTCACAAAAAACAGGTTAGTATTTGTGTTGCCCAGTTGTTTTTCCCTTTGACATCTAGATCATAAGCATCTTGTAGGCTTTTAAAGGTGGGCCTGCTTTCATTCATATGCAGAATCTTAATCCAATATCTAATGCATCTTACAGCAGCATTAACAGAGAGGGGGTTTATCTATTAGTTTCACTATAAAAGATCATTAGGTGTACGTCTTTTCTAAGCCTAAAAAAACTGCTTTAAAGCAAAGAGGTGTACTGATTCACAATGTGTTACAGCTGCATCCAAGCCCAATATTTTCTGCACCATATAACACAGTGGGTTGTATTTGTGCATCAAATATTTTAATGAACAAATCAAAAGAGTTATTTTTTCAATATTCGTAGTTTTTTCAACACAAATAACAGGCTTCGTTTACCTCGACTTGCCAGATCTTTACCATGCAGTTGTGAAACTAAGCTTAGTAGAAAACAGATTCCTAAAAAAATATTTATATACATTAAATTCACAGGCATGATTTTTCCCATTGAAAACCATTTTTCATGAGCAGCTAAATATCACTCTTTCTGAAATACAACGAATTACTCTTACTCAGTTTTAACATTAGATCCAGTGCTGTTGAGCACTGTTTAAGCTGTTTACTGTTTTGTAAACACGACTGGTTTCGATAGCGGATAACATCATCAGCAAGCAGAGGAATAAACAACTCTGAGAAATTTTGGGGGGAAAGGGGCACCATGTTTACCATTATGATGATGTCTCTGACTACTCATTGATAAAACAGAAAACAATAAGGGGCTACTTTACATCACCCTGTTTAACCCCAGTGGTACAGTTATTATGTCAGTCACTTTGTTCCACATCTTATTCTGTTTCTGACATTCTGATACATGGCTCTCAAAAATCGTAACAGTTTACCCTTCACACCATTTTTTTAGGAGAATAGGCCACAACAAGTTCCCTGTTAACAGAATCAAATGCTTTTTCAAAGTCAATAAATGCTACATAGAGTTTAAACGGTTATGAGCAAACTGTTTCTGTACAAAACGCAAGCAGAGTAAACATATGATCTATAGTGGAGTATCCTCTCTTAAAACCAGCTTGGTGCTCACCTGTAATATTATTCTTTAACCCATTCTTGTAGCCTATTGTTAATAATAGTACTTATATACCTTACTACTTATGTCAGTAAGAGAAATTCCCGGTTTGTTATTAGGGTTATTCAACATCCCCCTTTTTAGCATTGTTAGTATTATAGATTCAGCCCAGTTATCTGGGAAAAGACCATCATCAAAAAATTTGTTGAAAAGTTTTAGAAGGAAAAGCACAATATTTTCACCTCCATATTTTTTTGCAATTCCCCAATGATTTGATCAGGACAGTGCTTTCTCACTCTTTAATTTCTAAGTGCCCCTAATATTTCATCTTTAGATTATAGGACGATCAAAATCGTCCTCAGTTTTCCCTCAAATGTCAACATCAGTAATCATGGAGTTGGCTAATGAGTCTTTCTCCAACAGGGTTTTGAATGTTAAACCATCTGTCAATGATATACTATTCTTTGGCTGACTTTTTCTAAATGACGCCTTCTTAACACTTATCCAGAACTGGATTTGAGAAGAGATAGTGACATCATATCTGCAAGTAAGGTCTTATTATACTGTTTTCTTTTTTCGTTCAAGCATGCATTTATATTTCCCTTCTTGTGACACAGTACACGTTTTTGTCCTCATTTCTTAATGTTTTTCGGAAGTCTTCAGAAGTTTTCTGACCTTATATTTCATACTTTTACATTCATTATCAAACCAAGTATCATTTGAGGGACCTTTATTGATATTTTACCTGTTTCTTCATACATTCAGCACTGGCTTTTATGAAACCATTAAACAAATCTAAAGCTTCATTAATGTTCTCATCAATCATCTGAAAGGCATTAATAAAAATTTCACACATGTTCACATTCCTGGAGATTTTCTATATAAACTGAGAGTTTGTTTTCATCCCATACAAATTTTTCCATGAAAGATGGCTTAACAGTTTCCACACTGTATTTATATAATATTAAAATTATTTCAACAGGAAGGTGATCGGAATCAGAACGTCGGCAACAAACTACGACATGAGTCAAAAAATTTAGAAAACAAATCATCTGACACTAAAAAATAATCATTAACACTTACATCTCCATCAGAGATGTATGTATAGCGTCCTTGTTGGTCACCATTACATACGCCATTTAGAATCTGTAAACTAAGAGCAGTGCACATGTTCCCAAAAATAATTTACCATAATTGTTGATAACACAATCTTCAGAAATTTCGGGTTGCTGCTGAAAGACATACTTTTACTTTGGACTCTGAACTAAAGTCATTTTCTACATGCTGACAAGAAAAGTTTGAGGTCCTGCTGTTTAAGTCTCCACATAGCATTTTTATTACTTCATCCAGTGTCACCCACAATTTATCAAACATTCTTCCAACATAGCAATTCCATTATCATTGTCAAACATGTTATAAAAAGGCGAACCTTCAGGTGGAATACACACAGACAAGCAAAACATTTCTTTCTTGTACACAACAGAGATTTGTCACGAGAAAAGTGCAAATTTAGGATATGGAAATCCCCAAACAATTCACAAAAGCAGTTAACTCATGCCTTATTAAACAAACTAAACCACTAGAACGCCTCCCTTTATGGCTAACTTTAATTGCCGACTTACAGAAGGCCCTTTTAGCCAGTAAAAAAATCTGGCTGGACATTTTCCAGGAATGTTTCTGTCAGACATATAAAATTTAAATAAATACGCACATTAAGATACAAAATCTCTATTTAGACAGTTTTTACAACAATCCATTTACATTCCAAGACAAAAATGAAAAAGTTTTATTTGTTTTAATCTGTATTACCACAATTCAATTGATCCACACCCTCAAGACTGACACTTTCACCAAATTAACTTGACATGACAAGACACATCACTCATGGCTTTCAACAGCAGTTAAAGAAGGCTCTTTAATGGAAGGGCTGCCTAAAACACACATGGTCAGTGGTGTTAGACCTAGGCCAAAGTCGAACCTGTCTTTGTCTAGCCCTTCACGTGGCAAAGTGTCACGCCTCACTTCATCACAAACTCAGCCCCCTTGGCTAAGCCCTATTACATGAGTGTCTAACTGAGGCTGAGTGACCAGTTTTCTGTTTATTTTCCTACCCCCCTGTAAATTGAGACTATGGCAGGATGATTGTATGGGCCGGCCAACTAGCTATTCCCTTCTTTTAAAATCATTAAGGGTCGTCCTTTCGCCATTAATGATCAAATGATCAAAGACCATTCTCACATTTTTTCCCTCTGCCCTAGCACTCTTCAAGTATGGGTCAAATTGTGCCTTAAATATCTCTAACAGTTTTGGATAAATCGTCGTCTACAAAAAAACCTTGAACCTTTCAAAAAGAGTTTTAGCCTTTAATATTCTAAGTTATCTTGATGAAAACAACACCTGGCAATAATGGGAGGAGTTGGGTTTAGAATTTTTTCCTGTGCACATATCAAACTTACATCTGCTACATCCATTTTTTCGGAAAGAAGATTTTTCACGAACATTTCCCCAATCAGCTCCAGTCTCAATACTTTTCTTTTCCATGCCATGAATAATGATATTGTTCCGTCTTGACCGGCCTTCTGAACGTTTTGCATTCTTTTCTAGTTTTTTCACTCTGTCCATCAGTTCTGTATTTGATTGCTTTAACTCTAAATTTTTTGTCTAAGATTGTTCATGTCTTGTCTATTTTCACCACATTTCCTCTTTCAAGGCATCAACACTGTTTGTCAACATTTGTATTTGACTTCTCATAGTCTCTGTTGTTGTCTTTTGCAAGTTCTCCACTTTCTCCATCTTGGCCCTCATCGTGGTAAATGTTTCCTCAGGAGCTACTGTAGGAGAGGATCCTGTCTACTGTGTACAGTTGTAGGTGTGCTGGCGGCCTATCTGCACTTATTTGGTATTCCGTGCAGCTTTCCTGTGATAGTGCTACGACCACCCGCACCACTCGTCAGGCTGGTTTGCCTCAGCTTCCGTCCTTGACCAGGTCCAGGGTTCATCTCACATCACCCACCGAAGCAAAAGGCCCCCCAAACCCCCCAGAATAGATAGGTGGGGTTTAGTCCTAACAAGACACCGTCTCGCCATTTTTAGCGTCAGGAATGGACATGCCATGGCTGATTTGAATTCTGCCCGTTTGGGACATGAAGAGGCGATACTGCGCAAATGTCCCACAGACGCCTGTACAACGCAGCGATATTCCAATCCTCTTATCTAACTGTTTGCTAACAATGAAGAATTAAGGCCACTTAAAAACTAGCGAGAGAGAGAGGAGAGAAGAGAGGAGAGAGAGAGAAGAGAGAGAGAGAGAGGAGAGAAGAGAGAGGGGAGAGAGATGGAGAGGGAGAGAGAGAGATGGAGAGAGAGAGATGGAGAGAGATGGAGAGAAAGAGAGAGAGAGAGGGGAGAGAGAGGAGAGAGAGAGAGAGAGAGAGAAAGAAAGAGAGGAGAGAGAGGAGGAGAGAGAGAGAGAGATTGAGAGAGAGAGGAGAGAGATGAGAAGTGAGAGAGAGGAGAGGAGAGAGAGGAGAGAGAGAAGAGGGGGGGCGCTATTATGAAATCTATGAAGGATGAAATAATAAGAGGATAATTGCGTAACATGATCACAGTAATTGGTAGGATCAAACAGAATGATGTTGTAAGTGATCTTTACAGATCAAAACAAATGACTGAATCAAAGTGACGGTTATATAATGTTGTCTTTAGAGACATGAGGATTATCACAAAAAGTGATCATCAGAAATTGTTTAACAAAATTTAAAAAATTGTTAATGACTGAATAACAATGATATCACTCTTAAGTCATTATTATGAATGTATTATCACGGTAGCATGCTAACTGAAAATGATTCTGGAATGATAATGATGATTATGAATAACAAAGATTTTTCCCGGTGGCTTGCTGATTGAATCAACAAAAATGATGCCACTTTATTTCGTACCGTCAGAATGGGTCTTGGATGGTGTTTTTAATCAGAGCAAATTTCATTTTAAAAATCATTCTAACCAGTAAACTACATAAATCTAAGCTCAGTTAACATGGACAGTGTCTTTTTAGTCTTACACAAAATATGACATTGTTCGTTGTCTTATGAAAACACGCTTAATATCAATGACGCCACTGATGAGAGGAGGACATGACGTAAAATAAATGTGTGACGTATACACATACCCCATGTGCGTCATCAGAGTAGATGAGAAAGGCGTCAATGGACCTGGCTGTCATGGCGGCCCGTAATGCAGTCAGACGGAGACTTGTGTTCACTCGTGTCGCTGGCCATTGCTGATACACACACACACACACACACACACACACAACACACAACACACACACTATTTATATATACATGTATGACAAAATGCATATACACATATGACAAGATATAAATATCATCATCATCTTCTTCATCATCATCATCTTACTCATCATCATCATCATCTTCATCATCCTTGTCAATCCCTTGACCTGGCTGGTGGTCGGAAGACACGAAGGATAGTTTTTCTCTGTCTTCAGCCTTTTACAACACCACAGCCATGTATGTCGACGCCAGTCCAATCTTCGAAGTTCTGCATCCAGTTCTGCATCCGTCTGCCCTTACCTGTCTCGTGCAGGACAGTCTTGGCAATAGAGAGAGGTAGCGTGAGACGTGACCAAACCTCTCCAGCTTCCTCCATGTTGCCCAGCTTTTAAGACTCCTTGGGTCTGCGGTCCTGCCATGAGAATGATGTGATGAAGCCTTCTGACTAATTCCATTGCAGAGAATTGAATTTACTTTTCCAGTTCTACAGTCAAGGTCCAGCTTTCACAACCTCACTGCAGGCTAATATCTTTACTGTTTTCCAAATCCTGCCCCACTGTGCCATGGCTGAGGTTGTAAGGGCCAGTCTAACCTTTAATTCGACAGAAAAGTGACCATATCTGGTCAGTGTGGAACCAAGATATTTGGAGGAGTCTACTTCTTCAAGTTGTTGACCATTCATGACCATGCTAACTGTAACGTCCCTGGTGCTGTTGACCACGACCTTGCTCTCCTCTGCAGTGATCTCAACACCATAAGTTGATTTCAATAGTTTTTATTCAGAAATGAGAACAAACATTGAAAAGAAACAGCATTTTGGAATCATAGCGACAACATGCTTGTAGCTTGTAGTGTGCTCAATTAAACAATTTAAATGAACATGAACATGACGGCTCCTGAGATACCGTAAGTTCGTTCCTCTAGCTTCCTTTTAAGTTCTTGTCTTGTTCTTGCCTACATACTTGCTGACACGTGTCGAAATTATGAGCCAACGGCAACTTGTAGTATGTTTTTCTGTCTCCAGAGACAATGGCCGCGCCTTTTCTGGCCACATCAGTCTTGTTTGGAGCAATGTCTGGAGTGAGTGGCTCAGCAGACCAAGCCGAGCAGGGCAGTCTCTGCCACAATGGTTGCAGGCAAAACTGGACACCAGATCGATGGCCTTGTATTGCTGTCTGTCCTCCCTGTGGCTTCTTCTGTCTTTCAGCTAGATAACAAACAACTACACAACCAGCCTGCTAACTTACAATTTATTCTTTCAATTAGCCTTTTATTCATACATAGCACAACAGCCAACAATACGCCATGACCATCCAACTACCTGTCCTGTCACGCAACCAGACAAACTCATCGATGCACAACCAAACTACAAATCGATCAGCAAAACGGTGCTTCACTTATGAAACGACTGATCCACTATCCAGTCAACAATCTTGATTATTAACAACCACCTACACACCTACCCGTTCTTCAAAATACAAGATTCAATTCCTTCCGCTCCTAAAGAATTTATTTGCAAGACTAAAACCTAATTAATGAGGTTAAGCCCGACAATAATTCGCTCATAAAATACCGTGAATAGCAATCTGAAATGCAAATGTGTTCTATACCCAAACCGCCATCTTTTCACCTGAACCAGCGCATTTTAAGCGTGATGTTGGAAACAGTGATGCTCATTGTGCTACTTGTCATTATAACAAATGAACGAGTAGATTTCTGCCAGGGGTATAAGATTTCACAAAACGATGTATTTGCTGGCAAAAATCTGCCTGACCTGACCCGATTTTTTACGGTGACAGGGATTGTGTGGTACCATTCCCACTCTCTCACCTACTGCAATCCGCTGCTCTTAAGGCGTGGACATGAATTATGTCGAGGACTCGAATAGCTGCAGGAGAGTTATTCGGAGTTATGCATCAACTGGAAGGAATATTCAATTTATCGCACTTTGTAGCTGACTATTTTTTGCTTCTGTTCTCGTTGCTATGGCTGTTGTTCCTATAATTTTTTGAGGTTATTTTTTTGTTTCACTTTTCGTAATATTGGAAGATATGAGGGGCTTATATTTTGTCCATTTGTTGCTTTTTTTGGTGGGGAGCAGGGGTTGGATAAAGAGTATAGCCAGATCCAGATTGTTTACAGCTTTCATCTCTTAGCATCTCTTTCCACGAAATTGTGTATCCGTTTATTATGTTTATTTATCAACCTCGAAATGAACAATTTTGCTTTGCAAAGAAAGAAATTTGCCTTTGCATTTTCTACAACCTATTGAACGCCAATATCAGCATAAAGTAAAAGGAAAAGGTGTCCCATAACCTATAAGGTCGTAGGGGAGCGAGGCGTCAGAGACCTCACTTCTCTGGGGGCCAGCCTATTGAGGGCGGCGCCCATCTCCTCTCCCTCGCTGCTTTACCTTCCCTGACCCTAAAGAGGCAGGTACCCATTGGTGAACTGTACTGAAGCCAAGGCGCGCAAACGGTCACCCACCCAAGTGGTAACCACATAAGATGAATATAAATTAATTCTCCATAAATGTGCACACTCTAACCCTGTCAAATATTAACACACTTGCCATTGTCTCACCCAAGATCTACCCATTGGCCAATTTTTTCGTCAAAGAAAAAGTACACATAACAGTCACCTCTCCTGGCTTGCAATGTTTTCGGTCGTTTAAGGTTGGTGCCGAGCGCTTTTGACGAGGATGAACTTCGCTGTCGTCATGGGTTGGGCTGCATGTGCACTGCAACGCTGTCAACACACACACACATGCACACACACACGTATGCACGCGCGCGCGCGCGCGCGCACACACACACGCTTCGCGTTCATTTACTAAGTTTGGGTACCGATTTGTTTATTGATACATTCAAAGGTTTGAATTTATGTGATCAATGTTTATTCATTTTATTTCTTTGCTTATTGGTGTGTTCGTTAACCAATTTATGGAATTATCTATAGTCTTATGTCTAGTGTTACAATCTGTCCTTGTAAACATACATCAAAATAATCAAGAGAGAGAGGGGACAGAGAGAGAGAGAGAGAGAGAGAGAGAGAGAGAGAGAGAGACGAAGGAGGGAAGGGGGGAGAGAGGAGGGATGGGTTAGGGTCAGTTGGAGAGGCGAAGGTAAATACAAAACAAAACAAAAACTCAAGTCTTCACGGAGATAAGATTGCACCCGCCTGTGCTTAATACATAATGATAAGATTACATCCTCCTGTGCTTAATACATAATGATAAGACCCGTGGGACAAGAAAAGAAAAGAACAGAAAGAACCCAAACCCTCTTGACTGTTAAAATCCCTGCGCCGTTGACCTACTGCCGAACTGCTGAGTCTTTCTCCGTGTTAGCAAGACATCTGAGACGTTTCATCTCATCTGTATAGTACGTCACAAATTCAAACCACGGAACCGCCCCCTATTACAGAAGAAAAATCCTATTACTATGTGACACACTTTGAGACGGAACGGTCTAGTATTCTATTCGTTAAAATGAAGTGTAAACAGAAATATAGAATGGTTGTTACATATTTCTTTTCTTTTCCAATTAGGCCGTGGGGGTGTCATTCAAGCACCTACTGAAGCTTTGGTTTCAAAGTAGGTCCATTTATTCAGGTTGTCTTCTAAAGCCCGATATTGCACAAACACAATTTCTTTGTTCATTGAAAAAGAAAACAAGACACCGTTCTGGGTTATTTTTCAACTTGGATCTTAAGGGGAGAGGGAGAGAGGGAGGGAGGGCGAGAGAGAGAGAGAGAGAGAACTCTGAAATGGTTTAATGTGCATCGGCCTTTGGCCACAATACACTTTGAGAGGCAAAAACTTGAAGATGAAAAGTGGAAGATGGAAAAAATTCACATAAGTTTGGTAAGACTTTGGCACAATACCCTGGGGTGCACTCAAAACAGTATACTCTTGCATATGCATATTCCAAAATCATGGTTAAATAAAAAACTGTCGTAGACCAAGAATCAAAACAAAACACATCTAAAAAAATTCAGTTCACCTTAACTGCTTCCCAGGATAACACAAAAAGATAATAGACTTGTGAACACAGTTACTGATGGAGTAATACCTGATAAATTAACACCTTCTCACATACAAAATACAAACATCAAGCACATCATAAATCATAACAGTTGAAAGCATTAATGCTCATTAGTTTTTGCATGTTCATAGTTACTATACTCACAAGTTATTGCATTCTCAAAACATTCACCACTCCAGAAAAAAAAGAGAGAGAGAGAGAGAGAGAGAGAGAGAGAGAGAGAGAGAGAGAGAGAGAGAGAGAGAGTGTGTTGTGTGTGTGTGTGTGTGTGTGTGTGTGTGGTGTGTCGTGTGCGCGCGCGTGCGCCAAGACAGCGTTCAATAACTAAGCCTAATAAACAAGTGTTAATATATATATATATATATATATATATATATATATATATATAATATATATACCACACACACACACACACACACATATATATATATATATATATGTGTGTGTGTGTGTGTGTGTAATCTTTACACAATGACTTCTTTTCTTTTTCATTTCGGTACCTATACGTCCATCATACACACACACGCACGCGCGCGCGTCTTCGCTGGAGCATGGTGTAGCCATTGTATATGACAATACATATGATGTCGTGCACTTCTGACTGCACACGGCTATTCTGTTTGCTCTTTAAAAACAACGACAACAACAACTAAAGCTAAAAGAGCATTAAACAGAAAACAGGAAAACTTAATTCCTATTACTTATATACGTTGTACGGTTTTACCCTCTGATGCTCCAACAAACTAAATCCTAAATGGCTCCAACAAACTAAATCCTAAATCCTGATGCTCCAACAAACTAAATCCTAAACTTTTCCCCACAATATTCACACTGATAGACTTAAGAACCGGTTGAAATGAGATAACTTAACCCCTTGAAGGTTAGCACGGTCACAGAGATAATATGGAACTGTGACAAAGTGTCGGTGTAGAAAGAGTTGAAGTACATATGTAGATCAAGTAGGCTTACGTGTGCAAAAGTACATATGCAGAACGAGTTTAAGTATGAATGCAAACGAGGGCTTGGTTCTTCTTTTTTTTTAAAATTATATTTTGTGTGTGTGTGTAGATCAGGGAAAATAGGGCCACGGCGTTCAACTCCCCCCCCCTCCCCCCCCCCCCCTTAAGGTGGAAGGGATTTAAAGTATACAGTTCGTGCTCACCAATGCTTATTTGGTGATAAATGATGACCGCGCGCGCGAGTTTCCCATGACGATGTGTGTGTGTGTGTGTGTGTGTGTGCAGTTCCCCCATGACGATTTTTAAATACAAAAACAAATGAACCCATTTCCAGCCTGGATTCTCTCCCTCCTCTCCAGCTTCACACACACACGCGCGCGCGCGCGAGCGCGTGTTCTTGCTTTTCCAATTTCTGTTTATCTTTACCATGACCGAGGTTGCTGATAAGTCAAACCAACAACAACAACAAATAATAATGATAAATAAATAAACATAAAAAATAGACGTACTTTGCATGTAGATCTGGCTTTCGATTTGCGCTGTAGCTTGCAAAACAAAAATCGTGACCCGACATACCCTACTCGGTCCGCACTCCAGAATAACTGGGCCATGCGCACCTGGCCTCACGCAAAGCAATGAAATCATTTTCCAGAACTTTTAGTAGTAGTGGTAGTCGTAGTAGTAGTAGTAGAAGCAGCAGCAGCAGCAGTAGTAGTAGTAGAAGCAGCAGCAGCAGCAGCAGCAGTAGTAGTAGTAGCAGCAGAAGCAGTAGAAGAAGAAGTAGCAACGGTAATAGTAGTTGTAGTTGCGGTGGTGGTGGTGGTAGCTCAGTGGTCAGAGCGCTTGCTCTCCCCGAGCTAAGGTTAGGCAGCGTTGAGCGCGATTGCCTTGAGGATGGTTGAGGGTGTACTGTAAATGGGTTTCATAACTTTTCATTTCATGTTGTTTACACCTCTATCGACCACAAGAGCATAGCTGTAATTGGGTACCTGCCTTTTTCAGGGACAGGGAAGGTAAAGCAGTGAGAGAGAGGTGGGCACCACTCTCGATATGCTGGCCCCTGGAGAAGCTGATGACTCTGACACCTCGCTCCCCAACGACCGCATAGGTTACGGGACACCTTTTCTTTACTTAGTAGTGGTTGCAATAAATGATGTTGTAGTAGTAGCAGCAGAAGCAACAGTAGTAGTAGTAGCAACATTAGTAACAGTAGCAGTAGTGGTAGTAGGTGCAGTAGTAGTAGTAGTAGGAGTAGGAGTAGGAGTAGTAGTAGTAGTAGTAGTAGCAGCAGTAGAAGTAGTAGTAGTAGTAGTAGTAGTAGTAGTAGTTCTAGTAGTAGTAGTAGCAGCAGCAGCAGTAGTAGTGTGACAATTCCATGCCTCATGTGTCTACCATTTCTTAATTGATCCTTCATCATTTCTCATTATTTTGAGTAAAGATGTCAGTTGCGAACACAGTATTGAAGGAAGCATATCGCAGCCGCACCATTTCTTCGAATGCAATTTCGTCGGACAGCGATAGTCAGCCTGGACATTCGTAGTTGTACAACCGTGATTGTCTTCCACGAAACCCGTCCCTGGTTACTAAATCCAATCTTTCAGAGCCGCGGAAAACCGCCCAGAATCGTTCAATCTACCAGCTTCTCAAAGTCCAAATTTTACACAACTTTAAACGTGAAACAAGAGACTAGCACGAGGGTTAATCCAATTTCATTCAGAAGGGATATTCAGCGTTTTGAGGCCAACTTGCACTGGACTGCATGTCCCCTTTAAAGGATTGTGCCCCTCTTTCATCGCCAAAGGCTTAGTATAGGGATTTGGTGACTATCTAGCGCTGTTCAGAAAAAAGTGAACCTATGCGAGAGGGATGAGGCATACATGTAGATCGAAGCTCTTTCGTCTTCCTTTATAAGTAAAAATCCTCTTCCAATATTAACTAGACTTTATTTATTTATCTATTCTCTTATTTCGTGGATAATGGAATAAGCACTCATGTGCTTTTTTGCATCCAGTCCCCGTGTGTATGCAGTTTTGTAAGTTTTGTCGTCTGTTCCACTGGCACACAAAGGCATACTCTTTCGAAAAGCGGAACAGGATTTAACGTTTGCACAAGATGTTCTGCGTGCGTTTGCATACAGGGCCTCGGTTTATAGTCTCATCCGAAGGACTTTTGGGGAAAGGGGAGTCGGCACTGATGTTAAGTGCAGGGGAAAAATCCCCTTGAACGGGATTCGAACCCGGGTCGTCAGATTGCAAGCATAATGTTCTACCACTAGGCTATCCCGACCCCCTTGGGGAATTAAACGCCTGCAGTATTGATAGATAAATTTGTGCAACACTTCAAAGCTTCATCCCTGACATCGACGACAATACACTGAGCCGCTCCAGTATTTTCACGTCAATGAGCCTACAATCCACTTACTGGCGGGAACAAACATTGGAACATTCATAATCAAACAATGTGCATTCACTTTTTCGTGGAATAGTAGCAAACTTGAAATTACCTGTATGTTCTCAGTGCCTTAAGTACTCTTCTCGTTCTTGTCCACAGGGGATCTCGGTTTATAGTTTTATCCGAAGGGTGCCTCACTGGTGGCTCTAACCCAGGCTGTCTGTTGTGTCGTTAACTGGTTGATGTCGTGAAGTGGACACGCTCAACAGCGATAAGAACTACTCCCCGGCCCCCAGTCTGGACACTTCCTATGGAAGTTTACCTTCTCCTTTCCTTCACCAGATGGGCTGCCAATGTACAGATTGCAAATTGCAAGACAAACGATTCTAAATTCGACAATTCTTATGTGTCTTTGTGAGTGTGCGAATCGTGTACACCAGTTTTACTGAGAAAGTTAAGTACTCGTTTTACGTTCAGTCTCGACTGAGATCTTATTCATGTAATATCTTTTTTATTAGCCGTTATCTTGGATCGTTTTTTCCATGTTTTTGTAGTAAAGGATGTGCTAAGCAGTTCAAAATTAACCTCCATTTGCATTTGGACTAGGTTCACGCAGTTGAAGGTCTGAATCCAATTGGCGACAACAAATCCATTTATGACACCACAGCCGTCAAATCGCGAGCTCAATGCTCTAACCACTAGGCTACCCTTCCCCCCCCCCCCCACCCCCCAACAAAACAAATTTATTCATTACATATTGTTAAGACTGAAGTTGTTGTTCAGACTTATGTGCTTACGTCTGCCTGGGTTTATTTTTCAATGGTAAACTGCTTGGTATATCTGATTTTTAAAAAAAATTCGGATTGTTTTTGGGCACACAATATCCCCACAATAACACACACGCTATATATATATATATATATATATATATATATAATATATATATATATATATATATATATATATATATATATATCACACAAAGAAAAATTCTAAATACATTTGTCATCAAAAACGTTTAAATAACTTCGCCAAAAACTAAACACATAAAACAATTTATTCATTTTTACACACACACACACACACACACACACACACACACACACACACACACACACACACACACACACACACCAAAATATATCTGATTTTAGCATCATGCTACAGCATCTTATTTCCATGACCTGATTTGTTTGTTCTTGCATCCACCATCAGTGCCCAAGTCTCTCATGCAAACAGAAAAACAAAATACAGCAATGCAGGGAGAAAAGCTTAATTTTTTTGTTCCATGCGTGTGTACTTGTCTTGCCCATCCAAACAGGTTTCAGTCTAGACAGTGCTGCTGCTGCTGTTGCTGCTGCTCCTGCCTTTCTTGCTGGTCTGGAGCGTTTTCTGCTTTTGACCTCTCATTGCTGACAACAGATCCTGAGCAAGCGAATTGTTGACCAATTCTTCGCTTCAGTCCATGGATAATCATTCCTGAGGGTAAAGCTGTAGCTGAACATCAGCTCAATGAATATTTTCAAATACTAAGCTTTAAGTGCGGGCGAGATAGCCTTGTGGTTAAAGTGTCCGAACGCGCGATCTCATTCTGATCGAGGATGCGAGTTTCAATCGACGCTGAGGTGTTCATTTGAAGGATTTCCCCCACGTGCTGACTCCTCAGAGACTGACCTTACAAAGATTTGTCTTAAAGGCAAGATTGAGGCAAAAATAGGGGGAAAAACCCGGCATACCACTGGCTTCGCTAACTAGTAACATCGCCGCGGCATGAAAATTCATGAAATCAGCAGGATCAGGGGAGACGGGAACAAATAAAGGAGAATAATCATTTCGGTATAGTCGAATGCAGCAGCCAGCACCAAATCCGAGGTTAGTGACGGGGGAACAGGTGAACTGACTGCTCTCCTGCAAGTTCATCGGACTATACTATAAACCTAGATCCAGTTTGTGAACGCCAGCATGAGTTCTCGTACACAAGTTAAAACGCCAAGACGAACATGCCCAGCATGCATCATGCTACTTGGACAGGGATGCTATTTGCCAGGCTGAACTTGCCCACGACACACTAC
>CM054145.1:18342323-18359823 GCA_028751875.1 Rapana venosa
AACAATGCTTCAATAATTTTGGTCAATGATTTTAGAATTAAATCAACTCGCAATGATGACTTGAGCTAACATTGCAAGAACCATGAAACATTTCCAGAATTCGGAGAAGAAATTTGCAGGTTTAGCAATGTGTGTGTGTGTGTGTGTGTTGTGTGTAGTTATTCTTTATCGACGTTGTGTGTCCAATAAGAATTTGAATTGATCGAAGCATTTGGATGCAACTGACAATATTTCTTCGATAGTTTGCTGCGCTCAACAACAAGTGAATAAGTACTGAAAATCCTGTCCATGATATTTACCTCCATCTCTTGACACAGCAACACCCTGGTACACAATTGTGAGCCCAGCACCAGTCAATCATGTGCAGCAAACTTGTATTTGTTGGAAGACAACTGTCTAGCAGTTTGTTTATAGGTGCCAGTTGCATTTGCTTTTCAGCGTTCACAACACCACTTTATGAAATACACAGTTCAAGTGCTTGTGTTTATCAAACAGAAATCGGTTACATTAAAAAAACAACCGTACTCACATTCTTTATGTGCAACCGCTACAAACTGACGTAAAAAAAAAAAGTAAAATGTGAAAAGTGTTCAGTTGAAAATCTAACTAAAATCCATCTTCGCTTTTTGTAATCTTTATGACGTTCATTATGCAGCAATGACTGACCTTGTAAAAGAGCAGTTAGTAGAAGTACCCGTGTACAATGGACTTCTATACAAAACCTCACGATGATTCCAGCACTCGGTTCATTATGCTCTTCTGTGGCCGTCAACTGCCAGTCTGTCTTCCAACCGTGAGTTCGTGTGTGTGTGTGTGTGGTGTGTGTTTTGGTGTTGTGTGTGTGTGTGTGTGTGTGTGTGTGAGAGAGAGAAGAGAGAGAGAGAGAGAGAGAGAGAGAGAGAGAGAGAGAGAGAGTCTGTCAGTGTCAGTGTCAAGAGTCTGTGTCAGCGTCAATATATATGTGTGTGTGCGCGCGCGCGCGTGCGTGATGCTCTCTCTCTCTCTCTCTCTCTCTCTCTCTCTCTCTCTCTCTCTCTCTCTCTCTCTCTCTCTCTCTCTCTCTTGTGTCTGTGTAGTGCCCATTCTTCTCTTGTGCTTATTACTCTGCAGGAAGTCTTCCCGCTAGCTTCAGCCAACACATTCCGACTTCAGAGCACCTTTTTTTTCTGCACAGGATGCATGCTGGGCGTGTTCGTGTTTCGGTAACCCACAAAACACTGACATCAATTACGGAATCTTTAACGTGCATATTTGACCTGACTGTCTACGTGTGTATATCTACACAAAGGGAAATTAAGGCACTGGCAGGTCTGCACTTGAAGTTGACGTGGGAGATCGTAAAGATCCCCATCCTGACTTCACCAAGCGCCGCTGCCGAGATTGGAATCCAGGGCTTCAAGAACCCACGGGATTGAAGTCAAACGGTTTTAACCACTCGGCTATAGCATCCGTGGTTCGCTAGAGTGGGTGTTAACTTCTTTTGTAATCTGCTGAACTTAATCGGTTATATCATAAGGCTGGTATAGTACTCTACCAATTTCTACTGTGCTTTATTGTTTTGCCTGTTGGGTTTGTTTGTTGTTGTTGTTTTTACAATATTAATTTCTTGTGAACTTGATAGATTTATCATGATCAATAATTCATTATACTAGCTTCTCGTGAAATTTTTATCTTTGTTTGTTTGTGTGTTTTACTTTTGCAAGAGAGAGGATTTAGGGGGTACATGTTAAAAAAAAAGATTTTGCCTTGTTTTTAGTTGGTAACTGTGGGTCTGTGATGTTGTTTTGTTGTTGTTGTTTTTTTAACTTTTGTTTGGGAGGCGGGGGGAAGGGGGAGTTGGGGATGTCAGGCAATTGTTTATCAGTTCTCATCTCGCGTGGTTCCAATTCTTTTTATCAATTTTATTTCTACAATTTTTATTTCACTGAAACCCTGATTTGGCCGAGGTTAACCGTTGTTAGTTCTTGAAGTTGTACTGAAATATTATGTCGTAAACCGTTACGTTGAGATTGTCTTTTACCGTGACAAGCTCATAGCATACCAACCTGCACTCTCCTCTAAAAAAAGTCACCAAAAAAATCCTCTGAAGTCGGAGTATGGCTGCCTGTGTGGCGAAGTGCTAGAAAAGAGTCATGCACGCAAACTTCTCATCCAATGTGTACTTTCAATCTCGCAGTGATTGCCAAGTGGGATGAGTTGAGTCAGAGTGCGTGTTCAGGGTGATCCCAAGGATGTTAAGCTTGAGGAACGTGCAACAACAAACAAGCAATCAAACAAGCAAACAAAACAAAACAACAACAACAACAGCAACAACAACCACCCCTGGCTGCTTTTACCTGGGTCGGTTTTCTTCTGGAGTAGTTTCACAACTTGATCGGTTTGGATTTTTTTCCATGGAGTGGGGTGGGGTGATTTTTTCTTTCTTGATAGCTTGTTTTGGTGTGTGTGTGTGTGTGTGTGTGTGTGTGTGTGTGTTGTGTGTGTGTGTGTGTGTGTGTGTGTGGTGTGTGTGTGTGTGTGTGTGTTTTATTATTTTGTATTCTATTTATTTATTTATTTAGTCTTTTATTTTAAGGATAATGGAATAAGCACTTATATGCTCTTTTTTATACATCCAATCCCCGTGGTGTGTAAGCAGTTTTGTAAATATTGTCATCCGTCCCCACCGGCTCACAATGGCCTACCCTTCCGAAAAGTGGAACAGGTTTAAACGTGTGCGCAAGATGTTCTGCGTGCTTTCGCACATGGGACTTCAGTTTATTGTCTCATCCGAAGGTCTTTTGGGGAGAGTGGAGTAGGCACTGATGTAAACTCCAGTAGTGTGTGTGTGTGTGTGTGTGTGTGTGTGTGTGTGTGTGTGTGTGTGTGTGTGTGTGTGTGTGTGTGTGTGTTATTTTTTAATTTTATTCTTTTATTTCAAGGATAATGAATAAACACTCATGTGGTTTTTTTAATCCCTCCCCCATGTGTATGCGGTTTTGCGAATTTTGTCATCCGTTCCCACCGGCACACAATGGCCTACTCTTCCGAAAAAGTGGAACAGGTTTTTACCTGTACGCAAGATGTGTGCGTGTGCGTGTGTTTGTGTGAGCACACACGCGCGCGTATGTGTGTTTATGTGTGCGCGGGCGTGTGTGCGCGCGCGAGTGTGCGCGCGAGTGTGTGTGTGTTCCACAATTCACAATGATTTTTCCCCCCATTGACACTTGTGAGTTTTAGAGAAAAATGACGGGAGCTAACATAAGGGAGACTACTAATGCCGCTAACGTTGGTATCAATATATCGAGTTGCTTTCCCTTATGTCAAAAGTTCCATGCTGGTTGTTTGGTTTTTTTTGAAAGGCTGCACTGGTTCAGGAAAAAGCATTCCCTCTGCACGCGGCAATACTGTAGTGATGTGCCAGCGAGACAGTTCACTGCCCCCGCCCCCCACCCTCCCCCCTGCCTCAGCAGAAAATAAGCACCGTTGTTTGTTCTGTTGTTCTTCTCTGCATTCTCTTACTGAGAGCCCGGGTGTGTAGTGCCTCATCTTTTCCTGTGCTTCTCTTACTCGGCAGGAGGTCTGCCCGCTGGAATCAGCCGACACATTCCGACTTTAGAGCAGCTTTTTGTTGTTGTTTGTTGTTGTTGTTGTTGTTGTTGTTTTAGTACAGGATGCCTAGTAGGTATGTTCACGTTTTGGTCAACCCATCAGACGCTGACATGATTTACGAAATATCTAAAATGTATATTTTGATGATCTGCAAGTGTAGGGCATATATATATATATATATATAATATATATATATATATATATATATATATATATATATATATATATATATTATATATATTCATAATTCATATATATTATGGGAATAATAAAATCCCTACCTTTAATTCACCAAACGTAGCTGCCGAAGATTCGAACTCACGACTTCATGGATCCACAAGACTGAAGTCAAATGGAATTGTACCTACCCCTCCACACTCTCCCCTAAACCTCCTCTCCCCTCTCCCCAGACCTACTCACTCATGCTCCCTCCTAAACCTCCCCCCCTTCCTACCCCTACCACACTCTCCCTTAACCCGCCTCCTCAGACATGCCCCCACCATGTGTGTGTGTGTGTGTGTGTGTGTGTGTGTGTGTGTGTGTGTGTGTGTGTGTTGTGTGTGTGTGTGTGTGTGTGTGTGAGAGAGAGAGAGAGAGAGAGAGAGAGAGAGAGAGAGAGAGAGAGAGAGAGAGAGAGAGAGAGAGAGAGAAAATGATCTTTAACACGCAAGAATAAAGGTTTTAGGCCAGGCCAATCCTTACAATATGTCCTTGTAAAAACATACATACATCAAAACGATCGATGAAATTGATATTTGGTGCTCTCTATCAGTTGAATAATTATCCTCTAAGTGAATGCATGTCAAGGTGTAAACCACCGTTTAATTTTTTTGTCCATCGTCACTTTTTGTTGCTTATGATGGCTTTGAAATTCTGAAAGCAGAGTAATTGAATTTGACTGTGCCAGTTTGGATATCCTGTAGGCACCTTCTGTGTCCTGTCTACCTCTGTCTGTGTCTCTGTCTCTGTCTCTGTATCTCTCTCTGTCTGTCTCTGTCTGTCTGTCTATCTCTCTGTCTCTCTCGCTGTGTCTCTGTCTGCGTCTCTGATTGTCTCTGTCTCTTTCTCTCTCTCTCTCTTTCTCTGTGTACATCAGTCTCTCATCTCATCTCATCTGCTCCCGTGACCCCCTCAGGGGTTGCAGTGACGAACGTTGCACCAGTTGGCTCCATTTGCGGCGGTTGTAAGCTAGTTCCTGGGTTGTGGCGATCCATTCAGTGATGATGTCTACCCATTTCTTCTTCGGCCTGCCTCGCCCTCTCTTCCCCTGTACTGTTCCTTGCAGTATGGTCTTGGAGAGCCCATCTGATCTTGTGTCACATGCCCATACATGTACATTAGTTGCTTATCTTTTTATGTGGTGGTATAATTTTTCCTTCTCCTCCCAAACCTGCCCCCCAATGCCCCCCCCCCCCCCCCCCCCCCCATCAACCTCGACTGACCACCTCCTCCCTCTTAACTCCTCCCTAACCTATCCCCTCCTCTCTCCCTAAACTCCTCCCTAACCCATCCCTCTCCTCCCGTCCCCCCCTCACGTATCTTCTCCTTCCTCTCCCCAAAACTACTCCCTCCTTCTTGCTTAATCCCCTAACCTGCTTCCTCGGGACATATTCGGATATATATATTTGATGCTGGGGGCAACATCAAAGTGAGAGGCTGTATGGTCAGTGGCTTTTTCACTCACGGAATTCCACTTTACAGTTTAGTCTTTAGTGATCGACTATGACTCTTGACTAGGAGGCTTGACTTCAACAGTCCTTATGTGCTGCGGCCCTGGGGGCTAGTTGGCCTTTGGAAATATATCCATCTTTAACTGTCCGTATGTCCTCTTGGCCGAGAGAGTGGGGATGTACTGTGGGCAAGGCATCTCCACTGTAATCAAATTTCTGCCCAATTTCCGAAACAGCAGCTGCCTCCTCTGCCTTTTGGGAGGTCATCGTCGAACACGATGGACATATATATGAGGGGAAGGAAGAGAGATAGAAGAGAGAGAGATGTGTGTGTGTGTGTGTGTGTGTGTGTGTGTGTGTGTGTGTGTGTGTGTGTGTGTGTGTGTGTGTAGGTACATATTTATTTATATGTAACTTATTCGAATTTCAGATGGGTTTTTTTTGCAGCGGAGGTAAAATTCTCGGCCCCTCCCGTGGGGATGCCGGTGGCCTGTCAGTACATACAGCATCTCAACCTTCTGGAAATTCTATGCTAGGAATTCCCTCTTTTCTATCCCTCTCTTTGTTTCTGCCTTGTTCCTTTTCTTCTTGTCACCCCCTTCTTGTCTATTTTCTGCCATCTTGGTCCATTCTCCTGCCTTTTTTTTCCCCAGAAAGACTTAACAGATTTTCTCTCCCATGCCGAAGTCGGATGTGGTAGGCCTGACTAGTCAAGCGCTCAACGGCAGCGCAACGCATTTTTGCTCATATGACAGATAAGCAATGTTGCTGTCTGAGTGTTCGATGAAGAAAAAGAAGTTCTCGCCCCAGCTACCTCAAGATCGATCTCAGATACACCAGCCGCTCAACAAGGAGTAGGTAGAATGGTAATGACTGTAGCAAATGTTTGACTGTATCTCTTTTGAAAAGTTTACCGAATAAGGTCAGTGTTGTGGGTCATTTTCAGGGCGGTATAAAAGTCGTTGGTGAGATTAGATGTCAATGGAGCGTGGGAAAAATCTGTCACGTTTATTCGACAACGGGAGTAGTCTGTGTGTGTGTGTGTGTGTGTGTGTGTGTGTGTGTGTGTGTGTGTGTGTGTGTTTCAGTGATTACAATGCAGAAGTGGATTTTCTGCAGGCTTTTACTTGGTCCGAAAATTATTTGGTATCATTATCATCATTATATTGATGATGTTGTTTGTTGTTTTATAATTATGTTATTATTATTATTGTTGTTGTTATAATCATTACTCTCTCTCCTCTCCCCCTCTCTCTCCTCCATATGCTATAAATGTGTGTGTGTGTGTGTGTGTGTGTGTGTGTGTGTGTGTGTGTGTGTGTGTGTGTTGTGTGTGTGTGTGTTGTGTGTTTCTTGTTTCTTGTTGTTATTATCATTTTCATTTTTTCATGATTATTATCATTATTATATATATATCATTATCGTGATTATTATCACTCTCTCCTCTTTTCTTTCACTTTTCTTTCACTTTTCACAGAGTGACTGGACAGACCTAAGCAAGCTGAAATGCTGGGATGATAGACAAGCCCAAATATAGTGTTAATGTTGACCGTACTCCATGTAGGGAGGGCCGCCAGTGTGATGACAGTAGTGCGGTTGAGTCACAGTTGGTAGACTTACGGTCCTGATAACCGACACGGCAAAAGCTTTAACCTGCCATACAACTGAAATCAAAGTTCAGTATGTGAGAACCGTAACCTGCACTCCATCCTTGTAGGCAAACTTCATAGTCGATGCAAAGTTCGTGCAGGTTTTACGTCAGTCTTAGGTTACAGATCACTTCCTGTGAACTAATTTTTCCTTCTTCCTCAAAGGCTCAGACAGCAACTATTGTTGTTTGTTCTATGAGCGAATATGCATAGCCTTGCCGTTAAGCGCCTGACAAGTCAAGCCCAGCGCGTCCGACTTCCTCGTGGGAGAGCCTATGCATCCGCAGTTTATAGGTCAATCTTCGGTTGTTGGTCACTTCCGATGAACTCGACTTTTCTTTCTTGCTTGTTGAACGGTCAGACAGTAACTGTTGTTGTCTGTCATCTGAGCGAAAAATGCGTTGCGTTGCCGTTAAGCGCCTGACAAGTCAGGCCCAGCGCATGGCGTGGGAGAGAATTGTTTTCTTATAAGTCTTTGTGGAGAAAAGGCAGGAGAATAGACCAAGAGGGTCAAAAATAGACAAGAAAGAGGTGACAGGAAGAAAAGGAACAAGGCAGAAACAGAGGGATAGAAAAGAGGGAATTCCTAGCATAGAATTTCTAGAAGGGGGGAATGCTATCTGTATAATTTGAAATCTGACTTTTTTTTTTGGGTGGTGAACGGTCGCATATGTGTGTATGATTACAATGCAAGCGTTTTCATTTGTTTGCTTTACAGGATTCAGAGCTCTAAAAATTTCTTATTGTTCATCTTTAACCTGTCTGTGAGGGTTTCAGCATACTGATCACTATTTTGGGGTGTGAATGTTGCGCGACCTTGACCTCTCCTCTGAGTTTCTGTAAGCGCTACAAATGGCGAACTGGAGGCTTGCTTGAAATCTCAAATTTAACATATCATGATTTCTTCAGAGGTAAGGTTGTTGCTCTTCTTTTGAATGGAGAGACGAATGTGTTAGTTGAGTGAATAAACACTACACAATACACACCAAACAATGAGCAAACATGAATACAATGGAAGTAAAATCAAATGCTATAGGCCAACAAAGTGTTTAGGGGGTAGGCCTAGATGCGCGTCAAGTCAAAAATATTTAATCATCCCATGAAGGTCAGTTATATAAATTATGATTTACTGACAGGCACACACATTGAAACGAATCGTGTGGTTGAGAGAACTTACTGCAGTACATTAGTATGCGCTGTTTGAACAGACAAAACTCACTGCATTAGAGAACAAAAATGGGAGGTAATCTTAGCGGTGAATGAATATGGATAAGTTTTTTTATGTGTCTGACTTGTCATGAAGGAATCCAGAGGCTGGTCTGACTGAAATTCTTCCTCATTCTCCTTCTTCATTGTCGAACACTCAAGACAGCAACTATTGTTGTCTGTCATATGAGCGAAAATGCGTTGCCTGCTGTGAGCCGCTGGCGAGTCAGGTCCCAGCGCATCCAACTTTAGGTGGGAGAAGCGTGTTTATCTATGTACCTTTTGGGAAACGGCAACAGGCTTTTTGTGACTGTCATGGTGTCCTCCAGAACAGAGTGGTAGTGGATTGGCACTACTCCGAAGTAGACCCATACTCACAAAGAACAAATTGGGCACTGGACCCCAGAAGGAAGGAAGAAAGGAGACCAATAAGCAAACGTGTGGAGGACTGTAAAGGAAATGAAGGCCATGCAGCACTCCTTGGGATCAGTGACTATGGTTGCCAATAGGGAGTGGAAGCGCTTTGTTGCTCCTTCTACGACCAACGGTGTAATTGGCTAACTGATGATGATGATGATGAATGGTTCCTCTATGTGCAAGTTTTAAAAGGAGAAAATAAAAACGGGAATGATTCAAATCAATGACAAGGTGAGAAGCGTGTGGATCGCACAGGTCATGGGAACTCCTTTACCTTTTACCGTTAGGGATATTACATTATTATGCCTGCATACCCAAAAACGGAAAACACCACAGACTAGATATACGAACAAAACCTCCAAATCAAACAAACAAACAAACAAACAAACCAAAATCGTCATCTCAACCAGACAAGATTTTTATCACCGAAGATGTCGCCCTTCTCTCGGTTCTTAGGTCCTGAAAGAGGGGCCTCAAAGGGCCAAGCAGACACACAAATTCAGCTGTAAATTCCCAGCCTTGCCATTGTCATTTGGAAGATGTACGACGTGTTGTCATCCTCCAGTACATCAAGGACAGACCTCGGAACGGTGGAACACTTGCTGTACAAGAACGTTGTTGTTTGCTTGTCCACTTAGGCTTCCTCGTTGCTTGTTTTACGAGAGTGACGGCGATGACAAAACGGTGGTAAAACTGTGAGGAGGGGCTGAGTAGGAAGAGATCACAGAGGTTGTCATAAACTGTTGATCTCTCTCTCTCTCTCTCTCTCTCTCTCTCATCTCTCCTCCTCTCTCTCATTCTCTCTCTCATCTCTCTCTCTCTCCTCTCCTCTCTCTCTCTCTTCTTTCTTTCTTTCTCCCCCCCCCCTCTCTCTCTCTCTTTCTCTCTCCCCCCTCTCTCTCTCTCTCTCTGTGTCTGTCTCTGTCTATATGTTTGATATGTCATTTTTGATTGGGTTTGTTTGGTATAGATGGAATCTGAAAGATTTATTCTCTCTGTCTCTGTCTGCCTGTCTGTCTGTCTGTCTGTCTGTCTGTCTCTCTCTCTCTCTCTCTCTCATCTCTCTCATCTCTCTCTCTCTCTCTCTCTCTCTCGCTTCTTGCTGTCTCCCCTCTATTTTACTCTATCTAATTTACTTCATTGTAATCAGTGTATCTGCTTTCATATTAATGTTCGCGTCAGTTAGGAATTAGGTGTTTATAGAACACATATCTATCTCTTTTCTGAAAATAGATATAATCAATGTATCTCTTTTGACATTAATGTTCAGGTCAATTGGGGATTATGTATTGTTGAATGCATTTTTATATCTTTTCTTTAAATCATGTTGTTGTTCTTGTAGTTAGTTTTTCCCCCCTGTTTTGTTGATAGTCCCTAATCAGGAAAAGCGCGGATAAAAAAAGTATGTGAATGCTTATTCCGTTACCCTTAGAAAATAAAGATTCAGTCATATTCATTCAGTCACTCTCTGTCTGTCTCTGTCTCTGTCTCTCGGCCAAAGCACACAGAAAATGCTGTCTCTAAGTCCTAGGCCATTCTTTGGAATATCAGGTATAAGCCTTAAAACATGACTAAAAGCTTGGCATCAGGCAAGCATGAGCTTGAATTTGAAATGCTCCGTACACCTTGAAAACATCTATATTTTCAAAGGCAAGGCAAGGCAAAGTATACAAAAACCCATTAGAGATACATGAAAGCGTTACGTATCGCGTGTAACTAACTCGAAACATGTAACGGTCTGAACCTTGGGAACAATCAAACAACAATCATTAAAGTTGTCAACAAAGCAATATGGTTTAATACATCACCAAGTAACGAGCATTTCGTTAAAATGAACACAAGAACAATAAGTTAAAATGAAAGCCGGGTATTTAAAGAATTTTGTGTTGAGCAAAGTCAAAATGCTTCAAATATCCACGATAATGAAGGAAAGACCTCAGCTTCGCTTGGGACCAGCATTTTTTTTTTTTTGGGGGGGGGGGGGGGGGGGAGGAGGGGTGGTGCCCACTTCTTCTCCCTGGCTGCTTTACCAATGCCCTGGCCCTAGAGAGGGCAGGTACCTGTTACCACTTCACAACAGTGCTTAGGGGCCATAAATTGCAGAGAGAACCCTGCCCCAGCAGAAATAGGGGCCTGTAGAGAACGGTCATAAACCAACAGCCCAGTTTTCCCCGCACTGTCAGTACTAGGGGGTTAGCCATTTCTCTAGCAATACACAGAAGCAAGCTGGTTACTTCAGATGAGGCCTGGTGGGGAAGTTCTCCACTGCCTTCTTTATCAGCTTGGCAAAACTTGATCACAGCCAGTTGTCACTTCAGGTTTTCAAGTTTACGGCACAGGCTGCCATTTCGATTCTACCACAAAGCAGTCCCATGCTATGATTATAGGGAAAACTTTTTTGGCAAAAATGTATGTTATTTCTCCAGTGTTTGCATACGATTTTTAAAAAATGGTTGTAGCCGTCGCGAAGAAAGTGATCAAGACAAAATGATTGCTGCTGCTGCCACTGTTTCATTTTGTTGGATCAGAGATAATCAGGAATTAACGCTAGAGATGATCTCAAATTGATGCAGTGATGACTATTTATAACTTAGGACATATCCCTCCGCGCCGCTCCAGGCGATTCACAGAACTGTGAGAATGTTATTAATTTTGCGTTATCTGTGTGTGTGTGTGTGTGTGTGTGTGTTGTGTGTGTGTGTGTGTGTGTGTGTGTGTGTGTGTGTGTGTGTGCGCGCGCGCGCGCGCGCGTGTGTGCACTGATCATGTAATTGAATTTGGGACCAAAAATGCAAAAGTCTGGTTGTTTCAGTATGCTTGTGTTGATGCATCGAAAATTCTGAGAGGTCATGAAAGTAGTGCGGAGAGAGGAAAATCTTTCGATTTGATACATTTGTATGTTAGGGAGAAAAATGTACTATTAGAAATCATTTTTAGGCTTTTTGAAATCGATTTTTATTAGACAATATTTTTTTTAAAAACGAGATGATTAAAAAAAATCCTAACCTGCATATTACTTTTATTCCTACGCATAGTCCTCCGTGAATGCATATTTTTTGTGAAGAGGGTAGCAGACAGCAGAGAAACGAAACACATTTTTTTAAGTATTGAAGTTTGTTTGGTGTTTTTCTTCCAAGTCAAAGTAAAATTTTAATTTCCAGATGGTATATTGAATAAGCAATGCTTTTTTTTCCAAGTTACATTTCTTTTCAAATTACAGCTACGTTTTCGCATTCTTTACAACAACAATAAAAGAGCAAGCAAAACAACAGCAAATGGCAACAAGAAAACTAATCAAACAGCGCCCTTGTTTAAGTGAAAAAACACAAAAATACAAAATACATCAACAAATAGAAAAAAACAACAACTCAACAACAATCAAACACCCAGTACACCCTCCCAAAAAAGAAAAAACAAAACAAACAAAAAACAAAAACAAACCAACACAAAAGAAGCCACGAAACAACAACAACAACAACAACACACTAAACAGCAGCAGCAGCTTCTGTCATACATGCCCAGGCAATTCCCGAGGGAAAAAAGTGACTCCTATGTGAAAAGTCTACATATCTTTGAGGGCCTTATAGGTCAATATTTCTTCTTCTTCTTCTTCTTCTTCTTCTTCCTTAACATTTCAACATATTCATTTTTCACATCACACAAGATACGAAATACATTGCCACAGTTTTACCCGCCATATCGCATCATTAGTATTGAAACAATGTATCACAGTATTCCCACTGTGCAAAAACATTGAGTTTTGAAATAATGTTAATGTCCTTTGCAGCTGAAATTGGTGTTTGGGCTGTCTTCAAATAGAGGCTGATAGAAATGCTATTTTCTTTGAAAAATTGCATTTTTACTCTTGCAATGTACTGTTCTGTATCATATTTGATTTTTACGTGCTTTCTACATAGTGCAAACACTGGGGTTTTGTTTTCAAATTTACACTTATAAATGAAGAATTTTGCACAAAGTAAAATATAATCCAGTGCTTCATCAGTACTGTGTTGTGTATCATTGCCAAATATGACTAGTTTTCTTGTTAGACGACTAAAATCACTAAATGTGAATAGACGTTGAACTAAAGATATCACTCAGATTGTTTTCCACCATTACAAAGGTTGAGAAAGTTTCGCAAATCAGTCCAAAAATCCCACTTGCATGAGCTACCTCTTCTTCAGATAATATAGCTTTGTTCAAAAAATGATCTACGTCATCCAAAAAAACATCAACATTGATATCCTTACTCTCAACACTCTCCTCGCTGGTACAAAGAAAAGCCTCTTTGAAGTCATTAAACCAATCATCATGGCTGCTGTTGTTGTAAATAATGTCCCGATTGCTCAAAGTTCTGTTTTCTTGTTCCTGCTACTTTGTTGTTATTTTTTTTGCTTTTATTTGCCGTCAGCGCCTGGGGTTTATCACAACAGTTCTTGATTAAACCATTGACGCTGGGGGCAACATCAAAGTGAGAGGCTGTATGATCAGTGACTTTCCCACTCATGGAATTCCACTTTACAGCTTAGTCTTTAGTGATCGACTATGACTCTCTGACTAGGAGGCTTGACTTGCACAGTCCTTATGCGCTGCAGCCCTGGGAGCTAGTTGGCTTTTGGAGAACATCTCCAACGCTGACTGTCCTTATGCCCACTTGGCCGAGAGAGTGGGGATGTACTGTGGGCAAGGCATCTCCACTATAATCAAATTTCTGCCCAATTTCCGAAACAGCAGCTACCTCCACTGCTGTTTTGGAGGTCATTGCCAAACACGACGGACAAACATACAATTGTTTATATTCTTTTCTTTTTGCCACGTAAATCAACCTGTCCTCCTCATTTCTGGTCATTCTAAAGCGGTTTAATTTTGCTCTACTTTCTATTTTTTTGCGATTTCACATTAATTATCAAACCATTCAGACTTTTTGGCCTTGTCCATGGGTACTTTTCTAGAGCAGATGCAGAATGAGAGATGAGAGGAGAGAGAGAGAGAGAGAGAAGAGAGGAGAGAAGTGAGGAGGAGGGGGGGGGGAGAAACAAGGGAGATGAAGAGTTCAGATGAAAACAGGGATGGGACATTGAAAACGTAGGAAAGGCTAAATTTTATCATTTCAGACTCTTCAATATATTGATAGAACAGAGTATTCAATGAATTGATATTCATCTTATCATACAACGTGTTATGCTGATAGTTATCTAATGATACAACGTGTCATAACATCCTGGTTTATGACATGAAAATGCGTGTGTGTGTGTGTGTGTGTGTGTGTGTGTGTGTTGTGTGTGTGTTGTGTGTGTGTGTGTGTGTGTGTGTGTGCGAATGCGCCCACTGTGTATATGCAGGCCGCGCGCATGTGTGTGTGTGTGCACGTGTGCGTGCGTGCACGTGTGCGTGTATGTGTGTGTATGTGCGGGCCTGCGATTGTTCGGATAATACCGTGTTGCGTTGTTGTTGTTTTATCTGTGATGAATGTTTTACCTTTTGTAGTTATTAGGGCCCGTAACCCACATAAATTTCTCTGTTCGTGAGATACGATAATAAAGTATTCATATTGTAATTATTGTATGGTATTAAAAATACTCAGTGTTCCTATCAGGGACGGGGGAGGGGGGGGGGGGGGGGGGGGGGACGGGATAGCCTAGTGGTTAGAACATTGCGCTCGTAATCTGACGACCTGGGTTCGAATTCCGTTCAAGGGGATTTTCCCTGAGTTAACATCAGTGCAGACTCCACTCTCCCCAAAAGTCCTTCGGGTGAGACTATAAACCGAGGTCCTGTGTGCGAACGCACGCAGAACATCTTGCGCACACGTTAAATCCTGTTCCGCTTTTAGAAAGAGTAGGTCATTGCGTGCCGGTGGGAACAGATGACAAAATTGACAAAACTGCATACACACGGGGATTGGATGTAAAAAAAACAAATTTAAGCGCATGAGTGCTTATTCCATTACCCTCGATATAAAAGAATTTCTCTGTTATAAATGAAAAAGAAAAATCAGCATGTGGTTTTCAGCCGGCATCTTTGGATTCTTTCTTAGGTTTCTTCTTCTTCTTCTTCTTCTTCTCCTCCTCCTCCTCCTCCTCCTCCTCCTCCTTCTCCTACTCCTCCCCCTCCTCCTCCTTCACCATCATCATCATCATCATCATCATCATCATCATCATCATCATCATCATCATCATCATCTTTTCTTCTTCTTCTTCTTCTTCTTCTTCTCGTCGTCGTTGTAGAACGCTCAGACAACTATTGTTGTCTCTTATTTGAGCGAAAATGCTTCACGCTGCCGTTGAGCGCCTGACATGTCAGGCCCAGCGCATCCATCCGACTTCGGTATAAGAGAGCATTGTTATCTTTTAAATCTTTCTGGGGGGAAAAAGGCAGGAGAATGGGCCAAGAAGGCAGGCAATAGACATGTAGTAGGTGACAGGAAGAAAACGGAACAATGCAGAAACAAAGAGAGTGATAGAAAAGAGGAAATTTATGGCACAGAATTTCCAGAATGTGGGGGTGGGGGGGGTGGGGGGGATGCTGTTTATACTGACAGGCCCCCGGCATCCCCACGGCGTAGGATAATCAAACAAGAATGAGTACCCCTTGCCTACACATTAAACCATCTACCAGGGGGATTTTGGGGGGGGGGGGGGGGGGGGGGTTGCTTTGATTGACTTCAACAGCATGAGCAGAAGTAGTAGGGTAAATGTAACCAGACGACGGTGGAAGTGGATTGGGCACATCCTCCGAAGAGACCCACAGTCAATCACAAGAACAGCATTGCACTGGACCCCAGAAAGAAGGAGAAAGAAAGGAAGACCAAAAGCAACGTGGAGGAGAACTGTAGAAAGTGAGATGAAGGCCATGCAGCACTCTTGGGGATCAGTGACTAGGTTGGCCCAGGATAGGCAGGAGTGGAAGCGCTTTGTTGCTGCCCTACACACCGCTGGGTGTAATGGCTAATGATGATGAAATGTAACGAGTGTCTTTGGTATCACTGTTTTGATTCTTCTGGTGAGTACTGTGCCTGACTAGGGTGGGTGGCGGGGTGGTGGTGGTAGTGGTTTTTTTTCTGTTTTGGGGTTGTTTTTTGTTGTTTTTTTGTTTTCGTTATTCCTCAGCTTGAACGCCAAAGCTCACTAATGATGAGATTTTTTTGCGTATGGGACCGTTTTTCCTCAATATCAAGGTAGCCGCATTCCGACTTCGGGGATATCTTTTTGGTTTCTATTTTTCCTTTTTTGTGTGTGTGTCGTGTAATTGATGGAGGTGTTACGTAAAATCTTGAACTAATCGTATCGGTAGGGTTGGGTTGGGTTTTTTTAAACTTTGCTTTTGAGCAATAACACCGTCGGGAAAAGATAGAAATCGTAATTTCAGCCACATATATATATTATATATATTTATATATATATATATATATATATATATATATTATATATATATATATATATATATATATATATATATATATATATATATATATATTATATATATAACATATATATAATGTCTGTGTCTGTTACTAGTTTCTGAGTTTTAAGAAAACCCCAACAAAACAAAAAGAAGTAGGCTCCCTTATTCTACTCATCCCTAATCCTCAGTACATATTCCACTTGGTGAGTTTAAGAAAAAACAAACAAACCGTCAACGAACAAGCAAACAAGAATAACTAATACCAGCTGCCCGTATACCAGCAGTTTGGGACTTGGAAGAAAGGCAAACCCCCCCCCTCCCCCCCCCCCCCCCCCCCCCCCCCACACACACACCTAATCCAATAACTAAATCAAACAAGCCAATACGAATTAAATAGCACTGGCCCACATACCAGCAGTTTTTTTTATAGTTTAAAACACACACACACACACACACACACACACACACACACACACACACACACACACACACACACACACACACACACACACACAAAACCGAAACAGTTAACCAAACACGCACGAACGCTATAGCCGAGTGGTTAAGACCGTTTGACTTCAAATCCAGTGGGTCCAAGAAGTTGTAGGTTCGAATCTCGGCGTCGGCGTCTGGTGAATTAAGGGTGGGAATTTTTACGATCTCCCAAGTGCAGATCTTCTATTGCCTCAATTCCCTATGTGCATAATGTACGCATGCAGAATATCAAATATCCCATTATTTGTTTCAGTCTTCGATGAGCACGAAAACGCGAACATACCCAGCATGTAACCTGTACAATGCAATGAGCTGCTCTGAAGTGGGGATGTGTCGGCTGAGGCCAGCGGGCAGACCTCCTGGGAAGTCCCAAGCACAGGAGAAGACCAGGCACTACGCACCCTAGCCGGTAAGGGAACGTGGAGAGAGAGAGGGAAGGGGGGGGGGGGGGGGGGGGGGGGGGGGGGGGGGGGGAGAGAGAGGGGGGGGGGGGGGGAGAGGGGGGGGGGGGAGAGGGGAGAAAGCCCCATCTAATACACCTAGACCATATATCAGAAACAAACAACAATTAATACCACTCGCCTATATACCAGCATTTTGTAAGTTTTGAAAGAAAAAAACCCAACCATCCAACCAACCAAACAGAAGGAAAAAAATCATACTATTCTCCCATACACGAAAAAAATATAGAACTTCGGGAGTTCACAGAAAACAACAACAACAACAAACAAAGTAGATAATACAAAGAAGAATTAGAACCACCTGCATCAGTACCAGAGTTTGGGAGGGGAAAAAACAACCCACCAACCAAACAAACAAAACAACAGAAACAGACTAACAAACAAGTAAAACGGGGATCAGTATCACTGGCTCGCGCACTGAATCATAATTATACCGCTTTGGCAGTTTCAAAATCACGAACACGGAAACGGAGAAACAAACTTCTTCTTCGTCATCGAACGCTCAGACAGCAACTGTTGTTGTCTGCTATTTGAGCGAAAATGCTGCCGTTAAGCGCCTGACAAGTCAGGCCCAGCGCATCCATCCGACTTCGGTATAAGAGAAAAT
>CM054145.1:18367323-18369823 GCA_028751875.1 Rapana venosa
ATCATCTGTGTATAGAATGTACAGAAGTGGCGAGAGAAGAACCAGTGCAGGCAAATCTAATTGACGAAGATATTTTGTGGCCAAAAACGCACTGTTGTCTGTTGGTTAAAAATCCAATCAGCCAACGAATGTTAGATTTCATTCTAAACTCAACCGGTGCACCACAAGGTGCCACTAAGCTATTCCACTCCTGGCATACTGTTATTAAAAAAAATTGCATTCACCATACTTAACCCCTCTCTGCCGCTTTGGAAAACAGCCTATTGGTTGTAATTTTCCCATGGCTTGGGCTGATTCAACGTCACTGGGCACTTGAATCTGCTAATATATAATCGTATGTACGCGCTGTTGATTCAGAATCAGTTGTAAAGAAGTCAATTTTGCAACCAACAAAAGAAGAAGAAGAGGAGGAGGAGGAGGAGGAGAGCCCTACATGTGGTGTCGTTAAGCGGGAAAAGTCGTAAACTGGTCAGGCTCGATGGCGATAGGAATAATTACTCCCTACTGGACTGGAAACTTCGTGTGGAATGATGTATACTGTATTTCGGGAATGATGCATACTGTATTTCGGGGAATGTTGTATACTGTATTTCGGGAATGATGTATGCTGTATTTTGGGAATGATGTATGCTGTATTTTGGGAATGATGTATACTGTATTTCGGGAATGATGTATACTGTATTTCGGGAATGATGTATGCTGTATTTTGGGAATGATGTATACTGTATTTTGGGAATGATGTATACTGTATTTCGGGAATGATGTATACTGTATTTCGGGAATGATGTATACTGTATTTTGGTGTAAGATATGACTGTAAGCCTTCAGCTTCAAATATGTCACTCGTGACCTCGAATTCGCAAGACCAACAATGATTCCAAAGTTGACATTTCCTATGTTCTGCATGTGAGGGCAAATCGGGTCAAACCCCACGCATTGTCCCTGTAATGTAGGGGAGGAATCTTTTAACGTTCACACGCTCGACTCCTCTGAAGTCGGAGTATGGCTGCCTAGACGGCGAGGTACTTAAAAACAGTCATACAGGAAAACTTCTCATTCAATAGTGTGCAATTTCAAACCTCTGCAGTTCTTCCCAGGTGGGATGATGAGTGAGTCAGAGTGCACATTCTGGGTGACCCCCCAGAGTGTTAAGCTGGGGAACGTACAACAACAACAACTCTGGACTGAGTTTTTATCTAATACATTTTTCAGGGTCCTGCAGTTGAACGTCATGTATAAGTTACGAGACCCCCCCCCCTCTCCCACACACACACACACACACACGGAGTATGTACCATGTAGTCATCACGCACCCTGATTTCAAGGCAGTCTACTTACAGTGAGTCAGATAGTAAGGTAAAGGGATGTCAACAAAGAGAGGGCGGTAGTGACACGAACCACGCCCATTCCAGGATGAGCATTAATTGTGAAAGGCATCTTTCAAAGATGTGGTAGCATGAATTGTGAAAGGCTTCTTTCAAAGATGTGGTAGCATGAATTGTGAAAGGCTTCTTTCAAAGATGTGGTAGCATTAATTGTGAAAGGCTTCTTTCAAAGATGTGGTAGCATTAATTGTGAAAGGCTTCTTTCACAGATGTGGTAGCATTAATTGTGAAAGGCTTCTTTCACAGATGTGGTAGCATTAATTGTGAAAGGCTTCTTTCACAGATGTGGTAGCATTAATTGTGAAAGGCTTCTTTCAAAAATGTGGAAGCTTTAATTGTGAAAGGCTTCTTTCAAAGATGTGGTAGCTTCTCTCCACGTGTTGCTCTCCAAGCCCCATCCTTTTTGGACAACTAGGACACCAAAGATTGAACTAACAGGACACTGTATAGATCTTGAAAACAACCTACTCTGTCGGTGAGCGGGTAAGAGTGTTTGGGTAAGAGTGTTTGACGTTCATAGCTGTGGGTCTGTGAAGAGGGTTTGGATTTGGGCATTGGTGTCTGGTGAATTAGGCCAGTGGGCGGGGAAATGTGTATGATCTCCTGACTCAACTTAAAGCCTAGACCTTGCTCTTGCTTTGAATGTCCACAAAATTATGAGAGAAACTTTTGGTGGTGGTGGTGGGTTGAAAGGGGTACAGGGTCATGTGGTTTGAGACCACATGTTGTCGTGACCACGTGTCAATGTGACCATGTATCATTGTGACAACATGTTGTAGTGACCATTTATCGTTGTGACATGCCATTGTGACCATGTATTTTTGTGACATACTGTTGTGACCATGCATCGTTGTGACGTATTGTTGTGACACCATATCGTTGTGACCATGTATCGTTGTGACACCATATCGTTGTGACACCCTATCGTTGTGACCATGTTTCGTTGCGACCATGTATCGTTGTGACACCATATCGTTGTGACCATGTATCGTTGTGACACCCTATCGTTGTGACACCCTATCGTTGTGACACAATATCGTTGTGACACCATATCGTTGTGACCATGTATCGTTGTGACACCATATCGTTGTGACCATGTATTGTTGTGACACCAT
>CM054145.1:18377323-18402323 GCA_028751875.1 Rapana venosa
TTAAACTCTCAGATGCAAGTGTCTCCCGGTAGAGGAAGTTTCCAAGAGTACACCGGCGGTGTAGTTTTGACCTACTGGGCTGCGAACAGAATCACACACTGGTGTATTCATGCACATAAGGGTTGGGGGGGGGGGGGGAGGGAGACAGACACAGACAGAGTGAGTGAGTGTGTGAGTGAGTGTGTGTGTGTGTGTGTGTGAGAGAGAGAGAGAGGAGAGAGAGAGAGAGAGATGGAATGGAATGAATTTTATCTGAAGAGGGTTACGGCTTAAGCAAACACGCTTTTTTTTACAACCAGCCCTCTGGGCAAAACCAACTACAGCAACAAAACCCAATAGAAAATCTCTCAACCAAACAACAAAGAACGCAGAGAGAGAGAGAGAGAGAGAGAGAGAGAGAGAGAGAGAGAGAGAAAACTCTGAACTCTCTCTGAACTAGGCCAACAGCCCCTTTCATGGGGAGAAACACAAACATCCATACATTATTTTACCGTGCTATAATTATAACATGATCAGGAAACACAATACTGGCATTATATGAAGATATCCATTGAGACAACTGCACAATCCAGATGAAAACAGTTTGAACCCTGGAGTTAAGTTGCTTTTGTTAGTTCATACTGTCGAGGAAATTCTGTCTAAGTTTAAAAGCTCTTTGATAAAACTGTTTTCGTAACCACAACCAAAAGAGCCAAACTTGTTCAAAACCATTGTCACAAAGAATGTTCCAAGTTGCATGCCCTTTCTGATGCACAGCTAACAACATTCTATATGCTTTCTTTTAGAACATCTTTCTTCAGATTGTTTCAACAGTCTGAGCCAATATTTAACACATCTAGTAATAGCTGCAATCCAGAGAGAGAGAGACAGACAGACAGACAGACAGACAGACAGACTGATAATGCTCATTTATGGACATACAGCGAGTCCAACAGAAACCTAATCCTTACCAGTAATTTATTTTGCAAGTCAGTCCGCATTTCACCAAGATCAAGAAACCAGTCCAACAAAACATTTTTTTGTTTTGGTGTGGGGGTTGGGGGTGGGGGGTGGTTTGCTTGGGGTTTTTGTGTTTGTTGTTGTTGTTTGTTTGTTTGTTTTTGGCTATGTTTTTGGTGCTTGTGTCATAACCGTAATCGTAATCGTGACCGTGAACGGAAACTGTAATTGTCACACACTGTAAAGACAATCCCTCTCCATTCTGTCTTGTAAGAATGTCACGTCGTGACAGGACTGGTACAGGGTGATTGGTCGCGCTGACACCATTATTCCTGGTCCTCTCTGGAACGCTTTGACTTGACTTTCGTGGTCCATTAACCTGGAACGAACTCCCTCTATCCATTCGCCCCAAAAAACCCTACACTTGATACTTTCAAAATCCAGCCTCAAAACACACTTCTTTCCTATCTTAGATCTACCCCCCTCAGAATCTGTCCATACTCTGTCAATGAACAGTGAAGACTGAAATTGAGGACACACTACAGTTTACCAATGAAAGCCAGTGTAGGGAATCAAGTTTTAAGCCTTCCAGAAGAATCCCTTTTCTTTGTTAGGGGGGCTGGAGAGTGGAGAGGAGGGGGAGGGGGAGTAGACAGACAAGCAGAAGAGGGAGAGGGGGGGTTGGAGGGAGGGAGAGGGGGTTGGAGGGAGGGAGGGAGAGAGAGAGGGCAAGAGAGAGAGAGAGAGAGGAGGGAGGAGAGAGAGAAGGGGGGAAGACAGACACCAGAGTGGGAGAAAGATTGGCCTGGAGGGAGGGAGAGAGAAGGGGGGAGGCAGGAAGTGAGAGGGGGAGAGAGAGGGGGAAGGAGGAGAGAGAGAGGGGGGTGGGCCGGAAGGGAGGGAGAGAGAGGGGAGAAGGAGAACGAGAGAGGGAGGGAGAGAGAGGGGGGAGAGAGAGAGAAGGGAGAGAGGGAGAGGACGGAGAGAGATATATATATATCTAAAAAATATTGTTTATTCTTTCATTTCGAGGATAATGGAATAAGCGCTTATGTGAGGGATTTTTTTAACATCCAATCCCCGTCCGTACGCATTTTTTTCAATTTTGTTATCCGTTCCCACCGGCACACAATGGCCTACTCATCTGAAAACCGGAACGGGTTTTAACATGTGTGCAAGATGTTCTGCGTCTATGCCATTAAAACCACACCCACCACACAGCAGAACCAATGCAGTGCCTTCAGTCAAGAGTCAAGGTTCCGGTCAGGAATGGCAATGCCTTAAAATTGTGTCACAGGAAACTGCTATTCAGCTTACTCTGCTTTATTAGCCTAGATAGAAGAGCATTAGACGGTAAAGAGTGCATAGCACACGTCTGCATACTTCGTGTATCCTCTGTGGGAATGCTGGGGGCCCTGTCAGTATAAATAGCATCCCCACATTCTGGAAATTCTGTGCTAGGAACTTCCTCATTACTATCACTCTCTTTGTTTCTGCTTTGTTCCTTTTCTTCCTGTCACCTCCTCCTTGTCTATTTTCTGCCTTCTTGGTCTATTATCCTGCCTTTTCCTTCCCAGAAAGACTTCTAAAATAACAATTCTCTCTTAATGTTAGAAAATCATCTGAGCGCTTTGATTTGTTGCTTTACAAGATTCATCGCTATATAAATTCCATACATTTATTATTATTATTATTATAATGCCCAAGTTGATGGGCTGGGCCTGACTTGTCAGGCACTTGGCGGCATGGCAGCGTGAAACATTTTCGCTAATGTGATAGACAGCAATAGTTGTCTGAGCGTTCCACGAAGAAGAAGCTTTCCATTCCTACTAACCTGTACAGGCTGTCCTTGCTGCTGCAGCTACTGAGCTCTCTGCTGGTCACACTGCACCTGACAGGGAGACTTCTGTCTGTTGTACTGAACTTGGGGAGGTCAGTGCAGCTCAGGGGTCGGCTATGTTTACAGACATTTCGCCTGTTGCCTTCAGTCACAACATAGAAGATGGTTGGGTAACCTTTCCTAGCAATTTTTGTTTTCAACTTGAGACTGAGTTTTCTGACAGAAGGATGTCTTTTTCAGCAGTCACTAGAAGTCCAGTAACTGGCATATTGAAGTCGCGTTAGTATTGATGTCCAGAACATCTCGCTCACACATTAAAACCTCTTCCGCTTTTTGTAAGAGTAGGCCGTTGTGTGTCGGTGGGAATCAATGACAACATTTACAAAGCCGGTACACACACCGGATTGGATGTTAAAAAAACCCTGACACGTGTGCCTATTCCATTATCCTCGAAATTATATATATATATATATATATATGTATATATATATATATATATATATATATATATATATATATATAATACATATATATATATATATATATATACACACACACATATATATATATATACATATATACATATATATATATATATATATATATATATATATATATATATATATATATATATATATATATATATATATTCGTTGATTTCAGGCTCCACAAGTGAAAGGTATTTTTCAGGGAGCAGGGAGAGAGAGAGGGAGAAAGAGGGGAGGGATAGATAGATAGATAGATAAATAGAGAGAGAGAGAGAGAGAGAGAGAGAGAGGAGAGAGAGAGAGAGAGAGGTGGGGGGGATAATAAACCAAATAATAGTATACATCTTGCCATGTTAACGGCTATGCAAACAGTACTGTCTTGCGTATCCTCGGATGACTCTTGGCTCTTCTTCTCCGCCCTCCAACCCCCCTCTACTACCCCCTCCCCCAATAAGCAACATCTTCCCCCTCTCCCCATCCATCATACACCTCCCCCCCTTCTTCCTCCTAGCTCATGTCTGTTGCTTGAGATGGTTATCTGAGAGGTACATCATCCTCCCGAGCTTACCGTCTAATTTCTGCCACCTCAGTTCTCTCCCCCCCCCCCCCCCCCCCCCCCCAACCCCTTCTGCCACCTCAGTCCCCCACCCCCACCCCCCACCTACTTTGGCGAGTACCATCTCTGTCTGTCTTTCTGTTTGTCTCTCTCTCTCTCTCTCTCTTCTCTCTCTCTCTCTCTCTCTCTCTCTCCTTGTGTGTGGGGGGGACGTGACGGGACGAGAACTGAACGGGTGTGCTGTTAGTAAGCTGCTGCAAATTTTTGCATTTTAGCTTCAAAATGTCAGTTACTGGCCTTCCAGCTACTGTAATAACAACTTTAAACGCCCTGCTGATCGACAACGTCGTATCGAGTTGGAAAGTCGCGGGGAGAGCGGCAGTGTTGTGTTCGTCTTGCGAATGAAGCCAGCTGACAAGCCAGTGTCAACAGAAATGGCGGACCCGGTGCTGAACTCCCGTGTTCAGTACTATCGCAAGAAACCCCCTTGTCAAAGACGTCGCGATGTTCAAAGAAGCAGACAACACCAAGAAAGACAGGCAAGTCGCCAATGTGACAATAACAGTGTCTTGGAAGAGCCGGTCTTGTGTAACATTGACTCCCTGCTCGATGTGGAAACAGAAGGAAAACAAACCAGTGTGTACACAGAACTATGTGTCAGCAGTGAATTGAATGCCTCAGCCACACCAGATTCACTTGATCTACTGTGTGATCCAGCAACAGACAGCAAGATCTTCTGAGGCGCCTGATGTGCAGGAAGAGCTGACAGTTGGCTGCACAGTGGATGACTCTGATACTGATACTGGTATTGTGAAACAGTATGTGTCTACTCTAACTGACAAACGTGTACAGCGTGGATTAAGGGACAGCAAGAGAAACACACGGTTTCGAAAGGTGGTGGTACATAGTTCGGTTGATCAAAACATTGTGATGTGTGAATCAGATGACATCATCCTGGAATACTCTTGGAATGGAGATCCTGGCGAGGAATCTAAGTGTGTGTTCTGGTACATCAAGCAAGAAGAGAAAAACAGTTGCCAGAAGAACGTGTCAGGCTTGCCAGACTTCGTAAAGGGAAACAGTGTACTAACACACAACACACAGAGACAGTGGTGGTGAGTGCTGAGCAGGAGTTACATCATCTTCGGGACCTGATCCTGTCTTACATGGGCTGACTTCACTGGCTGTAGACTGGAAAAGGAAAGGCTGGTTTGAAAATTGAGACACTTGAGACACAGACAATAATGTATCGAATCTTGATGTACATACCACCACTGCCATGGTTTCCATGTCATTGTAATCGCGTCGCGTTCGATATCGTTGTTACCGCTGGCTATATGGCTTGATTGCTAAATAGCAATAAAATTGTGTCATTTGTCAATTGTCTCCTTGTGTGTGTGTGTGTGTGTGTGTGTGTGCACGCGCGCACACTGGCGGTGTGCCCTTGTGTGTTTGTGCGCCCACATGTATGTGTGTGTGTGTGTGGGTGTGTGTGCGCGAGCTCGCGCTCGCGCACACACACGCACACACGCGTTTACATCGTATACGCTCACAAACCGCACGCGTGTGTGCTTGTGGATGCATGTTTGTGAGGGGTCAGCTATGAATAGAGCCACACGTGTGTATGTCCTTTCAACTATTTACGCAACCCATACTGAGGTATTGCAAGTTCTTATGGGTATTTTGTTGTTTTCGGTCTGTCTCTCCCCCCCCCCCCCCCCCCCCCCCCCCCCCCCCCCCCCCCCCACCCAAGTTGTTGCTTTCAATCTCGTGCTCTGTTTCTACATGTCAGTGACTCTGTGAACTTGTTAACATCCTGTAAATACGCTAGCTTAGGGCTCTTCACGTAGCTAATTCACCTGTGGTGTCCTAAAGTGGTCATCTTGTCGCTAATTGGTGCACAGATGTTCGTTCAACGACGCAAACCCGTCCGCAAATAATATTTTAAAAATATCTTTGAAAAGCTGAATACTTTGTCTTAGTAATCTATACAGATGTAAACACGAGATTAAATTAACGGCAATAAAAAGTATATTGCTTACATAAAAACTCAGTGGAACCGTCAAATTTTACCTTTTACTCTCTCTTTCTCCCTCTCTTGAGTCTGCCCCCAATTCGCAGTCTCTCAGAGATCATGGACATTGTCATATTTGGAATCCTTTGTTAGCTTTCGAAGATTAAGGAGGAGGAGGGGGAGGAGGAGGAGGAAAAAGAAGAAGAAGAAGAAGAAGAAGAAGATGATGATGATGATGATGATGATGAAGCAGAAGAAGGAGAGGAAGAAGGAGGAGGAGAAAGAGAAGAAGAAGAGTCATTTGTCTTTCAATTTTAGAGGTCGAGAGTGACACATTTTAAGCTGAACAACATGCATTTCTCATACCAACGAAGTTTCCAGACCTGGGAGGAAGCAAGTTTTTGATCTTTGGCAAACCTGACCAGTTTACGAAAAGAACCACTTAACGACAGTATTTGGGGGGGTGGGGGTGGGGGATATAGTACTGGGGATCTCTGTCCAGTCGTGCGTGCATGTCCCGAGCATGACCGGACGTGTGGGACATAGAGGCAGCACAGGGCAGGGCCATGATGGATTTGACAGGATGATGAGAGTTGACACGCTAATAGAAGTGGACAGGCGAAAGCCCTGCACTGTAGCGCTGTACATCAACCAGTGACAGAGAACACTGCACAGCAGGGACACCTGGGAGAGAGAGAGAGAGAGAGAGAGAGGGGGGGGTGGGTGAGAGGGGGGGGAGGGGAGGGATGGAGGTGGAGAGAGAGGTAGGGAGGTAGAGCGGGAGGGAGGGAGGGAGGGAGTGAGAGAGAGAGTGTGAGTGTGTGTGTTCCATTCTATTTCTATAACCCCCCTCCCTCTCTCTCTCTCTCTCTCCCTCCCTCCCCCTTCTCTCTCTCCCTCCCCCTCTCTCTCCCTTCCTCCCTCTCTCCCTCCCTATCCTCTTGTTCTCTCTCTCTCATCCTCACACCCCTTCCCCACACACACACGCGCGCACGCACGCGCGCACCCCCCCCCCCCCCCCCCCCCACACACACACACACCACACACACACACACACACACGAACGCAACATCGCGTTTAAGCACAGTCTGACAACAAACAATAACAACGGCGAGGACAAAAAGCCATCACGTTTTATTACCTCACATTTCGTTGGGACAACGCTACACACAATAATGCATTGTCTGATAATTACTGTACGCGCTCTCACTGTCCATAGCTAATGCCTAAAAAGCAAATGGGAATGGAGGGTACGGCATGAAAAAGCATTGCTCATATCAAATATCTGAGTAAGGGGCGGGATAGCCTAGAGGTTAATAATAATAATAATAATAAATGGAATTTATATAGCGCTATATCTTGCAGAGACAAATCAAAGCGCTTGCACTCAACTCATTCTTACACAGTCATACAACCAGTGACAAGCAATAGTTCCATCAAGTCCAAATGTGCACACACGCACACCCCACACACACGCAACACACCACACACACACCACACACACAGAGGTCACACACCCTGGCAGGGCAATTGAATCTTGGCTGTTGAAGGCAGGGAAAAACTATGAGATGAGGCAGGAGGGGAAAATCTTAGGTTTGAAATAAATATGTCTTGAGACTGGATTTAAAAGTGTCATAAGAAGGCTTTTGGCGGAGAGAGAGAGGGAGATCATTCCACATCAATGGACCAGAAATAGAGAAAGAGCGACGGCCGATGGTGGATTGGTTGAATCTAGGTATTCGTAAGGACAAGGTATCTGCAGCAGAGCGGAGAGAACGAGAAGGAGTGTACAAGTGAAGACATTCACAGAGGTAGGCGGGTGCTGTTTTGTGGAGACATTTGTAACAGAGAGTACTGATCTTATAGTTTACTCTCTGTGGCACAGGCAGCCAGTGGAGAGATTGCAAGAGAGGGGTAATATGCTCAGATTTTTTCTTTCTGAGGATTAGACGAGCTGCAGAGTTTTGTATACGTTGAAGGGATTGGATTGATGATGCTGGCAGACCAGCCAACAGAGAGTTGCAATAGTCCAGACGTGAAAGAATGAGAGACGCAACAAGTTTGGATGTTGCATCTGTGGACAGGTACTTTCGAATTGCACTAATACGCTGTAATTGATAGTAGCAGGACTGGCAGGTCTGAGTGATGAATTTTTGCATAGAGAGTGTGTTGTCAATAATGACCCCTAGATACTTCACAGCAGTGGATAAAGGGACTGATGCATTGCCAAGTTGTATTGAAGCTGTTGTGATAGAAGAGAGTTTGTGTTTGGTCCCTACAAGCATGGTTTCTGTTTTATCTGCATTTAGCTGTAATTTGTTCTGTATCATCCAATTTTGGATATCTTGAAAGCAATGGGCCATATTTGTAAAGAGAGAAGGCAGATTTTCAGGAGTGTCGCTGCTTAGAATCTGAGAGTCATCTGCATAAAAATGATGGTTGATCTGATGGCGGTTAATTATATGTTAGAGCGTTGAACTGGCGAGCGACCTGGTGGCGGGGGTTCGAGCCCCAACTGAGACGCCCGCTCATGAGGAATTCTTTACCCCTGGAGTTTATATCATTACTGAACCCCCCCCCCCCCCGCCCCCCCCCCCAAAAAAAAGTCCTTTGGATGAGACTATAAGCCGAGGTCCCTTGAACGAACGTGTGCAGAACATCTTAAGCACACGTCAAAACCCGTTTTGCCATTTGGAAGAATATGCCATTGTGTGCTGGTAAGCAGACGATATGATTGGGTTGTTGTTTTTTTAAGCACATTAGTGTCGCATTCAGACATCATTCCCGAAGTCGGAGTGCGGCAATCTCAATGGTGGGTAAACGGTTGCATAATTATGCGAAATCTCATTGATAAGCCTCGGACCTCTAACCCAAGAAAGAAAAAAATACAATCCCCCATCCCCCCCAAAAAAGGACCGCCCCCACCCCCACCCCGAAAAAAGAACAACTTAAGTCATACATAAACAGGTTTGTAAAAAAAAGGGTAATGGGGAGAGCCAAATAAGAAAACAACCCCATGATTACATGATAAGCATTTAATGAAGTGTACCACCACCCTGCCCCTGCCACCAGGTCGCTCGCCAGTTCAACCCTCTAACCACTAGGCTATCCCGCCCCTTACTCAGTTTACCTTTACCTTTACCACCACCCACCACCCACCCCAAAAAACAACCACCACATCATTGCTTAAAAAGCATAGTTATGATGACGTGAACAAAAAACAACAACCCAGCTATACCATATCATTGCTTTAAAAACATACTTATGATGACGTGAGCATAAAACAGCCATAGCACATTATTGCTTAAAAAAGTATATAATGACCTGAAACAAACCCCAACCAAAATAACCCCACAAAAATCCAATAAACCACTCCTTAAAAAGCATAATTTGTGAACAAAAAAACCCACCCCTACATCATTGTTAAAAAATCCCCCATAATAATATCATGAAACAAAAAAAAGAAAGAAAGAAAACAACAAATCATTGCTTAAAAAGTATCATAATGACTTTAACTAAAGAAAACCAAACCCATCCCACATCATTGTATAAGAAATATATAATGACGTGAATTAACAAAACAAAAGAAAGTAAGAAAAAAAGCACAACCTTGCATAAAATGCATTATAATAACGTGAACAACAACAACAACAAAAACAACAACCACTCCATCGCTTAAAAAGTATATGATAACGTGAACAAAACAAAAACAACAAAAAAGAACAGAAGAAAATAACCACATTATTGCTTACAAAACATATAATGGAGAGAAGAAAAGAAAATAAGAAAACCAGTCAAATGATGGCCTAAAAAGCATACATTGCAGTGACCCCCCCAAAAAAAACCCAACAACAACACACACACAAAAAACAATAAACTACGAAACACCCAACGACCCCACTCCACCACCCCCCACCCCCTCCAAAAATAAAACACTACCTAAAACAAAACAAAAAAAACCCACCCAAAAACAACTACAGAAACAAAGAAACAAACAAAAAGAAAAAACCCACATGATTGCGTTACAAGCGTGTAATGGAGCGAACAAACACCCTCCCCCCCCCCCCCTCTCCAAATCCAAAACAAACACAAACAGACCACCACCCCCCACCTCCCCCCAAAACAACAAACAACAACAAAAAACAAAAAACTAAGCCCGACATGATCGTATACTGATATACTTAACAAACAAACAAAACCCAACAACAACAAAAACACCCAGATGAATGCATAAAAAGCATGTAATGGAGCGAACAAAAGATTTGTTTACAAAAATAAAAATAGACCAAAAAAATAAATAAACAAACAAATAAATGAAAACAGTTCTCAGAGAACCGCGTCAGCAGTGTAATGAAAACCCACAAGCTTTCAGAGGTCATTCCAAGGTGGGTTTTTGTTGTTTTTTTATTTTGTTTTTTTTATTGTCTGTGTTTGTTTGGATTTGGGGGAAGGGGATGGTGGGGAGGAGGGGGTTGTTTGTTTTGGTCAACACTGACTTATTACCGAAACCATGTGTGTTTCGGCAGCTCGCATTATCTAGGGTGTATGGTGCCCTTGTCGCCTAATCATATCGTCTGTTGCTACCAGCACACAATGGCATCTTCTTCCAAAAGGCAATGATATGGATGTTTTTCGCCTTGTCACTAACGGATTAAAACGTTCAACTGCGCGAACCCGGTCAAAAAATGGCTGAAAATTATTTTTTAAACCGTTTAGCACATCATTTTATATCAACGCACATGAAGACACGACTTCAAAGAATGGCCATGAAAAATATTACTTAAAAAAAACAACAACCCTCAGTCGCGTCGTAAAACGAATACTGCCTAACTTTCCCGGGAAAATCTGTTGTTTTAACCAATTCGCACGCTCATAGAGACACATAGAAATTGTCAGATTTGGAATAGTTTTTTTTGCAATTTTCGGTTTGTACACTGGCAGCCCACATGGTGAAGGTAAGGAGAAAGTCGGAGATTTTTTTCTGCAGGAAGTTTTCCAGACCCAGGGGAAGGAGTTTGTATCTCCCTTGAGCCTGCCTACTTAACGACTAGAACTACTTAAGGACACAACATACACTGCTGCATTGGCAATTACAGGCCATGTGAGCCCTTACCCCAACCACAACATGCTGGTTTTATTTACTGCTGGCTCGTCAGTTCTGTATCTTGCCAGGTAGTTATCACAGGGAGCTGCGCACATCAAAGGCAATGGATTCTCTGTAGACTCCAGCGCCACTTTCGTCTGGCTTACTTAAAGGGGACAGAAAAATATATCAATGACACACAGGCGTCCTCAAAGCGCTTATCTTTTAAAAAAAATTATTATCTCCAAATCAAACTATGAGAATATCAGATAGATAGATAGATAGATAGATAGAGAGAGAGAGAGAAGAGAGAGAGAGAGAGAGAGAGAGAGAGAGAGAGAGAGAGAGAGTAATATGATTCAACACTTCTATGTTATATATCAAGACACTATCTCGTTATGCAGAATCATCATTTATAATGTAGCCGTTACATCATACAAAAGAGACAATTGCAGCACAAATTATTACCTGGAAAAAGCAGACTAGATACGAAAAAGGAGACGATACATCTGTCGCATGTGACTCAACAGGGGTACGGGATAGCCTAGTGGTTAGAACATTGCGCCCGCAAACTGACGACCCAGGTTCGATTCCCGTTCAAGGGGGATATTTTCCCCTGGAGTTAACATCAGTTCAGACTCCACTCTCCCCAAAAGTCCTTCGGATGAGACTATAAACCGAGGTCCCGTGTGCGAACGCACGCAGAACATCTAGCGCACACGTTAAATCCTGTTCCGCTTTTCGGAAGAGTAGGCCATTGTGTGCCGGTGGGAACAGATGACAGAAATTACAAAACCACATACACACGGGGACTGGGTGTAAAAAAGCACATACGTGCTTATTCCATTATCGTCGATATAAAAGAAAAGAAAGAAAAAAAGAATAAACACTCCTCCTTGTCTATTTTCTGCCTTTTTTGGTACATTATCGTGCCTTTTCTTTTTCCAGAAAGACTTAAAAGATAACCATTCTCTCCCACGTCGAAATCGGATGCGCTGGGCCTGACTTGTCAGGCGCTTAACGCAGCGCAGAGCATTTTCGCTCATATGACAGACAACGATAGCTGTCTGAGCGGTCGACGAAGACCATTTTCCATACTTTCGACAGTCCGGTGTAGTTTACTGGCTCGGAACTTCTATCGCTGTTTTTCGTTACTTGGCTAGAACTCCGAGGTTCACCAACTGTGAGATTTTGAGAATGCAATCGTTTTCACCCACCGTTATTCCGATTTCGGGGTGGTGTCTAAACACGACATTTGTGTGCATGCAGGGTTTTTTAAATATTGTCATCCGTTCCTGCTGGCGCACAATGGTCTACTCTTCCGAAAAGCGGAACGGGATTTTTTTAACGTGTGCGCAAAATGTTCTGCGTGCATTAAGGAATTGTACGGGAGTTGACTCAGTACTGATAACTCCAGGAGAAAACACGGGCGCCTCCGTGGTGGCTTATCCTGGGCCGTCAGAACACAAGGCTCTGACCCTAGGCTACCCCCCTCCCGTTGCTAATTGACGTCATAAATATGGATGCTCGATAACCTTTTTGTCACAGCTTTTAAATGTAAGCCAAATACTTATTCATTTAGATCTAGATATTTCAAATCAGATAGTGACATGACGTTCCTTTTTATCACCATTTCCCCTCCTGATTTCTAGCTGCGATTCTGCATTACCGATTATTAGAAGATTGCCGGATTCCGAAATTTAAAAGAAAAAAGAGCTCCAATCCATAAACTTTGAAGTCAAAGTGCGCGCTGGTTTTCAATGCCGATCCATGTTTTTCAAGTACAGTTTAGGAAACTGCGCATGCGTAGACTATGCCTTTTCTCCTGACCTACTTGTGGAAGAAATGTGCGAAATATGATAGCAGAAATTTGGTCTCAGATACAAGAAGGATATTCCATACATCGACCAATCGCGATAAGGCGAAAGTTAAACTTTCTGCTGCGAGTGCTTGTGTGGATTTGAAAATCTTGTACGGCAGACGAAATGGTATTACTCCACACGAGAAAATTGACAAGCGTAAGAATGAGGCAGAAGTGTCGTCTGCTGGTAGAAAACGTCTCGACAGCGTTGTTCTCTTCCCCGGAGGTACAACAGCACAATCCCTGCTGAGGTAGATCTATACTCATTTGAAACTTGGATTGAATTTCGTTGTACGTTGATTATGAAACATTCCATTCTTCACGTTTCCTTTTCTGATGACTTTTTTAGCCAGTGATGTCGGTCACAGGACTGTGTTTTTCTCGGACTTTGAGGGCACTTTTTCTTTACCTTCTCTTGATACTAGTATTATACAGGTCTGGATGTTAAGTTTGTTGCATCTCTCTCTCTCTCTCTCTCTCTTCTCTCTCTCTCTCTCTCTCTCTCTCTCTCTCTCTCTACTCCACCACTCCCACACACACACACACAGTTTTAAATCTGGACTTAGGATCACCCCCCCCCCCCCTCTCTCTCTCTCTCTCTCTTACTCCCTCCCCCACCCCTACCCCACAGACACACATCAGGCTAGATGTGTTTCCTGTACAATTGAGACTGAGATGGAAGATCTTCATTTGCAATGTTAGTTGAATTCATGTATATATGTATGATTTTCTTCTTTTTTTTTTTTGGAGGGGGGGGGGGGTGTCTTCACCTATTTTGTTTTCTTGTCAGGGGATAAAAAGTTTGCTCCATAAAAATAGTTTCGGCTTAAGGAGGTTGCGCCCCTGACTCCTGCTTCCTTGGGAGCAGCACCCCCCCCCCCCCCCCCCCTCCTTCCGACTCCACCCCCATTTAAAAATTTTTTTCTCAAAGGTTGGCAGCTATGCCGTCTCCTTCTCTTTTGCTGTCACCGGGTCAGTACTCTTGTCAATCTCATTTCCTCCCCTTTGTGTGTGTGTGTGTGTGTGTTTCTCTCTGTCACTTTCTGTCTGTCTGTCTTTCTCTCTGTTTCTGTCTGTCATTCTCACTGTTTCTGTCTGTCTGCCTGCCTCCTCTCTCTCTCTCTCTCTCTCTCTCTCCTCTCTCTCTCTCTCTCCTCTCTCTCTCTCTCTCCTCTCTCTCTCTCTCACACACACACACACACACACACACACACACACACACACACACTGCCCAGTCTGGAAACAAACCACGGAAAGAGAGGACTTCAAACAGTTTAGAAAGACATGAATGTGCCCCAACATTGAGAGAGAGGGGGAAGAGAGGCAGGGAGGGAGGGAGGGGTGGGGGAAGAGAGAAAGAGGGAATTGGAGTTAAACAGAACAGAAGGAAAGCTAGTCATAAAATTATATATACGTAGGCGGGTGTGACCAAAAAATACACAAAAAACCCCAACCAAAAAACAACAAAACCCACACCCAACAACAACAAAGAAAAAGGATATGAAAAGAAAGAAGAAAATAGAAAGCCCCTGTATCAACAACTCGTGTTCGTCATGCCAGCATTACTTTTCATGCTCTTCTTACCATGCACGTAGGCAGCGCGCGCGCCACACACACACACACACACACCACGCACGCACGCACGCACGCGCACGCACGCACGCACACACACACACACACACACACACACACACACACACACACACGCCCTTCATCTCATTCATGCCCTACTTCTTTCTCACCTTGCTCGTTAAAAAGTAAAAAGTCAAACCATGTTTGTCGTTCTCCCCATTCCCACCCCCACCCCTACCCTCCGCCAACCACCACCAAAACTTAAATTCATGTAAGGAAATACTGTTCTTTTATCCAATCCCCGTTTATAGAGAAACTGATACATTGCTTTCTTTTTTTAAATTGTGGATATTTCTCCTTCCCCTCCTCCTCCTCCTCCTCCTCTTCCCCTACTCCTCTCCCCCTTCCTTCCCCCTCCTCCTCCTCTTCTTCCTTCTCCTCCTCCTCCTTCTTCTTCTTTTCTTGCTATCTTTTTCCTCTTTCTTCTTTTTCTCCTCTCTCCTCTTTCTTCCTCTTCTTCTTCTTCTTCTCTTTCTTCTTCTTCTTCTCTCTCTCTCCTCCACCTCCTTCTCCTCTTCCTCCTCCTCCTCCTTCTTTGCATTCTTCTTCCTCTCACCCTCCTCCTCTTCCTTTTTGTTGTTCTTTTTGTCCTCCTCCTCCTTCTCCTCTTCCTTCTCTTCCTCCTTTTTCTTCTTCTTCTTCTTCTTCGATCCCAGGGCATGCTAAATAGATCTAACTCGGTGTGGCTGGTGAAGTCTGCAGTCTGTCGCAGTGATCCTTCTAGCCCCCTCAATATATTTTTTTCTAGAGCTTTTCTGGGATTGGCCCTGTCCTCAATAGGCTGTAACTGTAGATCAAACAATATCCTCAATATTTCAAAGGACTGGTTCTCTTAACTTGACAAGTTTTCCTTTATAATTTATTCAGTATGTGTGCTGAGCTCTGATTACAGGGTCTTCTTTACAGGCCATTGTTAAACTCTGCTTTGGTGAAAAGTATGTTCCAGGGTATTCATGTATACATATGTACAACTGGCAACCGTGCTTTGTTGAAAGTCCACCTTTCTCTCCCTCGTAGATATCCCATCTTTTCTGAACACAAGTGTGCGTGTGTGTGTGCGCGCGTGTGTGTGTGTGTGTGTGTTTGTGTGTGTGAGAGAGAGAGAGAGAGAGAGAGAGAGGGTGAAAGTTGTAGGCATGTTAACGCTTCCAGACGTAGTCTGGGCCTCAGGACAGGTTACCTCCCCCTCCTCCACCCGCATCCGCCCTCCCTCCATCCCCTGGCTGAAGTGAAAGAACGTATGAATTTGATAGTTATAGCCCAATAAGATCATAGAGCCTGAGACAGGGTAGGACAAACACTTAACGGTAGGTAACATTGTAAACGCAGATCCCTTCCCTCCACCCACCCCCCTCTCTCTCTCTCTCTCACACACACACACACACACACCACACCACACCACACACACCCACACACACACACACAACAACAACACACACACACACAACAACAAACACGCACACACACACACATACACACACACGCGACACACACACACACACACACACACACACACACACACACACATATCACATATTCCTCCTCCTCCTCTCAGTCCCCTGATAACCAACGATGACCCCGCCCTGTAGCTGTCGCCTTAACTGTTTACACTGGACGTAAGTCCAAAGGAGACGTCAGGGAGGTTATAAAGGCCCCTGGCAGTACTGGTGGTCGTGTTGTACTGATTTACGGTGAAGACCCTTGAATCAGTAAGTTGGGGGGGAAATGAGGTTTTGAACAAATCAGACGAGACCAGCACTTGACCGACGCTACAGCCGAGTGGTTATTCGACTTCAAACTCATGGGTCCAAGAAGTCATGGGTTCGAGTCTCAACAGCGTCTTGTGAATTAAGGGTGGGGATTTTTTTTTTTACAATCTTCCAGGCCAATTTCAAGTGCAGACTGGCCAGTGTCTTAATTCCCTTCTTCTCTATACACATTCAGAAGATCAAATATGCAAGTTAAAGATTGTGTAAGTCATGTCAGCGTTCGGTGGGTTTCCGGAAACGTGGATATAGCCAGCATACATCCCCGAAGTCGAAATGCAGCTACTTTCATGGAGGGCAAAAATGGTCGCATACGCAAAATCTCACCATTGGTGAACCTGGCAGCCCGGAGCCGAGGAACTTAAAAAAAATTTTTTTTAAAAACAAACCCTCACGCCACCCATCCCCACTCCCAAAAAACCCCAACCTCTCAACAACCCAAAACAGCTGTAATAATAACGCGTGTAAGACCACGAGCATCAACGATAGTATGGGCTTTTAGCCGGCAGTTTAGTCTGAGTGTGTATGCCAACAAGAAGCTATGTTTTCTATAATTATACATATCATAAAAAACAGCTACAAACAACAGCCAAGGGTACAGATATTTCCTGTTATATCAGACATGCGTACACACACGTACAGGATTCTGTTTCTGTCACCATGAGTACCTGCGCTTTATCATTTTGTTGTTATTGTTGTTGCTGTTGTTGAGCGTTCCCCACCATTACCAGCTTGGAGGTAACCCAAAACATGACACTCTTGTCTCATTTACTGTAGCTGGAAATCGCTTTGAAAGTAGGCCTAGACACTGGATGTGTATTGGTGTGCATGGCTGTTTCCCAATATCTGACCATAATATAAGCAGCCATACTCCGACTTCGGGGTATATTTTGTTTTGGTCTTTAAGAATGGACGACACGTTTTGTTATGCTAGAAGCTTGTCATGGATGAAGACAATCCGCACATGAAATTCGGAAGAGTGGGCCATTGTGTACCAGAGGGAACAGATGAAAAAAATTCACAAAACTGCTTGTAGTCGGGGACTGGATGTAAAAAAGCACGTTACCTTCGAAATAAAAGAATTTCACGTAAAAAATACACACACACACACACATATGATGGTAAATATTTCTTAACGCTCGAACATACAAAATATATATCACAAAAAACATTTTGTCAGCCTCTGAAAACTTAAAAAATACCACTTGCTCATTCCTCAGTATATTACTCAAGGATGGCCACTACATTATTTTAGTCTAAGACAATCCTTAAAGACTAAATTTTGTAAGATAAATAAATAAATAAATAATGATAATAATGAAAATAAAATTAATGTGTTTGTGGCAAACATTTTTCTCTTGCTTCATTATTTATTCCTCTGCTAACCTATACGGTCCTTCTTACAAATAAGTTTTACATAGAAGCAATATTCGGAAAGTCAGTTCAATGATAATTATTATTGACAAATCATGTTGTCTTATTTGACATTGCACTGTCATTTATTCACAGTTCAGTGGTTGTTGGTTTTTTTTTCCATTTCTTTAATGCTCTTCACTTCATTGCTCAAAAAGTTTTTTCATCGTTCTTTTAACACAGTGTAAGATTTTCAGTGTTCACTTTTTCGATTTTGTTTACTCCATTTTGTATCGGAATTTTTCTTTTCTTTTTCCTCTGCTAATCCCGCCTTTCCCTGTCGTCTAATATCAACAAAATGGTGACAAGATGTTAAACAGAAGAATCTCTCTCTCTCTCTCTCTCTCTCTCTCTCCTCTCTCTCTCTCTCTCTCTCTCTCTCTCTCTACCTCTACCCTCCCCTCTCTCTCTCTCTCTCTCTCTCTCTCTCTCTCTCTTCCACACACACACACACACACACACACACACACACACACACACACACACATGCTCCCCTCCTCTCCCCCCTCCCCCGCACACACACGTTCAGTAAACAGAAAGATGAGAGAGGTATCCAAACCAGTTAGGCTAAGTACACCACCAAACTCTGTAGTAAAGGGGAAGCCTTGGTAAGGGGGAACGAAAACAAAGGAGACATAGGAAAAGAAGAATACAATAGTTGTGTGCCCGCTCGGTCGATGAACCCAGCTTACCACAAGGCACAGATTCTACTACACTGATGAAAGGATAAGAGTGCTTGGCTCTTCTTCTTCTTCTTCTTCTTCGTCATCGTCGTCGTCGAACGCTCAGACAGCAGCTATCATTGTCTGTCATACGAGCAAATATGCGTTGCGCCGCCGTTAAGCGCCTGACATTTGTTTTTTATTTCATTCTTTTATATCGAGGATAATGGAATAAGCACTTATGTGCTTTTTTACATCCAGGCCATGACATGCCATACATGACATGCCAGGCCCAGTGCACTCGACTTCGGCATGGGAGAGAATTGTTATCTTTTAAATCGGTCTGTGAAAAAAGGCAGGAGAATAGACCAAGAAGGCAAAAAATAAGCAAGGAAGAGATGACAGGAAGGGAAAGGAACCAGGCAGAAACAAAGAGAGGGATAGAAAAGAGGGAATTCCCAGCACAGAACTTCCAGAATGTGGGGATGCTATTTATACTGATAGGTCCCCGGTATCCCCACTGGGGAACTGCCATTCTGTACGGTCATGAAGTCGTGGTTTCGAATCTGGGCAGCGGCGTCTGGTGAATTAAAGGTGGGGGTTTTCATGATTTTTATGATTTCCCGAGGCCAACTCGAAACGCAAACCTGCCAGTACCTGAATTACTTTCGTGTATGCAGAAGAGCAAATATGTACGCTTAATGTCCCGTAATGCATGTCAGCGTTCGGTCGGTTACAGAAACACGAAACTATAAACCAAGGCCCCGTGTGCACGCAATACGTCTTGCGCTTACGTTATAACCTGTTCCGCCTTTCGGAAGAGTAGGCCATTTGTGTCGGTGGGAGCGGGTGACAAAATTGCAGAACCCCATGCACACGGGGACTGGATGTAAAGAAAAAGCACATGAGTGCTCATTCATTATCCTCGAAATAAAAGAATTTTTAAAAACGCCCATACTTAGCATTCACCCTGTACCTAAGACAAGGATGCCCTAGAGAGACAGCCTGAAAATGTTTGTGTAGTGCCCCAACGACGAGAGAGAGAGGAGAGAGAGAGAGAGAGAGAGGAGAGAGAGAGAGAGAGAGAGAGAGAGAGAGAGGCAAACAAAACATAACAGTCAAGCAACTGAGAGAGAGAGAGAGAGAGGGGGGGAGGCAAATAAAACATAACAGTCAAGCAACTGAGAGAGAGTTTATTTTCAGGAGAAGGAATAAGCATGACTGCTGCTATTTCAACATCTAGCCTTCTATAACAACAAATAACAAATCTCTTCACATTAGAAAAAATGCAGATTGATAACAAACGAAAGGAAGAATCAACAAACATCATGCTGTTAGTAATATTCATATATGGAACACAAAATCTTCACTTAACGCTTCATAAGTGAGAGAGAGAGAGAGAAGGGGTGGGGGGGGGGGGGGGGGGCAGCAACACTGCAACTGAGGAGAGCAGAAGGGAAAAGGACTATGGAGATACCACAGAGCCCTGTGTGTGCTAGTTTACTGAGGCTTTTCCGTTCCATTGTTCAATGGGTACTTGCGATTCGAATCTTGAACACTGTGTGTGTGTGTGTGTGTGAGTGTGTGTGTGTGTGTCCAGTGTAACAAGTGCTCTTTCTCTCTCTCTCTCTCCCTCTCTCTTCCTCTCTCTCTCTCTCTCTCTCGTCTCTCTCCTCTCTCTCTCTCTCTCTCACTCTCTCTCTTCCCCCACGTGTGTGTGTGCGTGCGCGCGCGCGCCTGCGCGGGTGTACTTGTCTATGCAAGCAAGCGTGAGAGAGACGCTTTCAATGACATTAATTTTTTTTTTATCTTTTGGCTGTTATGCAACTATCAATGTCTGTCGAATAGATGAGAAATTAAAAGCCTTCCATTAAAAACAGACTACATTACACAAAATGTGGGCGCTCGTGTTAAATGGGTTGAAAAGTGAGCGCATATTCTGTTTGTTGCAAGATCGGGTGTTCAGACAGCCGTAATGACTGTTTCATCAGCAACCCCTCTTAGCATGAAAGTTCTTTTGAAAAGGAGAAGCGGAAACGATCCACGCTGTGGTAGAATTATCATAACAGTGACATCAGATGAGAAAATCATGATTTTTAAAGCATTATTATTGTTGCTGACGATTCTTGAAACGAAATTGCGACTGTGACTCTGAATCATAAAGTGGCCGAAAAAAAGGTGAGGAAAAAAGATATTCGCAAAACGTGATCTGCTCAGTCAGCATGAGTCAGAATGACATGTTGAATAAAAAAAAAAAAAACATCAAATATTAGGTCAAATAAAGTCAAAATTCAAAAATTCTTTATTCCAGAAATACCCTGTTTGGGTAATAATAATAATAATAATAATAAATGGAACTTATATAGCGCTATATCTTGCAAAGACAAATCAAAGCGCATGCATTCAACCTAATCTTACACAGTCATGCAATCAATGATGAATAATCAAAAGTTTAAACAAACAGATATTTACAAACATGGTGCAATGCAGACAAAATCTATGAAATAAAATTTCGATAGTCAAATGCTTTTCAAAAGCACACACTCGCACAGGCCGTATACTTTAGCAGGGTGATAGAACATGGGTTAGATATGAAACAGAAGGGGGGAAGTCTTAGGTTAGTCTTAGGGTACATGGAAATACATACACAAAATCATCTCAAAGGGAAAGTGCACGCAAACTAGTTTAATGAGAACGATTTATTTTTGATGAAATAAAATTATTTTTGTTTACTTCCAGAAAATCAATTTCATGAAAACTACTTCATATATATATATATATATATATATATTATATATATATATATATATATATATATATATATGTATATATATGTATGTATATATATATATATATATATAAAGTAGTTTTCATGAATATATATATATATATATATATATTGTTTTGTTTGTTTAATGTCCATTCACTACTTGGTGATAAGGACACACCCGCATTCAAACTCTCTCTCTCTCTCTCTCTCTCTCTACTCTCTCTCATCTCTCTCTCATCTCTCTCTCTCTCTCTCTCCTCTGTGTCATGTATGTATATTTATATTCTCACAACTGTCTACAGTAGAGGTCTTACTGGGAAGAATATATAATCTCAGCAACTGATGTTATGAACTGCTGAGAGTCATATAAAACTTCTTGAACAGTGGAATATTTTTTATGAATATCTATTCCTCTCTTTTTGAACAGGTCAGTTAGGATTGGGCAATCAAACAATAAATGGTGGATTGAAAGAGATTGAGAACAGCAACATGTCATATTCTTAGAATATTTAGTGTTCCTGCATTTAGCCTCATTTTATATTTAAAATTTCTGCTTTCCGGTGAGCAAGAAATGTTTTCTAAGTGTGTTTTTTTTCATTTTGGAATGCATACAATTCATCAATTTAGCTTTAAATTTTCATGCGAGGACAATGCGAGTTTGGGAATCAAACATTTCAATGTTGCAATCAGAGGCACCTTGTTTTGATATATATATTTATATATTATTTTAATTTTAAAATATATATATATATATATATATATATAATATATATATATATATATGTTTTGACGTATAATTGAGATAGACACGTGTGTGGTGTGTGTGTGTTTTGTGTGTTCTTTTCCTCATTACTGAGGGTTTGCCTACACCCAATAGAGGAGAAAAAATGACGTGAACAATCCACCCCCATCACGTCATAATAAAATCCCCCTGAGGAAGGCCAAAGCCGAAATATTGGGGAACATCTATATATGCTGGTTGTTCTACTTTTACTTTGTGTGGTATATATATATATATATATATATATATATATATATATATATATATATATATATATATATATATTACTGTATGCGTCTACTTAATTTGAATATTGTGAGCAATTTCAGTTGGTTTAAACAAAATTTTATTAGTTCAGAAACAACATAGCGCTAATACTTGAAAAGAGTACAAGCAATGCTTATTTGAGTACTCTAACATTTTTACATATGCAAGATTGGGCTGCAGCTGAACAAATTTGCATCAGATAGATGAACAATAAGAAAAGATAATTGTGTAATTATTTAAAGATTGTGAATGTAATCAATATCAGTTGAGCAGTGATAGCTGGTGTGTGTGTGTGTGTGTGTGTGTGTGTGCGTGCGTGCGTGCGTGCGTGCGTGCGTGTTATCTTTTCCTCATTACTGATGGTTGCCTACACCCATAAAGGAGAATTAATGGACGAGAACAATCCACCCCTACATTGTTTAGTTCCCTTTTCCCTATTAGCTATAAAGTTATCATCTGTGTGTGCGCGAGGGTTTGTATACTCTCGACTCAACTCAACTGTCTCCATTGCCACTGTCGTCGGTAGGAGCTCCACACACCATCACCAGTGTTCACCATCTCTTTCTTTCTCTGCTGAGTTGTGCGATCTCCTGTAGCCTCCTCCCAGACCAATGATCTCAGTGATGTTGGCAATGTAGGATGTTGGTGGTCTGCCTCTTTTCCTTCTGCCCTCAACCTTACCTTGGAGAACTGTTGTCATCTGTGTGTTTCTGTTTGCATGACCAACATATCTCAGTTTTTGTATAAGAGAGAACAAATTTAGAAGACAGTTTGGGACACATCTTGGATAGTGGGATATTTGTCTGTATTGTGTCACTAGGTCACTTGGTGGACGGTTGTTTTTCTTTCCGATAAGGGTGACATTTGTTGGCAAATTGATGACAACATATTTCTGAATTTTATGTGTCAGTAGGTGCTTGATTCTTATCAGCAGCTGTCTCTGTTTTGTCTTGTCTTGTCTGTCTCTCTTTGTCTCTGTCTGTCTGTCTGTCTGTCTGTCTTCTCTCTCTCTCTCTCTCTCTCTCTCTCTCTCTCTCTCCTCTCTCTCTCTCTCTCTCTCTCTCTCAGTGTATATCGATTAATCTCGTGCTCGTCCTAAAGAATACTTCGTCCATTACCTCCATGGGCTTTCTAGGTGCGGTAGAAAAAAATGACAACAAACAATCCCCCCCCCACCCCACCCCCACCCTCCGCTTACCCATCTCCAAAATAACCCCCACTCTCGAACAAATATACCCCCTAACCACCCTCCCCCCCAACCCCCCCCCCACCCCAAAAAAAAAAAAAAAACAACCACAACCACAACCCCCCCACACCCAAACATGGCACCCCCCACCCCAAAAAGACCTACAAAAACAAACAAGCAAAAACTCCAATCCAAACAATATCAGAACAAACAAAAAGCCATCCAACCAACCAACCAACGAAAAGTTCAACGTGGACTTACACTTCGCCGCCAAGATCACTTGTCCACCACTTCACTGATTTACATACACACAGCACGCAAGATCGGAAATATCATACATACCCTCGCGCTCCCAGCGTCTTTTCGACCTTCAAGTTACACACTGCCTGGGTGGTGGAACTCGGTGGTCTAGAGGTTAGGTAGCGCACCCATTTAAAAAGCAAGTCGTGGGTTCAATCCCCCGTTTGAATCCCAGCTCCACCCTCCCATCAACCTTGAGCGGCTATCTGGGTGCTAGTCTTGATGAGACGATAAAGCTAAGGTCACGTGTGCAACACATATTAACAGTAGCTGTCTGAGTGTTCGACAGAGATGAAGGGCTTGCAGAGGAATAGTGTCAGGGTCTTTGCTAAATCCAGGGAAGATGCGGTCGGGCTGGAGCACGACTGAAAGCTAGCTTCCCCAGAGTTGGTTGGAATCAGGCCTCAGACGAGGTGGCTGTAGGTGATCCGAATGTTTGCTGCCACACGTTCGGAGCTGCCAGCACTAGATAGGTGAGGGCAGAGGATGCCAGACGCCGTTTAAAAACCGGCCCGGGGGATCAGATTACACAGTAGAAAGGGACAGGATGATATGAGGTTAGAAGAAAAAGACAAGACATAAATTAAGCAAATAACAACAATAATAACACAGACACATGCATATATATATATATATGGGGACGGGATAGCTCAGTGGTCGGAAAACTCGCTTTCCCCCAGCCAAGTTAAGCAGCGTCGAGCATGGTTACCAGTTGGATGGGTGACGGTTTGCGCGCCTTAGCTTCAGTACAGTCCCCCAGTTCACCCAGCTGTAAATGGGTACCTGCCTCTTTAGGGTCAGGGAAGGTAAAGCAGCGAAGGAGAGGAGTTGGGCGCCGCCCTCAATATGCTGGTCCCTTGAGAAGTTGAGGTCTCTTACGCCTTGCTCCCCTACGACCTTATAGGTTATGGGACACCTTTACCTTTAAGGGAATGTTGCATCAACAGCAAAACGTGCCTTGCTTTTCCGAGCCATGCTGTTCCGTGCCATGTAGCTCCGTGCCATGGCGTTCCGTGCTGTACTTCTATCTCGTGTGAATTTTCCTATGCGTTCATCTTTTTCTTTTGCACACATCAGACGGAGGGGTCTGTATGACGAAGGCAGCTGTACATTGCAGGTCCTGGAACCCTCCAGAGAGCTTCTTGGCCAGTGGGGTGGGGTCAGGCCAGATCTTCTTTCGGAGTGTCGCGTGCCGCGTGCAGGACTGCAGCACTTGTTCTGTTGTTTTCTGGCTGCCAGACTTGGCCAAAGGCGTTGCTCCGCATCGCCTATGCAAAAATGTGTGTGTACATGGGTATGGTCATTCAGGTGGTTCAGGGTGTGGCCTGTGCTGAGCCGGAGTATAATTATCATAACCCTGCTCCTGTCGCGTAAGGAGGGTGAATAACAACAACCACAACCACAACGTCGGCAGGTAAGAAGGATCTGACCTGTTGTAGTGT
>CM054145.1:18407323-18424823 GCA_028751875.1 Rapana venosa
CTCTAAGCCTTTGGGTTAGATTATTAACCTACTGCACCTCCCTGCATAGTGTGTAGATTCGGGTCATGCATAATATCATGTTGGTCCTAGTTTTTCTTCTGTAGTGATGCTGGAATTTCTCCAAACGCGGTGACCTTTCCAGCTCCCCGTAGGGTTTGGCCAGGCGTTGACAAAAAAGAACCCCTTTTTTTAATTGTTACAGTTACACGTTTTTATATGGGATTTGAAAATGACGAGGTGGACAGCCCCCTATTCCCTCTGTGGTCGGCGGGGTTTGTAACAGATTAATTGGATTGGACATGCTGGAATTGTTTTGTTGCAATATTTTAGTGTGTGTTTATAAAAGAGTTCTAAATACAATAGCACCTAATGACGTCGAAAATGGAAAGTTTCTGAAGTAAATCGGAAATGCTTCCTTCATGGAAAATTAAAGGCGAATCGAAACCAGATACTTAGGTAATTTAATCAGTATACTTTCCATATGGTTATCCCCCTCCACGCAATTATTCACATTTTCTTTTATTTTTGCGACGTTTATCTGTTTCAACAATTTTGCCCTTTTTTCCAATGAATTACCCCACTCACAGTCGACCGATATAACGTTATATGTTTATGGTGGAAAGCTAAAGCCTTATGTAGGCCTATTCGGTTTGTTTTTATTGCGTGTTTTCTGTTTTAACATGTTTGCATTAAAGCTGTGAATTTCTCAAATAGGGTGCAAATTGAAGTGTTTTAATACGTCTTTCATCTTACTATGAAGGGTGTGTGTGTGGTGTGTGTGTGTGTGTGTGTGGTGTGTTTTGTGTGGTGCACTCGTGTGCGCTTTTATAGCTACCGTGGCCTCCACCGAGTGAACACGACCCAAAGACTAAAGACATGCGGGCAGCCATGGCACTCTGAATATTGATGCCTTCTTTTTTACTCTGATGATGCCCACGGGGTACGTAGGAAATCTTAGAGAAGAGAGACATGACAAGACAATGACAATATTTTATTGTAATAAGCTGTTAAAGCCATTTACAAGGGACCAGTTGGAAGGGGCTGGCACAAAACACGTTTTTTTCCCAGAATACAGATGTATCATTTTACAGCCCAATGGTCACATGGCTGGTTTCCACAAGGGTGAAGGTTTTACATTACGATTCAGATGAATTGGTGCCTAACACTTTCGCCCATTGCTAATGGGGAAGGAGGGGGAAGGTAACAACAACCACAAACATCATTTAAACACCGGTCGTGACAGGCTTCCTGCCCCCCTTTCCGTCTGATGGTAACTCATGCTCTTCAACACGTGGAAAAACCTAACTCACAAGCCTAACCTCTGTTTTGCTCTCTCTCTCTCTTTTCTCTCTCCTCTCTCTCTCTCTCTCTCTCTCTCTCCTTCTCTCTCTCTCTCTCTCTCTCCTCTCTCTCTCTCCCTCTCTCACACACACACACACATATCACACATATGCATGCACACACGACAACACACGCACGAACACACACACGCATGAACACGCACACACGCACGCACAAAACACACGCACCACACACACACCACCGAAACAACCCCAACAAAATACACACACGCGCGCACGCACGCCCCACAAGAGGGTGCGCATGCACACACACACACACACACTCACACACGCACATATACAGGCAACCACAGCCCACTTCTAACCCAGAAAAAATCTGATAGCATCCATCATAACATGTAAAACATCCAGTCCAGCACTAATTCTGTCTTTGATTCTGTCACGATCGGCAGGTGTCCACAGCTGCAGCTTGGAATAATGTCTTTTTCCTCCTGAGTCAGTTGCCTGGTGTTCTTTTTTGCAAACCAAAAGTATCAGCAGGTTGTGAGTGTCATCTGAACCAGTATAACTGAAAAATCATATCATTCACTTTCAAATGATAGTATCAGGTATTTCATCAGAGGTATACACATTAGAAAGTCCTTGTTTCTAGAAACGTCCCTGAGATTTCTCTGCAGGGATCTGTTTCTCAGCCCACCCAGCATAGTTCTTTATAGTATCTCCACTGTAGCCTGCATCCCGAATTTGATCTGGATATTCGTCACAGTCCTCCCCTCCATCCTAATGTCAGGTACAGGCACCTCAAACAGGTCAATTCCACTTGTTGTTCAGCCACGTGTCAGCTTCCAACACTGTGACAGCACTGACGCCGGCGATAATCATGTGATGGGAAGCAAGGATTGCGAAGGCATGTGGTTTGGAGAGGCTGGGGTGTTGGTGTGTAGACTGACTGGGTTATGGGGAACGTGTTGGCATAAACAAACTTGGCGAAGTTTCGAATGGAACAATGCACTTGCCTTGTCTTCTTTGCCTTTCCTCTGTTGTCTCTTTCATCTGCCCGCCTCCTCTCCTCTGCCCGCCTCCTTCCTCTGCCCTGTCTCCTCTCCTCTGTCCTTCGTCGGTCCCTGTTGGTTGACTGGAGCTTTCTGCGGAATGTACACAGGTGTTTTTGACCGCCATGTTCCCATCACTTGACCAGCCTTTAGTCAAGGTGCACAAAGTCGTTTGCTCGCCTTCTCACAACCTTCATGAGGTGATGCAGTGTTGTTGCAGCAGGACCTAGCGTCCTTCCAGCGTTGTTGGTAACCCGACAACTGGCATGGTGCTGGTTTATTTGGCATTTAAACACAAAATTTACACAGCAAATTTCGCCCTGCCTATATCCCGAGAGAGAGAGAGAGAGAGAGAGAGAGAGAGAGAGTGTGTGTGTGTGTGTGTGTGTGTGTGTGTGGTCCGTAAGTGGATTTTTGTGTGTGTGTGTTAAGAAGTCCTTAAATGATTGTTATTTTAATTACGAGTGAGTAACCCTTAAGTGGGTTTTTTTTTAACGAGTTGTCCCTAAGTGATTGTTTTTGATTGAGTTGTCCTTATGTTGTTGTTTTTTTGATTGAGTAGTCCTTATGTGATTGTTTTTAATTGAATCTGCGTGCTTCATCCAGGTGTTCCTTAGTGTTCACTTGACCTGACCCCATACTCCTATGCCCCTTGTTTTTAGCGTGTGTGCTTGTCTTCAATTTAATGTCTGTTCACTCTAAGTGTGAGTGAGTGAGTGAGTGAGTGAGTGGTGTGGTGTGTGTGTGTGTGTGTGTGTGTGTGTGTGTGTGTGTGTGTGTGTGTGTGTGTGTGTGTGTGTAAATTTGATATATATGTTAATCCTATTATTTGCGTCATTTTTTTTTTTTTTGGTGGGGGGGGGGGGGGGGGCACAAAATTGCTCTTTTGACAAAAAGTGTAATATATATTACACTTTTTTGTCAAAAGAGCAATACATATATATATATATATATATTATATATATATAGAGAGAGAGAGAGAAGAGAGAGAGAGAGAGATTTAGAGATTATATTATAGATATATATAGATATACATATAGTAATCGCTGTTGATGTGACTGACAGAGCGAGTACCCAGCAGCTTCGGACCAGAGAAGGGGCTTCATTTCAGGGTTCACCGGGTCAGCAGGTATGATGATTGTGGAAATAACCGTCTCCACCATCTCTCTGCGCATTTTGTTTCTGCTGTCCGTGCCCAACTAACAAATCCAGCCTAAAAAAACACACCACTTATTGCCTACCTGAGATCTTTCCACCCCTCATAATATTATCTGTCCCTACTTTTCAACAGCCACCACCGTCTCTATCACTCTGCCTAAGTGTAGTGCTGCTTGTGTGTCTGTGTGTGCCTGCATGCGCGCGTGCGTGTAAATTATATATATATATATATATATATATATATATATATTATATATATATATATATATATATCTCCTATATGTTAATCCTATTATTTGTGGACGGTTGCATGGGTGCAAATGATTTGAATGCAAGCGCTTTGATCTGTTTGCTTTACAAGATTCAGCGCTGGATAACTTCCATACTATTATTAGTATTATCATCATCACCATCATCGCCATCATCATCATCATCATTATCATGATGCGTGTAAATGATTTGATTGCAAGCACTTTGATCTGTTTGATTTACAAGATTCAGCGCTGTATAAATTCCATACATTAGTATCATCATCATCATCATCATCATCGTTGTTGTTGTCGCTGATGCTGATGCTGATGCTGTTGTTAGTAGTAGTAGAATTAAGAAACTAACAGATACGGTAATCTGGGGCATCAGTCCATCCTACACCCATTTCTCACGGCGATTGCCAGAGAAAAATGTCTTGAAACAGTGACCTAATCGAAGAGAATGAGGGTTGTAAGAATTCAGTGGTTCATACAAGATATGCAGGAAACTAGAAGCAAACCAGGAGCTAAACTTGGGGACGGACTTGTGCCACCAGCCCGCTTCAAGACATTACTCTGGGATGGTGTCAACAAGTCCGACAACAAGGTGCCTCAGTAGTGAAAACTGTTGATTGAAGACTGTTATAATGGTTTGTTTGGTTGGTTTTTTTCCTTTTAACCAACTGGACCCAAAATTCTGTGAATGTGTAGCAGGAGGAAAACTTTAAGGTAATCTAGGATTACTCTGTGTGTGTGTGTGTGTGTGTGTGTGTGTGTGTGTGTGTGTGTGTGTGTGTGCACTGACCACAGGCTATGCAGCAGTGACGATGACCAAGGCGGCACTGTGGACGGACGGGCGGTATTTTCTGGAAGCTGAAGACGCCTTGGACTGTAACTGGATCTTCATGAGAGCTGGTGATCTGCCTGAAAGACCCTAATTTTATTTTTCGTTCCTCGGCTAGAGCTCCGAGGTTCACAAGTGATGAGATTTTGCGTATGTGAACGGAGTTTTTGGCCCACCATGAAGGTACCCGCATTCCAACTTCAGGGATGTGTGCTGGGTAGTTTCCGCGACCCACCGAACGCTAACATGAACTCCGAAATCTTTAACGTGTATATTTGATCTTCTGAATTGACGCACCCTGAATTCACCAGACGCCGCCGACATTCGAACTCACGACTTCATGACGTTGTTGAAGTCGAACGGTCTAAACCACTTGGCTATAGCGCCTGTCAAAAGCTGAATGAGAGAGGAGAGGAGAGAGAGAGAGAGAGAGAGAGAGAGAGAGAGAGAGAGAGAGAAAGAGAAAGATGGCTGGAAAGACAATAATTGTTGCAGACTATTGAATCAAGATGAGAACATAGACAGCATATGGGTACAGTTGTATATACACACACATACATATATTTAAAAAAAATATATATGCGTATATATGTATGTATGTGTGTGTATATATATATATATATATATATATATACAGAGAGAGAGAGAGAGAGAGAGAGAGAGAGATCCTCCTTGGCATTTCATACACGGACCACATTACCAACTAAGAAGTCCGACAAACCATCACCCAACAAGTAAAACAGTTCGAAGACCTGCTGGCCTCAGTCAAGAAAAGGAAGCTCAGATGGTATGGACATGTGACAAGATCAGATGGACTCTCCAAGACCATACTGCAAGGAACAGTGCAGGGGAAGAGAAGGCGAGGCAGACTGAAGAAGAAATGGGCAGACAACATCACTGAATTGATCGGGAAGAGCTTCTCCACAACCCAGGCACCTGCACACAACCGCCGCAAATGGAACCAACTGGTGCAACGTTCATCACTACAGTGCCCCTATGACACCGGAAGGGGTTATGGGAGCAGATGAGATGATATATATGTATATCTGTATATATATATATATATATATATACACGGTTGGTTTTTTAAAAAATTTTCCCTAGAAGATACACACATGAGCGAAAAACTTAATTTTGGGAATTTTTCCACTGTTTAGGCACAGATATGAGTGGAGAAGATTATAATTATTGCTCTGTCTGTCGCTGTCTCTGTCTCTCTCTCTCTCTCTCTCTCTCTCTCTCTCTCTCTCTCTCTCTCTCTCTGTATTCTCTCTCTCTCTCTCTCTCTCTCTCTCTCTCACACACACACACGCACACGCACACACACACACACACACACACACACACACACACACACACACATTCACACACGCACTTTCCCCAGAAGACAGGCATTTATAGGCAAAAAATACTTTGGAAGTTTGTGTGCATTGTTTCTCCAAAATACTATGTTAATTATTTGGGGGGAGGGGGGGGGGGTAGTTTTTCCTAGAAGACACAGACATAAGTAAAACACATATTTGTGGGTCACTCCCCTCCCCTCGAAGAATACGTAACAAAGGGGGAAACGCAGTATTGGGAGTTGGTTGTGTATATTTTCCTCTTTTTTTTTTCCCGACCAGGACAACCGGGCGTGCCTGGACTAGGGCAGTGGCTGACCGTTGAACTGACCGCTGGACAAACAGTAGGGGCTGACCCCTTCCTCGTCACCAACAGTCAGTACTAACGGCCTTCTGTCTGTCTGTCTTGTCTGACTGTCCGACCCTCGCTATCTATCTGTTTTGTGTTCTAAAATAGAATTTTTTTAAAAAATTCTACAAAGGCGTCACACCCAAAACATAAGCATTAACCTTGACAAGACAACGGGTAAACTTATAAAATAGTTCTGTCATGATACGCTGTAAACGCTTTGTGGCGGAAGACTTAGCAGTATTGACGAACAGTTGACTAATTCATAACGCTATTCTTAACTCATGCAAGCGTGGTAGATCGGTGGTCTAGAGGTAACGCATTTGCCTAGAAAGCGAAAAGGGCTGGTTCGATTCCCGTTTGTGCCCCGAAGCTCCCCCCCCCCCCCCCATACACTAGACAAGACTGTGAGTGGTGGTCTGGGTGCTAGTGTTTCGGACGAGACTATAAACCTAGTTCCTGTGTGCAACACGTATCAGCACACATAGAAGAACCCACGGCAACGTGAGAGTTGTCCCTGGTAAATATCTGTTGGAGAAATAGCCACTCTGATAAGGAAACGAATACAGTTGCTAACAGGGAAAGATAAAGGAAATATTGAGTGGCGCTGCTATTGTCGCGACGCCCTTTTCCCGATGGAAAACAGTCCAAATTTCACGCACAGAGATTCGCTGTGACTGAAAAAAAATTAATGGTAGCCAATTCAATTAATGTAATGCATGTAAATCACAATAATTCAAAAACGTTTTAAAAATCATTCATTCATTCATTAATCTCAGTGCTGTGTGTAGTGTATGTGTTGTCCGTGTGTGTGTCGTGTATGTGTTGTCCATGTGTGTGTAATGTATGCGTTGCCCATCTTTGTGTAGTGTATGCGTTGTCCATCTGTGTGTAGTGTATGCGTTGTCCATCTGTGTGTAGTGTATGCGTTGTCCATCTGTGACTCTGTGTCCGTCTGTGTCTGGTGTATGCGTTGTCCACCTGTGTGTAGTGCAAGCGTTGTCTTGTCCCTGTCAGGGACTTAGGCTCACACTCTGGGAGCTGACGTGCAGGTCGGTGGCGGAGCATGCAGGCTGAACTGGGCAAGGCCAACATCAACATGACCCAGGTCTTCAACAACCCCGTGGACACCGCCTGGACCACCAAGCCGCCGCCCCCCAAAACCCCCATCAACGCCTTGGAGATGGAATATGCGGGTAATAAGGCAGCATTTTTTTTGGCAGGGTGATGTCGTGTTCTGTAAGGTGTGGGTGGATGTGTGTGTGGGTGAGTGTAAGGGTGGGTGGGGGTGGGGGCGGTGTGTGTGTGTGTGTGTGTGTGTGTGTGTGTGTGTGTGTGTGTGTGTGTGTGTGTGTGTGTACCCAAGCTGTGGTTGATAATGTTACCGATTTTATTCTGTTCGTGTTTCCCTTTTTATGAAGGCTTTTGTGTGTGTGTGTTGTGTGTGTTGTGGTGTGTGTGTTTTGTGTGTGTCTTTGGCCTCTTTTTTTTATATCGAGGATAATGGAATAAGCACTCATGTGCTTTTTTACATCCAGTCCCCGTGTGTATGCGGTTTTGTAAATTTTGTCATCTGTTCCCACCGGCACACAATGGCCTACTCTTTCAAAAAGCGGAACAGGATTTAACGTTGTGTGTGTGTGTGTGTGTGTGTGTTGTGTGTGTGTGTGGTGTGTGTGTGTGTGCGTGTGTGTGTGTTGTGTGTTGTGTGTGTGTGTGTGAGGTGGGGGGGAGTGCGTATAAGTACACATGAGCAAGCTCATGAAAATAAGTGTATGTCTCATTTTTAGCTTGCGTGCGTGTGTAGGGGTACATACGCGTGTGAGGGTGCATGCACATGTGGTGTGTATGTTTGTGTGTGATTCGGAAGAATTCAGATTCTGAATATTTTATTGCCATAAAATCCATGTAGACGTGTCTGACACAACAAAATAAACATCAGGTGTGTGTGTGGTGTTTGCGCACGCGCGCGCATGTGTGTGTGCGCATGCGTGTATGCACGCACGTGCACACACGCTTGTGTACGTATTTATGTGTGTGCGCACGCGCGTGTGCGGAAGTGTGTGTATGTGTGTGCGTTCACGTGCGCGTCTGCATAATCATCGTGGGCGTGTGTGCATGCAGGTCGGAGCTGGCAGGACAAGATCGGAGACGTGCAGAGAGCCATGGAGCAGAGGGAGGTGCACGGGGCCACTGTGGTCACCAGCCTGGATGAGCTGGCATGTGTGTACCCACAGTTCCAGTCCTTCTTTCTCCTCTCTTTCCTAGCTTCCCTTACTGTGTGTGGGTGTAAGTGTGTGTGTGTAAGTGTGTGTGTAAGTGTGTGTGAGGTGTGGTAAGTGTGTGGTGGTGTGTGTGTGCTTCTCCTCTCTTTTCTAGCTTCCCTTTGTGTGTGTGTGTGTGTGTGTGTGTGTTGTGTGTGTGTGTGTGTAAGTGTGTGTGTAAGTGTGTGTGGTGTAAGTGTGTAATGTGTGTGTGTGTGTGTTGTGTGTGTGTGTTGTTAGTGAGTGTTTGTGGTGTGTGTAGTGTGTGTGTTTGTGTGTGTGTCTGTAAGTGTGTGTGTGTGCCTGTGTGTGTGTGTTTTGTGTGTGTGTGTGTAAGTGTGTGTGCCTGTGTGTGTTGTGTGTGTGTGTGCCTGTGTAAGTGTGTGTATGTGGGGTGTGTGTGTGTAAGTGTGTGTTGTGTTTTGTGTGTGTGTGTGTGTAAGTGTGTGTGTGTGTAAGTGTTGTTTTTGTGTGTGTGTATGTAAGTGTGTGTGTGTAAGTGTGTGGTGTGTGTTGTGTGTGTGTTTGTGTAAGTGTGGTGTGTGTGTGTGTGTGGTGCCTGGTCTCCTCCTGAGCTCGCGCGCGCGCGCGCGTGTGTGTGTGAGGGGTGGGGTGGGGGGGGGGGGGGAGTTTCGTATAAGCACACATGAGCAAGCTCATGAAATAAGTATATGTCTCATTTTTAGCTTGAAGTGGTCTTAAATGTGTGTGTGTGTATATATATGATATAGATATATATTATACGTTTATGACTTTCTAGTCAAATGTCCTAAAACATTGTATTCCTACTCCCTGTGTGTGTGTGTGTGTGTGTGTGTGTGTGTGTGTGTGTGTGTGTGTGTGATTGGTGCCTGGTCTTCTCCTGTGCTTGTAACGTTGCTTAATATTTTTGTGTAACCAAAAAATAGAAAAAGCTTTTCTGATACTAGTTCTTTTTTTTTTATCGTGTTGGGGTCTTTGTTTTGAAGGTCATGATTCACAGTGGGGGGGAAAAACATTCATTTTAAGGTTCTTGATAACAATGATACTGAACTTGTACAAATTTCAATATGACAAAAGCCAGCCGTTGTCCATCAGTGTGCCAGATTTGAAGAAAATTAGTTAATGGATATGAAAATTGTGACTACAAGTGACAAAACAATGATTTTTCACAACTTTTTACTTAAATTATTATTACACCAAAACCATGTAGCATTGACACTCTCAATAGTTTTTTAACAGAATTTGCTATCTTTGCTGCACATTTCTGGCCAACTTGAAGTGTTTGACTTGAATATTATGACTTAAAATATAAGAATGGAAACTAGAGTGTTCCGTTTTTGGCTAGGCCTGCCACCCCTTTGAAAGGTCCTGTTTCACAATGTTCTACCAAACCATGTTTTCAGCTTATTGAGAGAATCGGATGTTTTCCGTTCTATACAACGAACATGATTGGCTTTTTTGTTTTGTTTGGGTTGGGTGTTGGTTTTTTTTGTAACTTTATATCTCGCTGTATCGAGATAGTCTGTGTGATTTTCCCACAACGCAGCAACCGATTTTGGTTGACCCTTTATTGGCTTAATGTCTATTCACTACTACGTGATTTAGACAAGTCAACGTTCATAAAATTATTGATTGATTAAAGGAGACGGGGGGAAGGGGGTATGCAGGGTGCTAGGAAAGACTGTAGTAGCCTTCGCACTGTCGAATGACCCTTATAGATGACTGGGGTGTTGATACAAAGCACAACAGTAGAATTTATTTTAAATCTTGTATCTAGTAACTTTCCCACTGTTGGACGACCCTTGTAGATGGCTAGGGCGTTGATACAAAGCACGACAGTAGAATTGGTTTCTAACTCTTATTTTAATCTGTAGGACAGTTGTACAGTTTTAATCTGAGATTTGATTTTTAACGAGATGACCGGGCCTTATATAGCCTCTGTGGTCGGTAAGGCTGGAAACAATGGGATTGGGGTTGAATTGTTGTAGATCGCCGTTGTTCGTTGTTATGTCATTTGTTGTGCAGATATTTTGTGTCGTTGTTCGTGATGGTTGTCATGCTGCTGTAGTTTTTTGTTATTGTCGGTGATTTACTATCGTTAATATCTCTGCTGTTGTGTAGTTGTGGTAGCAAAAAGTTAAAGATAGGACAGACCGGGAAAATGAAAGGTGTGTTGTGTGTTGTCCCACAGGGATGCTTTTTGGTGGGGGTGGTTGGTTGTTTTTTTGCGTTCCGCGGCTAGAGCTCCGAGGTTCACCAATGGTGAGATTTTTGTGTATGCGACCGTTGTAATCCCACCATTTAGGTAGCCGCATTCCGACTTCGGTGATAGTGCCTAAACACGACACCTGAGTGTGCACTGTTTTCTCTTTTATCATCCGTTCCTACCGGCACACAGTGTCCTACTCTTCCTTTTGGTGGAACGGATTTTTAACGTGTGGGCAAAATGCTCAGCGCACGTGGAGTCTCGGTTTTTAGTCTCATTTGAAGGACTCTTGTCATTCAGTTCGATTTTTTCGTCAAACTGGGAAGAAAGAGCGAGGCTGGGAGTCGAACCCAGAACCTCACGGTTTACTTGTTGGCAGGCGAATGTCGTAACCATCCTTCCACCCTTCTTCTTACAGGGTTGTTCAACTTACGGGCCAGTGACATCGACTACAACCCTTTCTTCATCTCCTACGCCATTGTGGAGTACTATGGAAACACCAGCAGCAGCAACAAAGTCAGGTAAAACATTTATAAATATCACTTTTAACTATATGTCTTTGTGTGTGTGTGTGTGTGTCTCTCTCTCTCTCTCTCTCTCTCTCTCTCTCTCTCTCTCTCTCTCTCTCTCTCTCTCTCTCTCTCTCTCGTACTGAAACAATTATACTCGCCAGTAGGAAAAATAAAAGAGAGAGTGAGACAAGATAGCGAGAGAGACAGAAAGTAAAGAGATTGCGAATGTGAATTCAACCGCGAATGCGAAATGTTTATTCAGATTAGACCTAGGCCTCTCTTCGTAGGGGATAAACATATGAACAGAAAGAAAGAAAGAAAGAAAGAGAGAGAGAGAGAGAGAGAGAGAGAGAGAGAGAGAGAGAGAGAGAGAGAGTCTTCAGTCAGTTCTTCATCTCAGCCCCTGCGTCCTCCTCCCTTAAGTGTCCCCAGTAGGAAAGTCTTGGATCCCCCGTGGGGATGCCAGGGGCCTATCAGTATGAACACGTCCCCACCTACCTTCTGTGCTAGGAGTTCCCTCTTTTCTATCCCTCTCTTTGTTTCTGCCTAATTCCTTTTTCTTCTTGTCACTTCCTTCTCGTCTATTTTCTGCCCTCTTGGTCCGTTCTCCTGCCTGCCTTTTTTCTCTTCAGAGGTCATCTCTGACATGGCTCTGGTGCTGGCTGCAAAAGACTGAAGACAGACCAGCCTGGAGAAAACTGTCCACCAACGGGGTCCCTCGTGTTCCCCTGACGACCTTCTTGGTCCAGGGACTGATTGATTGATTCACTGAATGATGGATTGATTGAGGTGTGATGTTGCAGGTTGTACATCTATGACAAGAACACACGATTTGAGGGACTGATTGATTGGTTCACTGATTGATGGATTGACTGATTGATGGATTGATTGATTGAGGTGTGATGTTGCAGGCTGTACATCTATGACAAGAACACACGATTTCAGGGACTGATTGATGGATTGATTGATGGATTGATTGAGGTGTGATGTTGCAGGTTATACATCTATGAAAAGGACACACGATTTCAGGGACTGATTGATGGATGGATTCACTGATTGATGGATTGATTGAGGTGTGATGTTGCAGGTTGTACATCTATGACAAGAACACACGATTTCAGGGACTGATTGATTGGTTCACTGATTGATGAATTGATTGATTGATTGAGGTGTGATGTTGCAGGTTGAACACCTATGAAAAGGACACACGATTTCAGGGACTGATTGATTGGTTCACTGATTGATGGATTGATTGATTGAGGTGTGATGTTGCAGGCTGTACATCTATGACAAGGACACACGATTGAACGCTAATGTCACCGACACCGCAACCACACAAAAACTGCACGCGCATCTGAATACCAACACAGACGGCACTTGTACTGGAAAAACGGGCATGTGTGTGGAGGCAAGTTTATAGCTGTGTTTTGTCTGTCTGTCTGTTCTGACTGTCTCTGTCTCTCTCCTCCCCCCCCCATCCTCTCTCCCTCTCCTTTCTCTCTCTCTCTCTCTCTCTCTCTCTCTCTCTCTCTCTCTCTCTCTCTCTCTCTCTCTCTCTCTCTCTCTCGTAAATTTATGATTGACAGTAATATGTCTAAAACGTTTCCTATGTTTATGTTTCATGCCAGTATTATTTTTTCTTTTAAAAAGTGTTGGAAGGGAAGCAAGATCATATCCATGATGCAGTTTACCCGATAGTTCTCTCCCCTTCCCATTCCTTTCATTCTCTATAATCACTTGGTAATGAAGATTTTGTGTGATGTGTCTTTTGTGAGTTAAACATAGTGGGGTTATAATTACGATAACAATGATGATATCATGTTGAAATTGCTCAGTATAAGGATGTTGTTAAAAAAAAAAAAAAAAAAGGTGTAGAGTATCCACCTAGTTTATGAGAATATAAGCTTGAAACGGTTGTTTTGAGGAGAAAATGATGTGTCATATGAAACGCGGACTTAACCCTCATAGTTTATGATGATTTGAAGTCATTATGAATGTGGTGAATAGCATTATGAATATTAAGATAAACTGTCCCACATGGGGAGACTTAGAAATGTGAGTATAAATGAGAGTAAATTTATGATTGACAGTAATATGTCTGTAACGTTTTCTATGTTTATGTTTCATGCCTTCACCCCCCCCCCCCCCCCCCCCCTCTCATTTGGTGTATTGTGGCCTAAGGCCGATGTACCATTAAACCATTTCAGAGTTCTCTCTCTCTCTCTTCTCTCTCTCTCTCTCTCTCTCTCTCTCTCTCTCTCTCTCTCTCTCTCTCTCTCTCTCTCTCTCTCTCTCTCTCTCTCCTTCTCACTCTTGACTGCCGTTGGCAGCAGTGGAGTGGTCATACAAAACAGTGAAAGATTTCAAATGTACAGACAATTTATAGGTTCACACAATGTCAAACCTTATCTAAAGCTTGATATGGACATACATTTGAAAATAATTATGTCTAAGTTTAGACTTGGTGTATCAGACATAAATGTTCATAAATTTAGATATATAGAACATGATGATGATGACCTCAAGTTGCTATGCCCATTATGTAAGCAAACAGTGGAAGATGAAGTTCATTTTGTGCTGTGCTGTCCAGTATTAGAAGATGCAAGACAGAATTACATTCCGGTAAAGTATAGTAGACAGCCTAATTTATTTAGATTCGGTCTACTCGTGGCATCTAATCACCCTGAGATTGTGCGCTGCCTTGCTTTATATTTGTGTAAAGCGTTTAGAATAAGAGATATCTTGGTTTCTTAAGTCATATTTTTGGGAACTTATTTTTGTTTATTGTGGTAGTTCTGGGTATACAATAACACTTTGGCTTTTGTGTGTGTTACTTCTCACTAAAATACTAAGCAGTTTGGCAACCCCCCCCCTTCATGTATGGCCTTTTTGTGAATAAATCTCTCTCTCTCTCTCTCTCTCTCTCTCTCTCTCTCTCTCTCTCTCTCTCTCTCTCTCTCTCTCTCTCTCTCGACGTTTCAAGCTGTGCGTGCATATAGTATAGTATGGTTGTTTTTCCACTAATAATGGCATTATACATGTAGGAAAAGAACATTTGTGCGTGTGTGTGTGTGTGTGTGTGTGTGTGTGTGTGTGTGTGTGTGTGTGTGTGTGTGTGTGTGATTTGTTGTCTATACCTCATAGTTTTTTTAATGTTTAAATCAGAACATGACAGCGTTTAACAGTAATCGAACAAGCGTTAAGTAAAAGTTCAGCCTAACACATTTTCTAATTGATTGAACACCTTTACTCGTTAAAAAAATCATAATATTTGTGCCAAACAGTACAAAACATGAAAGCTGCGGTATTCAGATTCTATTAAACCTAACACATTTTCAAACTGAACACCTTTACTCGTTAAAAATAATATTTTGTGCTAAACAACATAGAACATGAAAGCTCTGTGCAAGATTTTGGTTTTGGTATTCAAATTTTTAAAGAAAAGGGGGAGGAGAGACTACGTTCGAAATATGCCACATGCACTTCATCACATCTCACCTCACCTCACCTACCCCGTAGTCCCTTGGACCGTGGGGGCACTAATGAAGATTTTGCAACCAGCTTCCTTCACTCCCCGCTTTCCGTAGCAATTTATTCCACTCAAGGCCAGACCACACTCTGATGTCTTCCCATCGTTTTCTCTGTCTGCCTCTTCTTCGTCTCTCTCCTTGTACTGTTCCCTGAAGGACAGTCTTGGCCAGTCCAGATGTTCGTGTGACGTGCCCATCCATGCCACTTCAGTTTGCGTTTTTTCACTGATCTGCATCACATCTACCAGAATTTTTTTTTAAAACCCTCTTTTTAGATGCTTGGCCAAAATCCAGAACGCTGGTGAGGCCTTGGGTACATCCTGAGTACGTTCCTTTATTTTTTGCAACCTATGGAACGTTGTTCCTTAGGTCTTACCATCTGTCATGGCGCAGTGGTTAGCACTTTGGGTTACTGGCTGGAAAGTCGCGGGTTCGAACGCTGCAACAGGCATAGGATTGTTGCGGACTCCGGCTGGCTCCTACCCAGAGAGAGTTTGTTACGAGCTCATTGGGAAGAATGGAACATCATAGTTGAGTTTCATCTACTTCATGGATGTGATTTTGAGAGTGGTGGTGAGATTTTGTGTATGGGACCGATTTTTGTTTTGTTTTGTGGGTGTTTTTTGTTGCGGGTTTGATTTTGTTGTTTTGTTTTCGTTGTTAACTGTTTACATAATTTATTATTTGGGTTATCCTTGTCCTGTATGTATTTTGCTTTGCTTTACAATCAGTCTAGTTGGCCATTGGAGAACATCTCCAACGCTGACTGTCTGTATGCCCACCTGGCCGAGAGAGTGGGAATGTACTGTGGGCAAGGCATCTCCACTATAATCAAATTTCTGCCCCAATTTCCGAAGCTGCAGCTGCCTCCTCTGCCGTTTTGGAGGTCATCGTCGTAAACGATGGACATTTTATATATATATATATATATATATATATATATATATATATATATATATATATATATATATATTATATATAACAGTCAGTTGTGTTTTGGTGCATTTCTTCTTCTTCTTCAAGTCTTCAAGTCTTCTTCTTCAAGTCTTCTTCTTCTTCTTCTTTTTCTTCAAGTCTTCTTCTTCTTCAAGTCTTCTTCATATCTTCTTCTTCAAGTCTACTTCTTCTTTTTCTTCAAGTCTTCTTCTTCTTCAAGCCTTCTTCGTTCTCTATTTCTTTCTTATTCTTTCTTCTTCTTTTTCTTCTTCTTCTTCTTCAAGTCTTCTTCTTCTTCTTCAAGTCTTCTTCTTCTTCAAGTTCTTCTTCTTCAAGTCTTCTTCTTCTTCTTCAAGTCTTCTTCTTCTTCTTCAAGTCTTCTTCTTCTTCTTCAAGTCTTCTTCAAGTCGTCTTCAAGTCTTCAAGTCTTCTTCTTCAAGTCTTCTTCTTTAAGTCTCCTCCTTCTCCTCCTCATCCTCCTTTTCCTCCTCCTTCTCCTCCTCCTCCTTCCGTCTTCTTCTTCTTTAGTTTAACGCCTTCTCACTGAAAGCCATAATGACGAGTTGCCTTCCTGTCTCTCTTGTCTGATGACGTGGATGTTGCGCCCCCTGGGTTGCAGGTCCGTGAATACAACTCTTCCCAGGTGGTGGATGACGTCAGGGCGCTGACGGAGGCTTCGTCAGACAACAAGATCTGGATCACCTACGTCTGTAACTACGCCATCTATCACGTCATCCCGGAGGTGAGTTGCTTGCTGTACTGGGTGGGGCCTGTGACAGTGACAGGGGCTGTGTGTGGCCTGGCCTCTTCGTCTGTAATGAGCGTGCAGGCAGGATGCTTGTTGGTTGATTTGTTTTGTTTGTATAGTGTGTGGATATGTCTTTGTCTCTCTCTCAGTCTGTCTGTCTTTGTGACTCTCGCTCACAAACACACGCACACGCACGCGCGCGCGCACATACACACACACACTTACACACACACACACACACACACACACACACACACACACACGCTCTCTCTCGCTCGCTCACTCTCTCTCTCTTCTCTCTCTCTCTCTCTCTCTCTCTCTCTCTCTCTCTCTCTCTCTCTCTCTCTGTCTCTCGCTCTCTCTCTCTTTCTCTCTCTCTCTCTCTATGGGTTCTATTTTGTATGGGAAACCAGGATGTTGGTTGGATGTGTAAAATCCTTTCAGGCAACGCCTCATTTATTTATTTATTTTATTTTATTCTTTTATATCGAGGATAATGGAATAAGCACTCATGTGCTTTTTTACATGCAATCCCCGTGTGTATGCAGTTTTGTGATTTCTGCCATCTGTTCCCACCGGCACACAATGGCCTACTCTTACGAAAAGCGGAACAGGATTTAACGTGTGCGCAAGATGTTCTGCGTGCGTTGGCACACGGGGACTCGGTTTATAGTCTCATCCGAAGCACTTTTGGGGAGAGTGGAGTCGGCACTGATGTTAACTCCAGGGGAAAATGTCCCCTTGAACGGGAATCGAACCCGGGTTGTCAGATTGCGAGCACAATGTTCTAACCACTAGGCTATCCCGTCCCCTCTTTGCATGTAGGTTGCATGCAGGTGGCAAGACTTGGGATTGTCATGTGCAAACGAGTGAAAGCTTCTCCCTGTATTAGAGATTAAGACGGATTACCTCGTAGAGCCTGATTTCTCATTTAATATGTCTAGCTTTATCAGAAATGCTTCGATGAAATCTAGACTTGGGATGTGAGATAATTTTGTACATTCTCATAGATACAAGTCCAGCCAAAATA
>CM054145.1:18432323-18537323 GCA_028751875.1 Rapana venosa
GTAAGACAGGGTGTCTATTCTCCAAGGTGTCGAACGACAGCATTAGTGGGGATTTTTCTCTCTGTTTTTTTTTTCTACAGGGCGGCAGAGAAGAACCGAGGTCTGAGTTTCGGCACTATCGCAGGGTCAGGCCCTAATGGAGCGGTCATTCATTACAGACCTACTCCCGAAACTGACCGACAGCTGACCACTAGTGAGATGTTCCTGCTGGACTCTGGGGGACAGTACCTGTAAGTGTGTGTGTGGGGGGTGGGGGGGATGGCAGTGTGTGGGTGGGTGTGTGCAGAGCAGAAAGTAAAGAAAATCTGTATAATTCTCATATGTTGAAACGTCTAAAACTAATTACAACATGGGTGTGTGTCTGTGTGCGTGCGTGCGTGTGTGTGCCTCCGTGTCTGTGTGTGTCTGTGAACATTCAGGGAATGCACCACAGATGTCACACGAACCATGCACTACGGTACGCCAACCGATTTCATGAAAGTAAGTGTGTATACCGACGTGGTATTTGAGCTTGAGAAACTAGCAACTTAATTGCAGCTGCACTCAATCTTTTCTTTTTCGTTTTAGACTGTCAGTTTTCCATATTATTGTCTCGGTTTAGCTATATACAGTTGTCTTAGTTTAGCTGTATGCGTATCAAAACTTTCCATTCGTCTTGATTTAGCTCTTTGCATATTGAAACTTTCCATTCGTCTTGATTTAGCTCTTTGCATATTGAAACTTTCCATTCGTCTTTTATTTAGCTCTGTGCGTATTGAAACTTTCCATTCGACTTGATTTAGCTCTATGCATACCAGAACTTTGCATTGGTCTTAATTTAGCTCTGTGCATATTGAAACTTCCCATTCGACTTCATTTAGCTCTATGCATATTGACACTTTCCATTCGACTTCATTTAGCTCTGTGCATATTGACACTTTCCATTCGACTTAATTTAGCTGTATGTATAGCAGAAATTTGCATTGGTCTTAATGTATCTCTATGAATACCAGATTGAATAGTTTTGATTTAGCTGAATACGTATCAAAACATTCCTCTTGTTTTGATTTAGCCCAGTGCATAATTATCAGAACTTTTCCATTGTCTTCTCCAGGTGTATGCATATCAAAATCATTCTACTGTTTTTATTAAGCTGAATGAATATCAGAACTTTAGTTCCTCTCTCTCTCTCTCTGTCTGTCTGTCTGTCTTTCTTATATCCGTTTTTATTCAAGTTTTTTTTTGTTTATAAGCTTCGACAAATGATTTATTTTGTAAAACTACTGTCATTGTATAGGTTATAAAGCGTTTAAATGGAGATCTATGGAACATATGGGCTGTGACATTATGGGGGAAACCTATTACTGAACACACACACACACACACACACACACACACACGCGTACATACATACGTACAAAATTGGTGGTGTTGACAGGAATGCTACACCCGAGTGCTGATGGGGTCCATTGACCTGGCCGATATGATCTGGCCTACAGGCCTGTATGGTGAGTTGGCTACTGCTCAGTGATCACTTCGCTTCTTTTTTTAAAAATCCCTTGCATTACAGGTTATAATCATTCTTTCATAAAGCGTGTACATCACCATCATTACGAAATATTCAATTCCTGTACTGGAACATCGTGAAGGATCAGTCAGCATTGGTGGCAGAACGATCACAAACCTCCGCTTCGCAGATGACATTGATGGAATAGCAGGATCAGAAAAAGAGCTTGCCGGCCTAACAGAACACTTGAATAAGGCCTCCAAAACATACGGCATGGAAATCAGTGCAGAGAAGACCAAACTGATGACTAATAACACCAACGGCATTAGCACTGATATCAGGGTTAATGACCAGAAGCTGGAAACAGTTCAAATCTTCAAGTACCTGGGAGCCATTGTATCAGACCAGGGATCCAAGCCAGAAGTAGTATGCAGGACTGCACAGACAATAACAGCTTCGTCAATTCTAAACATCATCTGGAGAGATAAAAATATCTCACTTATCTCCAAGATCAGACTAATGCGCTCCCTTGTCATATCCATATTTCTGTATGCCTGTGAATCATGGACCCTGACTGCAGATTTGGAGAGAAGAGTACAGGCGGTGGAGATGAGATGCTTTCGGAGACTCCTTGGCATCTCCTACAAAGACCACATAAGCAACGAAAGCGTGCATAACAGAATCCAGCAAACCATTGGACCCTATGAGAACCTTCTAACGATCGTGAAAAAACGTAAACTTAAATGGTATGGGCATGTCACAAGATCCAAAGGACTTGCAAAGACAGTTTTACAAGGCACTGTCCAAGGAGGAAGAAGAAGAGGCAGACCAAGGAAGAGCTGGGAGGATAACAGCGAATGGACAGGCCTAGAACTCAACAAAACCCTGAGAAAGGCAGAACAGAGAGAGGAATGGAGGGAACTGGTTGTTGAGTCTTTGAGGGTGCCCCCACGGTCGTCAGACTACGGGACTAGATAGATAGATAGATAGATGTAGTGTATAGCATGCTGATTTTGAGATTTTAGTACACGTATCAACTGTTTCAATTCTAGTGAAAGTTTGGTGGGTTTTTATGACAAGAGCAAAAAGTGATGGAAGAAATACAGTTGTTCCACTTGACAGTGATGGAAGAAATACAGTTGTTCCACTTGACTTGATTTGACGTTACTTTACTTCGTGGTATGTCAAGTTACTTTGCTTGATGTTGCATTATGTTGGTCAACGTTTCGTTACATTATGTGAGATTACTTTATTTTTTACCTGACGTTACTTTCCGTTTCTTTACCTTAGGTTACGTTTCTTTAATTCACGTGATGTTAGATTATTTTACTTGACGTTACATTTCTTTACGTACGTTTCACTACTTTGAGGTTAGGTTGCTTTGCTTTTTTTTTTGTCACACAATTCAGAATCCAGGGGATTCAAGGCTGACTTCTCACATTGAGCTGTTGTTCTGCTGTATTGTATTAATTATAATGTTTAGCATACCACTTTCAGTCACAGTAAAAGTCTCTCTACGCGAAATTCTAAAAGCTCTCCCAAGATCACCACAAGAGAAGCGCCACCCATTGCAGCTTTTTTTTTTTCCTGCATGTGAATTTTTTCCTCCATGGGAGCAGCTTTTTATCACAGAATTTTGCCTGGAACAACTCTCTTTTTTCCGTGGGTTCTAATGACTTGTTGTACGCGCGATGAAATGTAAAAATGCACACGGTTCACCATATCATCTGAAAGACAAGCACCCAGGCCACTACTAGTGAACTGGGGAGGGGGGTTTCGGGGTTCATACGGATGCCGAACCCACAACTTCTGGCTCTGTAGATGGGCTGCTTAACCTCCTCCAGACCACCGAAGCACATTATCATTTTGTTGAAGATACAACAGATGATTGTGTCTTGTGTAGTCTGCAACATCCTCAGAGTGACCTACTGGTAGTGCAGGGTCTTTTTGTGCTCGGTGGCCTCATAGTGGCAGTGCAACTTAACGAGCCTGGTCGAGGGCTGGATGTGCGGTCGTATCGGGATAAAGTGTTGCATGCTGCTTGCTTTTAATGGAATACCTAAACAACTGTTGAAAACAAATGCACGAAGAATGAGAAGAGTCCAGACTTTGTTAAATACTGAACTGTATTTTTCTGGTGCACGTGCAGGTCGGGAACTGGACGTGAGGGCGCGTGAACCTCTGTGGTCTGTGGGGCTGGACTACAGACACGGCACTGGGCATGGCATCGGCGCCTACCTCAGCGTTCATGAAGGTAGACAGGATCAACGGTCCGTTTGTAGTTCTGTTCGGGATCTCTAGACAGAAGCACAGAACCATAGGACATACAAATGGTGTTTGATGGATCTATTTTCAACAATGTTTTGTAAAATCAACTGATACGTAGTCGCGCGCGCGTGCGTGCGTGCGTGCGTGTGTGTGTTCTTTAATTTAACGTCTTTTCACATTACGTGATATCAGAGTGTGATAGTGTGTGTGTGTGTGTGTGTGTGTGTGTGTGTGTGTGTGGAGAGAGAGAGAGAGAGAGAGGGTTGAGTGGTTGCGTGCGTGTGTACGTGTTTAAGAAGTGGACCCTAGATAAGCACGTGTACCCAAAAATACGAATAACGCAAAGTCAGTTTCGCAACATTATTTTGATCTTTACTGAGTTTGTCGTTGAGATATATGTCCTAATGGGCATTGTTTGTTATCTGCCATCTTCTTTTACCTTTTTTTTTTTTTTACTCTAACGGTTGTCGTTTTTTTTCATTTCGCATAATAGTTGGGAACGGGATAGCTCAGTGGTCAGAGCACTCTCTTTCCCCCAGCCAATGTTAAGCGGCATCGAATGCGGTTACCATCTGGATGGGTGTCCGTTTGCGCGCCTTGGCTTCAGCACAGTCCCCCAGTTCACCCAGCTGTAAAAAAAAAGATTACCTGCCTCTTTAGGGTCAGGAAAGGTAAAGCAGCGAGGGAGAGGAGATGGGCGCCGCCCTCAATATGCTGGCCCTAGAGAAGTGAGGTCTCAGAGGCCTCGCTCCCCTATAACTACATAGGTTATGTGACACCTTTACCTTTAATAGTTGGTTGGTTCTTGGCGTTATTCCTTTTCACTTTGATCCTCGGTACTGTTGTTGTTGTTGTCTTCAATTTAACGTCTGTTCACTCTAAGTGATATTAGACGAGGGAAATAGAAAGTGTAGTGGAAGTTATAGAAGGGAGAGGAAGGAGTGGAAGGAGAAAAGGTTAAGAAATAGCATCAGTGTTGGTATTTTTGTGGGGGGAAAAAAATTAAAATTTGAAAAAAAACACTAAAAAAAACCAACCCCAACCCTAGAAAAGTAATGACAATACTTTTAAACAGGAGCAAAATATAAACTCAACAATGTGGAAACATGAAATAACAATAATAAAACTACAATAAATATTCAAGTGGACTATGCAATAAACATCTGGCAATGGCAAAGGCTAGCTTTGAATTTTCAAATACATTTTCCAGAGACTGTTCAGAAAATGTAGGTAAAAAAGGTTTTGCAGTTGGGCACTCAAATATGATATGAGTATTGGAAATATGATCTCCACATAGACATCTAACATGTTTACAAAATTTTGTAAGGAATGCATTTAACTTCATTCTAAAATATAGTGAATTAACCCTTCTTACTGTTATAAAACGCGAATCTATTTGAGAAGGAGCCATATAACAAGAAATATGGGCAGTGGTCAGACAACTTTTTAAATATCGTTCCTTGAATTGATCAGATTCTTTAAACTTACCCCATGAAGTTTGTTCTAATATACGGTATCCTTCTTGTATAGATAAGGGAACATCTAGTTCTATCGATTCCATATCATGTCTTGCCCCCTTTTTTGCAGCTCTGTCAGTCCACTCATTTGAAAAAATTCCAATGTGAGAAGGCACCCAACAAAAAGAAACAGGAATACCTCTTACTTAGGAGGTGTATGACATATTCAATTTCAAAAATAATTCTGGAGACCTTCTTGAAGTTTGGGGATTTTATAGCATACAATACTGACTTGGAGTCAACACAAAGCAAGATATGAAAGATGGAAAATGGAAAATCAAGAATATAGTTAAGAGCCATAAGAACTGCAATAAGTTCAGCTGTAAATATTGAACGATGTTTACCAAGATAGTACGATTTCTCAATTTTAAGTGCTGGTATAACAAATGCAGAGCCTGTGTCATGATTTTCTAAAACAGATCCATCTGTATAAACTTTTAAGCAGTCAGCATACTTATTTTCAATATGCGACTGAACATCTGCAACCATGATGTTTTGATTTTCATTCTTTTTTTCATTAATATATTCTATATCAAAACAGGCTTTATCCATCTCCCATGTAGGACATGGTAAAGCTTCTTTTTGTGTTTGTTCTTTTCGGGACTGTGCGTGTGTGGTGTGTGTGTGGGTGGTGCGTGTGTGTGTGCGTGTGTGTGTGTGTGTGTTTGTGTGTGTGTGGGTGTGCGTGCGTGCGCGCGCGTGTGCAATCTTATTTCTATTGTAATATTGCATGATTTATGTGTGCCATTGTGACATCGCACGTATGGTCCATTATGATACTGTGCTTATGCATATGCCATTATGATACTGCCACGTGTGTACCGTTATGGTAATTTTGCACATACGTGCCATTATGATATTTTCCCCCACATATATATGTGTCATTATGATACTTTACGTATGTGCCATTATGATGTTGCATGCATGTATGTATGTATGTGCCCAAAGACCATGCTGCTTTTTCCAGGCCCAGGTCGCATTTCTCTGGTGCACCCCCGCACTCCCAGCGACGAGACTCTTCACCCTTACATGGCTTTTTCCGACGGTGAGACAAACGCCACCGGGCAACTGGGAGAAACAAACCCTCATCCGTTCTACATAAACCCTTAACCACACACACACACACAGCGTGTAGGCCTTGTATGTATGTTTGTCCGTCGTGTCCGACGATGACCTCCAAAACAGCAGAGGAGGCAGCTGCTGCTTTGGAAACTGGGCCTTGTATATATATATATATAGTCACTCACTCGACTTTATCCAGCCTTTTCCAGCAGTTAGTTCCCCCCTAATAGCCCCAACTCCCAACATGCGGCGGGCGATCTTCTCGCTTGCTCAATCAAGGCGACGGTTGGCTTTGGGATGGCGCTGGCAGTGTGCACTACAAGGTAGCGATGACTATGGTGGATGCCTGACGGTTCCAGCCGATGCTGGCTGTGTTTGTTGTTGCAGGGCCGGGTTTTATAGGCGGCTCAAAAAGCCCCTTCTACTCCCAGGAAGTGTTACTGCCTAGCATGTATTTCTCGGATGGTGAGATTAGGGAAAGCCATAAATAATACTGCTTGAGTGCTTTTGGGGTAGGGAGGTTCTTTTTCTTTTTTCCTTTTCTCTTTTTGTTGCTGTTAGCTCTAGTGCGATTATAACCAGTCTTGCTTTGGATTCTTATATATATATATATATATATATATATATATATATATATATATATATATATATATCTTTTTTGGGGTATATTTCTTGCTTATCTGTTTTATTGTGCGTTTTCTTTAAATATGCCTTTCTTTCTTTATTTATTTCTTCTCCTCATCCCTCTCTTCTCTCCTCCTCCTCCTCCTCCTCTTCTTCTTCTTCTTCCTTCAAGTCTTCAAGTCTTTTCAAATACCTTTCTTCATCATCTTCTTCTTCACCTTATTCGTCTTCTTCGTCTTTGTCTCTTTTCTTCTTCTTTCTTTCTTTCTTTCTTTCAAACAGCTAATAATGTGTGTCAGGCTCGTACGAAGATCCAGTATCAGATGTTTACATTGTCGTTTCATTTACATTGTTCGATTTCAGTGACAATGTTTCAACGATGCTTCGTACAGTTAGGGGCTTGTGCAATTCGAGTATTGATTTAAAATGCTACTCGTTCGCGTAAGTTTCGCTTTATTGCAGTTAAAGAAAACACACGTGTGTGTAGGGGGGGGGGGGGTGTAAACTCTACAGTGAATATTTTATCTGAATGTGCAAGTTCCAGTTTAAATATGCATAGGTCGGATGGGAGTGATTCGCAAGTGCATGCTTATAGACACCAAGATGTCTGCCTGCTTGATCCCCATTGTAAATGACAGCCACGACAAATGACGTTTAATTCGTCAAGTTTCTACATTCAGTTTGTACCCAGACAGCTAGACATTATGATAGAAGTAATTACGAAGTATTTGTGTTTACACGTTTTCAAAATCTTTATTACCCCCCCCCCTCCCAAGATAACACACACACACATACACGCGCGCGCACACACACACACACACACACACACACACACACACACAGAGGCACACTACACACACATACACAGAGGCACACTATACACACACACACACACACACACACACACACACACACACAAAACACCTGCTGTGATCTTATCGGTTTTTACCTGCTCTTCTCTGTTCCGTTTCTGTCTCATCTGGCATAATCCTATCTTTTTCTGCTTTGATTGACTTTGCATTTACTTTTCTCGAATGATCTTATCTCGGTGTTTGATCTTCTTCTCTTGTATTTTCTTTTTCTCTGTTCCGATCTCTTCAAATTTCATCTGGTATGGGGGCTTATCTCTGTTTATAGTCTAGCATTCTCTTTATTTTTATTGCCTTTTCTCGTTATTTGTTCTTATCTTACATTAATTTTTCATATCATGTATGGCCTTCTCATTGTTTTTGATCTCATATCTTCTTATACCTTTTATTATGTTATTAATCTTACCTCGTGTTTTTTTCAAATCTGGTACGATAATATCTTTGTCTTTGATCTCATCTTTTCTGATATTATATTTTTTTATTTGGTATAATCGTGTCTGCTTTGGTCTAAACTTGTCTCATCTGATCCGATCCGATTGGATCTGACCTGATCTGATCGAGTATGTTATGCTATTCTTCATTTTGCTGTTCTCATCTGTAGTGATGTGTATGTATGTATGTGTATGTATTGTATGTGTGTTGTGTGTGTATGTATGTGGTGTGTGTATGCATCTGTGTGTGTATGCATCTGTGTGTGTGTGTTTCTGTAGGTATATCTGTGTGTGTGTGGTATGTGTGTGTGTATGTATGTATGTGTGTGTATGCATGTATGTGTGTGTATGTATGTGTGTGTATGCATATATGTGTGTATGTATGTATCTGTGTGTATGTATGTGTGTTGTGTGTGTAGGTATGTATGTAGGTTATGTGTGTGTGGTGTGTATGTATATGTGTGTATGTATTTATGTATGTATGTATGCGTGTGTGTATGTCTGAATGTATGTCTGTGTGTGTGTATGTATGTGTGTGTGTATGTATGTATGTGTGTACGTATGTATGTACGAATGTATGCATGTTTGTATGTCCCGGTAACTAAGAGAACGATGTTCAGAACTAATCACTAGGAATCTGTACCTGGCACTAAGAAGTATATAACCTCGGATTTACCTGACACAGGATGCTGCTGTATGTACACAAGATGCTACAGATATCAAATAATTGATTCATACTTATTGGTAATACTGCACTAGATGGCTTAAGTGTTATTCAAGATGAATACCCCCTCCTCCCCGCTCAAAAAGGTTGAAGTGAAATTCTGTTAAATAATCATTTTGTATATTCCTTAATGCTTTACAGACACAGACACACACACACACACACACACACACACACACACACACACACACACACACACACACACACACACACACATCTTTTATTCCTTCTCTGCCTCAAAAAGGTTGCAGTGAACAGCACGAATGTTAAGAGAGGTGGGGGCAAGGATTGGGTGTTATTTTGTTTGTTTTTGGTTGTGTGTGTTTATGTGTTGCGTGAGTGGATGGGTGTTCGTGCGTACGCGCACCCTGTGGGGTGTGGTGTGGTGTGTGTGTGTGTGTGTGTGTGTGTGTTGTGTGTGTATAGTGGTCTATCTGTGTGTGTGTGTGTGTGTGTGTGTGTATAGTGGTCTATCTGTGTGTGTGTGTGTGTGTGTGTGTAGTGGTCTATCTGTGTGTGTGTGTATAGTGGTCTATCTGTGTGTGTGTGTATAGTGGTCTATCTGTGTGTGTGTGCGCGCTTGTGCACGCACATGTACTTCGTGTGGGTATGAGTCTACTTTTTATTTATTTTGTCTTTTTACTTTGTTTTGGGATGGTTTGCATGGTTGGTTATTTATAGCTTGTTTTTTTGTTGGTTTTTTTTTTTTTGGGGGGGGGGGGGGGCAGGCGGATTAAGATTTGTTTTATTTAAAGTACAAACATCAAAACTTTCCCTGATAGAAATGCAAGTCTTTGACACATTTTATAGAGCGTGGCTTTAGAATATGACTTTGTCTTTTCAGATACGTCCTCAAACAAAATAGTGTATGTATGTACAGAAAAAATATTTGCGGAGAAAAGTAAGCGCAGACATAATGCAAACTGTGGCAACTTCATCATTATAAGAATTATTCGTCCCGGGAATTTTTTTTCTAAAGAGGTGTGTGTTGTGCGTGTGTGTGTGTGGCGCTCGCGCGTGCGTACGTGCATGCGTGCGCGCGCGCGTGTGTGTGTGTGTGTGTGTGCGTGTGTGTGCGTTAGTTCTTCAGTTTAACGTCCTTCCACCAAAAAGTGATATTAGACGGTTAAGTGTGCGCGTGCGTGCGTGCATGTGTGTGTGCGTGATTGTGTGTATGTATATATACGTGCGTGCGTTTATGTGTGTGCATGTATGAGTGTGTGTGTGTGTGTGAATGAGTGAGTATATGAGTGAAATTGCGTGCGTTTGTGAGGGTGTGAGTGTATGTGTGTGCTCGCACGCGCGTGTGTGTGTAAATTTATCAGATAAATTGTGTAATGTATGTGTGTGCCTGTATGTGTGTGTGAGTGTATGCGTGTATATGTGCGTGAGTGCATGCGTTGCGTATGTATATATGTGTGGATGCATGTGTGTGTGTGTGCGCGCGCGCTTGTTTGCGAGTATGTGTGGGAGGCTTGTGTGTGTGTTAAAGTGTGTGTGTGTGTGTGTGTGCCAATGAAATGACCTAAGCAACAAACAGTTATAAAGAACCTAGGGCCTTACTATTTGAAAGAACTATAAGGGAATAATCAAGAACATGTTTCTAAATCTTCAACCAATCAAGGATAACAAATAGAACAAGAAAAACTCCGAAAACTAACTATATATACTATAACTAGCCAAAAAGTTTGAACTTTGGGAACGTTAACATATTCTACGTAGATATTAGCATTAAGTATGGGGTAAAAAAACAACAACACCAAAGGGCATTTAGAGAGGTTTACAGAACATTCATGAAATGATAAGCTTTAAAACAGCGCTTTTTCAAAATTGGAAGGTAGATTTGAGTTCTCTAATGTAATGGGGCACTGAGGTAAGTTTATCCCATTTCTCATAACTTTTATTTTTTCCCACACTCTCTGCAAATCTTTATAGTTGGATACCTCCGACATGCAAAATGATGACCAGTATTGTTTCTTTGCCTGGGCAATAATTCTGTTAGATTTATTTTTGGCTTTCTTCATTTCCTTTTTTCCTTTTACCATTTCTGTATGATTTGATTCAGATCTATTCTTTAGATAAGCTTTTAGTTATACTTTTTTCTCTTCTTTTGCTTTTTGACAGGTATCATTCCACCATACATTGCCAATATTTTTATGACATGTTATTTGTCTACATTTAGGAATAGAATCAGTGGCAGCTGAAAGCACTGCATTTGTGAAAGATGCATATAGACTATCAATATACTGGCTATCTATGTCCGGTGTGTTATATGATTGTAGAAGATTTGTAAATTTTTCCCAGTTAGCACGTTTATAATTATATCTGGGAACTTTATCTTCATTTGAATCTGTTAACAATGATCTATCAAGATCCACTCTAGTCACAATTGGCAAATGGTCGCTGTTGAGGGAATCAGTTAATGGATCCCATTCACATTCTGGTACCAGTTCAGGTGAAACTAGAGTGAGATCGATAGGAGTTGCCCTGTGATTAGAATTATCAGGTATGCGTGTTACACGACCATCATTTAAAAGACATAAGGAGGAATCAACTAAATTTTCAACAAAACGATTGCTTGTGATTATTTGACAATCTTTTTCCCAGAAAGGTGAGTGAGCATTAAAGTCACCTACAATGATATACTTCTTGCCATGATCTTCCTGTAATGTACGAAGCCATTCGGTGTTAACATCAGTTGGTCCTTGAGGCAGATAAACAGATACTATTGTTAGCATTGAGGTGTGCGCGCGCGCGCGCGTGTGTGTGTGTGTGTGTGTGTAGTGTGTGATTATTATGTGAGTGTGTGTGTGTGCGAGTGATTTTTTTTCAAATGCGTGTGATTTTAGTGTGTGTGTGTGGATTTTTAGTGTGTGTGCGCGTGCACGCGTACTATGCATTCTGCATTATGAACTAAACGTGGCTGTGTGGTGACGGGGTTATTTACCTCCTGGTCTGCTATCGTGTGTCTACTGAACAGTGCTGTCCTTTGCAGAGCCAGGCTATTACGAAGACGGTAAATTTGGAATTCGACTGGAGACCATTGTGATGGTCGACCCTATCAATACTACGGTATGTTATTCCGTTGTTGTTGGTAGTGTTGTTGGTGGTGGGTGGGTGGTGGAGGTGGATGAGTGATGGAGGTGGTGGTGGCAGGAGGTGGAGGGGTGGTGGTGGTGGTTGGTGTGTGTGTGTGTGTGTGAGGTGTGTGTGTGTGTGTGTGTGTGTGTGTGTGTGAAAGAGAGAGAGAGAGTTCTTAACTGTAATGTCTTTTCCACCTAAAGTGATATCGTTTTTTTTTTAATTTTTATTTTACCTAAAGTAATATTAGAGGACAATGGAAAGGGGGATGATCAGAAATGAAGAAGAGAGGGGGAAGAACTTGTGTGTGTATGGGCGTGTGTTTAGAAGTTGAAAGCGTCTCTGTCTGCATGCATGTGCCAACGTATGCGTTCGTGTGAGCGTGCATCAAGTGTGTGTGTGCGTGCGTGCGCGCGCGCGCGCACGCGCACGCGTACTTAAAGATGTCTTGTCTGTGCATGTTACACAATACACTGTATAAAGCAACGATCACGTGTAGAACACACACGCACGCACACACGCGCACACACACACACGCACACACACATACACACACACAAGGATGTTAAATGCTTATGTGGTGATTATATTTCAAATACTCATATCATACTTGAATGTGAGAAGCTAAAACCTCATCTCCCTGCCTTTTCTGAGAATTCCATTGAAGAAATTTTGAACAATGTTAAGTTAACAATTGATATTGCTAAGAGTTTATTGTTAAGTCCTATAAGGCATTTATTGTAGTTATTGTAGTTATTTTTTAATTTCAATTTTTTTCATTTTAATTTCTGTTCTTGATTTGTTCATGTTAAGAATACTATTTCCTTTGTTATTACTATTTATTACACACACGAGCGCGCATGCATGTAGGGACGCCCACGCACACTCACACACAAAGAGTAGATCTCTCTCTCTCTCTCTCTCTCTCTCTCTCTCTCTCTCTCTCTCTCTCTCTCTCTCTCTCTCTCTCTCTCTCTCTCTTTCTCTATTCTCACATATTCAGTCTCCTATTTAAGGATTGTCTGGTATCACTTTAAGTGGAAAGACGTTAAAATTGAAGACTTACTTTACTTACTATACACACACACACATACATATATATATATTATATATATATATATATATATATATAGAGAGAGAGAGAGAGAGAGAGAGAGAGATGAAGAGGGAGGTGTGTATGCGTGGTGTGTGTGTGTGTGCACGCGCGCGTGCGTGCGAGAGCATATGATATATATATATATACATAATCCTCATTATTATTATTACATGTACAATCCGTCATTGACAGTACAAGTTCGGAGACGCGCAGTTTTTACGCTTCAAGCCTATCACCCTGGTGCCCTTTGAACCCAGACTGATCCAGTACAACCTGTTGTCCCACCGGCAGGTAAGGTCTTCATCTGCTGACACCTTTGCATGCGTAAGCACGCACGCATGCATACATACGCGCACACACAAGCCTATTCGCATGCGCACACATGCACACCTGTACTGAAGCAAGTAACTGTGCACAACATTAGGCTATGCGTGGGTGTGCTCATACACGCACACAAGCAAGCGAGCTCACCTATGCATACACACACATACACCCATACACACACAAACTCTGTGTGTGTGTGTGTATGTATGTTTCTGCCTCACACACACAAACTCTGTGTGTGTCTTTCTGACTCACGCACTCACACACACACACACACACACACACACACACACACACACACACACACACACACACACACACACACACACACACACACACACACACACACACACGTTCAAGAGGATTTTTCCTCTAGAGTTAACATCAGTGCCGACTCCACTCTCCCCAAAAGTCCTCCGGATGAGACTATAAACTGAGGTCCCGTGTGCGAACGCGCACAGAACATCTTGCGCACACTTTAAAACCCGTTCCGCTTTTCGGAAGAGTAGGCCATTGTGTGCCGGTGGGAACGGATGACAAAATTGCCAAAACTGCAAAAACACGGGGACTGGATGAAAAAAGCACGTGAGCGCTTGTTCTATTTCTCAAATAAATAAATAAACAGAGAGATATATAGTTTATTTTTTATTTTTATTTATTCCTTTTATATCGAGGATAGTGGAATAAGCACTCATGTGGTTTTTTTACATCTAGTCCCCGTGTGTATGCGGTTTTGTAAATTTTGTCATGTTTCCACACACAGAGAGAAAGAGAGAGAGAGAGAGAGAGAGAGAGAGAGAGAGATCAAAGAGTTAAAAACTGAACACTGTACCCTACCACCACCACCACCCATGATAACCACGTCCCCCCCCCTTTGACTCGCTGTGCAGATCTCTTGGCTGAACGACTACCACAAGATGTGTCAGGACACCATAGAGCCCCTGCTGACCACAGACCTGGCCAAACAGTGGCTGCGGCAGAGAACCAAGCCTTACACCAGAGCCACAGCCGCCTCCACCGCCCCCTCCTCCCTTCCTCACCAGACCTCTGCGCTTCTGCCTCTGCTTCTTGCTGCCTCCCTCCTCGCTCTGCTGAATTGAGTGTAGATCTGTGCGGGAGCGTGAAGTCTTGATCCCTTCTGTTGGGTGATGTGGAGTTGATCTGTGTGGGTGGTTGTTTTTTGGTTTTTTTGAAGTCTTCTATATCTTGTGTCTTGTTCGGGCTGGCTGCCTCTTGGCTAAGTGACCTTCTTGTTTTGGGGTTTGTTTGTTGTTGTTGTTTGGGGTTGTTGTTTTTTTTTGGGGGGACGGTTTCTTTTATTTAGAGGATATTGGAATAACCATTCTTGTGCTTTTTTGGTTTTTGTTACATGCTGGCCCTTTGAGATCTGATGATGATGATGTGTTGTTGTTCCTTGGTTCCTTCAGCTTTTGTGGTGCGAGGGTTGGTGTGATCAATGATAAGTTATCCATGCATGTTTTATTTGTGTTCCGGTTTTGTTCGTTGTTTTTCTTTCGTGCTCGCGCTCTTTGCCTTTTCTTTTGTTCTTGTAAAAAAAAAATTGTCTGGTGTTTTTTTAATACCATTTTTTGGTGTGAATTTGCTTTACTTTTTTGCGGGGAGGGAGAGAGAGATGGTGTCAGTTTGGTCAAATTTTACAATTTTCTTTTTTGATGTGGAAATCGTGTGAACAGGGAATTATTTAGCTGTGTTTTTCATACGCAAGCACGCGCGCATACACACACACACACACACACACACACACACCACACACACACCACACACACACACCACATAACACACACACACAACACACACACACATACACACACACACACACACACACACACACACACACACACACACACACACACACACACAAGTATAGTACAAGTTCTATGCATTAACTTTTTTAAACAATTTTTTTTCAACTGACAAAAATTGCAGTTCTAACAAATCAAGACAATAATTCAAGGGGAAAAAACTAAAGATGGCTAAAAAAAAATAATAATATAATTGCTCACCTGAAATCACCATATCACATTGGAAATCCACACGACACAGTTCCCAGTGGCAAGGTCTTGTGAGACGTCAACACACTTAACATTCCACGCACCATTTGGCGTCCTACCTCTGATTTCCCATCGCACAGGATGGACAAAAGATGGTTACGATAAGGAGTATATCACAGCACGTAAATCCAACATCAATCGGTCAAGAATGCTAAAAATGAGCGTGCCCCTTCCATTTACCAAGTCCAAGTGTGGTCAGTTCCTGCTATGATTAGCGCCAGCTGGCCCCAGGTGGGCTGAGATGGGATGGAATGAATAGCAGCTGAAAATGGAGGAAACTGACCGCAGTAAAGGGGGGAAAAAAGAGAAAATCATCCTGGTTTTCATCACGCTGGCTGTTAACACTACGACTAATCTTCGGCGATATCGCTATATCTTTCTTTCAATGTTTAGCCTCTGAACTGTACCATTTAAACTAGACGTAGACGACATTATACCTGTCATTGACAGCGATGTGTAGCTCTTAACTGTAGTCTTAAATCTTTAGAATGTTGATATATTTTGAAACTACTATAATATCTCGATGTTCTAGATTAAGATCTGGTATCTGTGGTACGTATTGGATCTGTAATTTTATCTTATTTTTAATGGAGAAAATAATTAATTTGGAATTGTGTTAGTCTGTGACATATAATATTCTGACCATAGAATATTTTACAGAGAAGGAAAACAATTTTTGAGTAAAAAATCCGTGTATAATTTACAGACCCTGTTTTGGATAGATGTGTACGTTATTATTATGATCGTTTGATTTAACTTTTATTCCATTGAAGAGTCTTTGATTTTTTCCAAATCAAGTTATGATCGTAATTTAAAGAGAAAGCTAAAGGCAGTAGACAGATCTTTCTTTATATAGTGTAGCAGTAAGAACCGGAAATTTAATGTTTGCCACGTTGTATTCCAGTTTTAAGGGGTTTCATTTTATGTTAGCATTAGCTCGAAACTCCAATATTGTTCTATTAAAGAACTGTTTTTAATGATAAAATATTTGCATTGAAATGCTTCCATGTAAATAGATTATTTTTATTGCTCTATCCGAAGAGAAATGCGCTTTTTTTTCCTTTTTTTTTACAAAATGTAGTTTGCATCAGACCATTTGCTTGTGATTGCATCATGTGGCCCTTTACAAACTTTTCAATTTTTATTTCGCATGCAAGTGTATGTATGCAAGTTTGTCTGTCTGTGAACATGTGCTTGCATGCACATGCAAGTGTGGTCTCTTCAGGTACCAATATTCCTTAGTATGTGTTTGCGAATGTAGTTAGTGTACTATCAGGGGGAGAGGACCAATCCACTTCAAAGGGGGAAATACTTTTTTTTTTCTTTTTTTGGTTGTTTGCTTTCATGTATTTTGCTAAAGTTGTGTATTTCCAAGCTCATTACTTCTTCAATTTTGCTCATAAAGGAAATTAGGTTTTCATCTCTGCAAACTTACAAATCTGAACTTGTGTAACTTTTAAATCATAAATGTGATCATTAAGTTTTTGTAGCGGGGTAGGATATGATTTTCTCACACTTTACTACTGGTAGCTCAATTACTATCAGAGATTGGTTGACTTTGCATTCTAATGTGCTTTATTTGACATAATAATCAGTGCGATATATCTCTATGCAATAAAAAATCCCGTCTGGTTCCTGAAAAGAGTAACTGTGTCTCTTTTGTGTTCTCTCTCTCTCTCTCTCTCTCTCTCTCTCTTCTCTCCTCTCTCTCTCCTCTCTCTCTCTCTCTCTCTCTCTCTCTCTCTCGGGTGGCGGGATTTGGGACAAAGCCGAAACACGCCTTTTCAATGTGCATGTTTTGTCTCTTTTCTCTCAAAATGCCAGTTACTGGTCTTCCAGTGACTGAGAAGAAAACCCAGACTGCCCTGCTGACTGACAACACTGTCTCCAGTTGTAAGGCATCAGGCAATGAAGATCAAACTGTTTTTATTATTTGACTGAGGCCGAACAATGCAATGTCAACACAAAATATGGTAGATCCTATTTTGGACACACGCACGCGCGCGCACACGCACACACACACACACACACACACACACACACACACAGAGGCTGTAGGCTACTGTTCAATACCGAAAAACAAACCTACTACTTCAGTTCAGTTCAATTACATTTTTTTATTTCGAAGAGAATGAATAAGCACTCGTGTGTTTTTTGGTGTGTTGTTTTTTTTTAATTCAGTCCCCGCTACGTCATGGCCAGTTGAGAGCTGCAAAGCATCAACAGTTCTGAACAAGTGTAAGGGACTGACTACATCTCCTTGAACTAGAACCAGAAAAGGCATACGCCCTTTGGAAGGGGCCAACGAGTGCTATAGCCGAGTGGTTAAGACTGACATCAGTCCCATGGGTAGATGAAGTCGTGGGTTCGAATGTCGACAGCAGCGTCTGTTGAATTGAGGGTGGATATTTTTACAATCTCCAAGGTCAACTTAAGTGCAGCCCTGCCAGGGCCTTAATTCCTTTCGTGTACATACGTATGCAGAAGATCAAATATGTGCATTAAGGATCCCATACTTCATGTCAGCATCCGGTCAGTTATGGCAATACAAACATACCCAGCATGCATCCTTTAAAACAAAAATGAGCTGCATTGCAGTCAGAATGTGTCAGCTGAGGCCTGCAGGCAGGACACCTGGGGGGTTACAAGCACATGTAAGAGAAGACCAGGCACTGTGCATCCCACCCAATAAAGTAACACGGAGAAAAGGGACCGCTTCTAACACTTTCTGGACGGCATGATTGGGCTAAAAGACCTCGAAGGTAGAACAGCTCCTTCGCAGCGGTGTATGGGGAATGACAGAGTGAAGATGTGAAAGAGCAGCTCTTGTTCATTCTTTCTTCGGTAAATAATATCGGCGTGGAGAGGTAAGAAACACATCCCAACGAGAAAAAAAGGCTCGGCATGAGCAAGTTTGTTCTTGAGCTGGTTGAGCTGAAAGTCTAGCTGAGACCAGAGGTGAAGAATCTGGCCTGCGTGTTGCTGGCTTCCCTAGATGATTGAGCTTCCTCGCGGGTCGAGTGGCTACGCTAGGATAAACCAATCATCCAAATATCTTCAAATATGGATAGAATCGGTGTGTAGGAGAGTGACCATGGGTCTGACTACTTCAGTAAATTGACAGAGGATCAGACCAAAAGGAGTGCATGAGCTAAAACACACTCCTCTAAGGTAGAGGAATCTCAGAACACTTTGTGGATTAGGATGTTGAAATAAGTATCCTTGAAACTATTTGTCAAAACTTGGTCGCTAGCCTCAGGCATCGATTGGAAAAGCGCAAAGTGGTGTAAATTTCAGGGTTCATATTTAGAGAAAACTCAAAGATGGCTTCTTTTAAAGAAGGCATTGAATCCTCGTTTCTAAAGCTACCTCTGGGAGAGATTGGTGTAGCTCTCATGTCAGATGTATACCTTCCAAATGATTACCCAAGTTGATGAACCAGTTAACTCCCTCTGACGATGATGCCTGTATAGTGAGCCTCACATCACAGTTCTGGATTAAACCTTTAGACGCTGGGGGCAACAGCAAAGTGAGAAGCTGTATGATCAGTGGATTTTCTACTCATGGAATCGCACTTTACAGCTAAATCTTTAGTGATCGACTATGACTCTCTAATTAGGAGGATTGACTCGCACAGTCCTTATGTGCTGCAGCCCTGGCCTTTGGAGAACATCTCCAACGCTGACTGTCTGTATTGCCCTCATGGCCAAGGGAGTGGGGGTGTGCTGTGGACAAGGCACTTTCGCTATAATCAAATTTTTTCTGCCCAATTTCCAAAACAGTGCCTGCCTCCTCTGCTGCTTTGGAGGTCATCATCGAACACGACGGGCACACATGAGGAGCCTCATCAAACCTTAGCCTTGAAGGTCTTGGGAACAGAAGTGACAAGTCGGAATGACTGCTGTCGCCAGGTGACTGTATCGGGACTTTGGAACCTGTGGACACCTGGCCAGGGACTGACCTTAAGTCTTGTGCTAGTGATGTTCAGAGACAGGTAATGCCAAGACAGAGCCTGGCAGAGGTTGGTAAGCTCCCAGGGCAAGTGGCCTGAGAAGGAAGGTTATAGTAGAACTTAGAGAAATGTGTCACCTGTGCCAAAAAGTCTTTATAAAGGCTTGGATTATCTGAGCATGGGTAGGGAGAGACCTATTTGAGAACATATGTTTCCCATTCTTTCCTGCTATTGCAAGCAAAAGGCAGCATGGAGCTAATGTTGAGCAATGTCATAACCATGACTAAAAACAAACGACAGTACTCCCATTCTGTTTGACAAAGCAGCAGTCAAAGGACTAAGCTTCCCTGCGTGTGTCAAAGACTAATGATTCACAACAGGGATGTTACATAGCAGTTCTCGGATAAACAGCCACAGCAGAATAAATCATGACTGATTTGACGACTACCCAAAGCAGATTTTTTTTTTAAACACTCTTTGGTTCACATTAAAAAAAAAACAGTACAAATTACCACAAGCTAGTAATAATAATAATAATAATATATGGAATTTATATAACGCTGAATCTTGTAAAGCAACAAATCAAAGCGCTCAGTTTTTATTTCATACCACTTTTAAGTCACGGCAGATTTCTCTCTGTGAAATTCGGGCTGCTCTCCCCGGGGAGAGCGGGAGAACGCGTCGCCACTTAGCGCTGCGCCACCCTTTCACCCTTTTTTTTTTTTTTTTTTTTTTTTTTTTTGCTGCAGCTGTATTTGTATCCCTATCAGAGTGGCTTTTTTCTAAGAATTTTGCCAGGGACAACTCTCTTGTTGCCGTGGGTTTTTTTACGTGCGCTAAATAATTACGTGTAACACACGGGACCTCGGTTTATCGTCTCATCCGAAAGACTAGCGCCCAGACCACCACTCATGGTCTAATGGATGGGGGAAAAATTTCCGGTCCAAACGGGGTACGAACCGCCGCACACTTCAGACCCGGACTTTTTCGCTTTCTAGACAGGCGCGTTACCTCTAGACCACCGATCCAGTAGACAGTGTTCACTGCGCCATACAATCACGCCAGAATTTTTTCAGTAACACTGGAAACTGCCCCTATAAAAATCTTGTTTGCTGTTTAATGACCAAGCCAAATAAGGACATACAGTTTCAGAACATAAAAATCCTTAGGCTGTTGAATTGGATTTTTTTTTTCAAGAAATAGCTTTCAAAATCAATGCTTATGAGAAAAAAACCACAACAGTGCATGCAACAGCAATCTTTCATAGTCATATTTACTACAGGAAATGATTGGCCTTAGAGGCTACAGGGAAACCACAGAAGTGTTCATTGTTACTGTGCTACACAGAAGAAGGTAGTTTGCAACAGAATCTTGGGTCACTTTTACCAGCTATCAGCCCACCCCATCACATTCAGGTATTTCTGCCAGATTCTGGACTGCTGAACAGACTCTATGATGGACTGGACATCTGGTAAAAATGACCACAAGATTTTTGCAAAGTCAAACATTTCTGACTGTCTGGAATTGCTGGTAAATAACCAGTCAGTTCAGTTGAACTTTGAAAAGATAATGCATTAACAAGATCGTTACATTTCTATTGAATTGAACCACAGTCAAATGACCAGCTGTGAATGGGTACCTGCCCTCTTTAGGGTCAGGGAAGGTAAAGCAGCGAGGGAGAGGAGATGGGCGCTGCCCTAAATATGCTGGCCCCTGGAGAAGCTGAGGTCTCTGACATCTTGCTCCCCAACAACCGCATAGGTTATGGGAACACCTTTTCCTTTCACTTCACTCACTGTTCACTGGTCCCGTAACCCACCAGGGTCGTGGGGGCGCTGCATGGTGGACGAACGGTGGACCAGCTGGCTCCACTTAGCGCGGTCGTGGGCAAGTGCCTGGGTGACACTGAAGTCCTCCCCTGTCCAATCACGGATGTCGTCGGCCCACTTTCTCCTCTGTCTGCCCCGTCTTCTCTTCCCCTGGACTGTTCCTTGCAGGATGGTCTTTGCAAGTCCTTCTGAGCGTGTTACGTGCCCATACCATCTGAGTTTCCTCTTTTTCGCCGTGGTCAGTAGGTCTTCATAACCCCGCACCTGTTGAGTGATCATTCTGCGGACTTCATTGTTGGTGACATGGTCCTTGTATGAGATGCCAAGGAGCCTTCTGAGGCATCTCATTTCTACTGCTTGGATCCTCCTTTGTAGGTCTGCGTTTAGTGTCCATGCCTCACATGCGTAAAGCATGATTGAGGTGACTAGCGCGTTTAGTAACTTTACCTTGGTTCCGAGAGGGATGTTTCTGTCTCTCCATATGGTCTTCAGTCTTGCCATTGCTGCTGCTGTTTGTGCCGCTCTTGCTAGGATTTCGGTCTTCGATCCCTCCTCACTTATGATGGCTCCAAGGTACTTGAAATGGTCAACTGTCTCCAGTTCTTTTCCGCTGAGAGTGATATTGGTGGTGATTGGCTGGGCACTGTTTGTCATGAGCTTGGTTTTCTCGGCACTGATTTCCATGCCGTATCGGGAGGATATTTCGTCCAGTTTCTTCACTAGGTTGGCCAGTTCCTCTTCATTTCCTGCCAGACCGTCAATGTCATCGGCAAACCTGAGGTTGGTGATTGTTCGCCCTCCAATGCTGACTGTGCCTGTGTGGTCTTCCAAGGCATCAGTCATGATGCGTTCGAGGAAAATGTTAAATAGTGTCGGCGACAGCAGACATCCCTGTCGGACCCCAACTGAGGTACGGAACCATTCCCCTACCGTGCCCTGTACGAGTACTGCACTGGTGGCCTTTGAGTAGAGTTCCTTGATGGTGTGGATCAGCTTCTGGTCCATGTTGAATTTGTTCATGGTGGCCCACAGAGCGTCATGCCATACTCTATCGAAGGCCTTCTTAAAATCATCCTTTAATGAATCCTAAATACATGGGAAACATAAGTCGTTAGCCACCCCAAAAAAATCAATTACTTTGTGCCTATTTAAAATAAGCTCTTAAAAGTTGTGAAGTAAAGTTCATCATTGGAACCATGTTCACAAGCCATTGAAATAAGAGTAAAACTTAAATTGTTAAATCCCCCATGGGGATGCCAGGAGCCTTTTAGTATGAATACATCCCCACATTCTGGAAATTCCGTGCCAGAAATTTCCTCTTTTCTATCATTCTCTTTGTTTCTGCCTTGTTCCTTTTCTTCCTGTCACCTCCTTCTTGTCTATTTTCTGCCTTCTCGGTCCATTCTCCTGCCTTTTTTTCGCAAAAAAGACAAAAGATTTGTTTTAAGCTCTCTTTCGGATGCGCTGGACCTGACTTGTCAGGCGCTTAACGGCAGCGTGGCGCATTTTTGCTTAAATAACAGACAACAATAGTTGCTGTCTGAGCATTGGTCGAAGAAGAATAATTGTTATATACCCAGATTGAACGTTCCCAGTCCCTCCATAGTGTCATTTTGACATTTAAAAAACAACAACAACAAAACAAACAACGAAAACCGAAACCCATGCTCAAGAAAGACCTATGCCAGGAATAAATCAAGAAAATTTGCATTGAGTGTTCCATCATCCAGTCAGTAGACCTGGAGAGCTGCACTTTCTGCCTGCTGATAACGAACTTCTTTCCTGCAGTCACTATCTCGTGATTGTTGTAGGTGGTAAAGTGAGCAGGTAGGGCATTCTCCTTCCAGAGCTGATGCACCACAATGCCTGTGATGTCAAACTGTATGTCAGGAGCTGCAGTATGTCCTTTATGTATATGTTGATTTGGCAAACAAGGAGCCATTGGCTTGAGCATTAAATATGCAGTCAGTCACCCTCCCACTTTACTTTGAAGACGAGGTACGGTTTGAGTGGTGAGGGATGCATGGGGTGGTCCTAGTTGCCTCCCTTGTGGAAGGAGCCAGAAGGCAACGTTGTGTTACCAAAATAGGAAATACCAGCCAATCGTAAGAAGCTTTGTTTCCTTGGGTAGTAGCCCTGACCTCAGTCCTCATAAATTCCGTTTATATGGTGATTTGTATAGTTTCTGTAACTTTTTATTTTATTTTATAGAGACCATGTATTCTATTGTTCTGCTTATGCTACGGAGGTTGGTGCAGAGATGGGAACAGATCTGTCTCTTACTATTTTAATCCAGTTCTGACCACATGCTGTAGGGGAGTCTGATTTGTCTCGCAGCTCATCTGTTCCTTTTTGGACTTTTCCTTATTTGTTCATAATAGCAAAGCAACTGTATTAAAACCAGTGTTGCAAATATTATATAACAATCTCATTGTCTAACTGTGTGAAGAAGAACAGCAAATCCACAACAATATGTGCTACCTGAAATGGATAAAAAGACTGAAGGTGTAAGGCTGTGTCTGAGAGGGCATATATATATATATATATATATATATATATATATAATATGATAATAAAAACACAACTATGCTCAGCTTTATTTCTCCTGTTATTTCCGCCAGCAAATTTTCGCTTCCATCTGAAGCTTCCTCAGGCTGAAGATATATATATAATATATATATATATATATATATATATATATATATATATATATATATATACGATTCTTCAGCTCTATGCCATTATATGTTGGCTACACCAGCTGATTACAAAAGTTCTACATTCATTTTCTTTGTTAATTATTTACGTGTCCAGCCAGTGTTGGCTTTTTCTTATTTTAGGTTATGAATGAATGACCCATATAAACGATAACAACACATGTACAACACTATACTACAAAACAATACACTTCAATGCAATATGTAGGTAATATATATTACAATGTGCTGCTGGGCTGGAGAGGGTGTGGGGGGGGGGGGGGTGATAGTTTTGTGATAATCATTTACTACGGCTACTTGAAGACGTTAAGCAACATGTTTTCCTCCTATAACCAAAACTACATGCGCCAATATCAGACATGTATCCAGACCAACTGACGAAGTCACTGATTATAACAATTTACAATATTACACTTTCTTCACAACTTCATTTGTCAGAAATATAATTTAGTTATCCGAATGTGATTGCGAATCAGAACTGAACAATTTACAATATTACACTTTCTTCACAACTTCATTTTGTCAGAAAATATTAATGTTTCAGTTATCCGAAGTGTGATTGCGAATCAGAACTGAAAAATCCACAGCTATACCGGTGATCAGTGTGGACTGGCAAGAAAGTTAATTTGGTTGATGTTTTACCATCTGCATCGACCAGTTGTACCTTACAGAAGTGCTGTGTGCATACAGGGTAGGCCCAACTAGTTTATGTACCATCCCAGCCATATTACCAGGTCTGCATACTCTTCCACGAAAGCCATGGTGGGTAGATTTACAAGTCGTTCGCAAAACTATCGAAAGCCTGTTCGAACAACTACATAGTACAAGTTCTCTTATTTTACAGGATAGCGCCTTTCGCCTTTCGATAACTTGAAACGTATTATTTGTACAGCAACACAGATGCTATTTGCACGGTTACTGTTTGTATAGCCTAGGCCCTATCGTATAATTGTCTGCACAAAACAGCATGGCGACGAGGTTGAAGGGGCTGCAGTTGCTGTAAGTAACATGACAAAGGTCTCTCACTACCAGCAATTTCTCGTCATTATTGTGATCTGGGACTGATGGATTTTAAAAGTACAGTTTTGTAGAGGGTGTTAAGCGCTCCGTGCTTCTAATTAAAAAGTTGACGTAAATGTTTCAGTTTGCCCTTCGGCTTCCCATGCTTATCGATGATTGGGAGTCACTACTAAGAGTAGAGTCATGGAAAACAAAACATACAAAGGCTCTGTGCATATGTTATCAATCATTTGTTTGTTTAATGTCCCTTGCTTAATATCAGAGCAAGGACATTATTATCTTTTTTTAACAACCCAGAGTATATTCTTATGTTTACAGTTTATCCTAGGACATGTTTTATGCAGCAGAGATGCTAATTACTTAATACTAACAATAGTTAATTTTGGCCAGATCATATATTCATATATCAGTTTGAAATCTGTTCAGGGTTAAATTGTAAATCCAGATGGGTGGGCATTTGTGTGTGTGTCGCTGTCTGTGTCTGTGTACATACATGTGTGTGTACATGTGTGTGTGTGTGTTAGTATTAATAATGATTAATATTTTGTGGTGTATCACTTTTACTAGTGTTAGTCTGTTGAATTTGTTAAAAGTCATTCATTTACTGATGCAGTAATGGTCATGTCAGCATCAGTCATCAGACATCTTAAAGTAAAACTAAAACTGAAGTTGGAAAACATTTTCTCCTTACACTTACAGTTACATTGTTTGACTTAAAATTTGAATCATGCATGATGAGCTCCAGTGGACAGTTCACTTTTCCATGGCAACCAGTGCTTGACAAGACTAATTTTGTATATTTGTGTGTGTGGTGGGTGATGCGTAACATTAGTAACAATAACATTGTAACAATGTCAACGTATAAAATCAATTACATTAATTTTAAGGGTGATTTGATTTTTTTAAGATGCTGCCATATCTAATCTTATTCTTAGTATCTGCCCTTCACATGATTTCACTTTTCAGGCCCCTGTGGCGACGTAAAGTTCCAAGATACCCCTTGTATTGGCATGGTGATCCACAGCTTCAGGTAGTGATGCCACACTTCTGGATGAAGTTGGTGCGACCAAAGCGGGACATACCCAATGATCAAGTCCGCTTCATTGTTCATCCACAGTAAGTTTTCATCTTGTACAGCATTTGGCACAACAGTCAACAGTCTTGTCGCGTTAACCGGTCATCTGCAATTTTTCTGTTCTGTTTTTTCAATTATTTGTTGTTGTTTTGTCATCTGTATAAATTGAAGGTGCTGTTAAGAAATCTTGCACACTTTTCTTTGTAACTGTGTAAGCTATTATTTCATTGTTATTTGGTATGCAGGAGATCTATTCTGAACTTGGGCTGCTGGTATTGTTAATTATGAGAAGAATGCTCTCATATTTTTGTGAAGGATATATGGGCATGTGTGAGTAAGTGTTAATTAATGCATGGTCTGCTTGTATGTTTGTGATAGTAGGCAGAAGGTTTGTCATTAAAGATACTGTTATTTGTCATAACTTTAGGCTTACCAGAAAACAGCTGAGATAAGTTTGTAAAAGAAAAAGCAAAAAAAGCAACAACAAAAAAGCTGAACGAATCTTAGTGAATCATTTCTTTACAAAAGGGCTTTGGATCAGTGTATTTATATAGATGTTTCAGTTATTTGGTTCTCCATCTGAGTTGTAATATTTAGCTGCTTTGCAGTTTTGTTATGACTTTTGTTCATGTGTTCATGTGCATCACTACATGTATGCAAAATGTGTGCACTGGCTTGGTCTGTGCATGCTCATTCATGCTTACGCTTTTTTTTTCATTTTTCAGGATGAGTGTAATTGACGTAAAGAATTATTTGGAGAAAATCTACAACGTTCCAGTGTTGGATGTCAGAACTAAAATCATGGCAGGTAAAGACTTGTTCGTCTTTGTTTAGGATTTTTGTTGTTATTGTTGTTGGAGATGGTGATGGTGGTGTTGTTTGTTGTTTTCTTTTTCTTTTGTATTTTGAGGTGGGTTGGTTTTTTTTAGTTTCATATTCAGATGGTTAAGAAATGTTGGCTAAGGTGTAGCATGTAAACACAAACATTGTTTCTTTCCTTTTTTTTAAAGTTGGGGGGGGGGACCACATACATGTATGATGTATGCTTCACTCTTTGGAGTAAAAAGATAAGTTATATGTTTTATCAAATCACTTATTATCAATTATCTTGACATGTTAAGTTTTAACTTACTTAGTGATTAATAAGTGTAATCACTTTACAATAACAAAATGTAGAACTGGTAAGCCTTCATGGTGGAGCATGGTGGAGAATTATTTACTTAAAAATGTACATGCGTAGCTGAGTTCTGTTGGGTTTTTTTTTCTCTCATTGAATTTGGGGGGGGGGGGGGGGGGGTAGAAGGGGATGATATGTTATTTTGGTTTTTTGTTTGGAGGGAGGGGGGATCTGTATGTGTGTGTGTATTTGTGTGTGATTGCAGGCACATGCAAGCATGCATATTTCCATGTATCTGTCTATCTAGTTTCTGTCTTGTGAAAAATCTACTTCGATTTTGGTTGCCTTTGCTGGTAAAATTTTTTTGTTTTTTTTTTTTTGTCTAGCTCAGGCTCAACCTGAGCTTGGTGGCTGGGATGTTAAATCACTGAATATAGCAGGAAAGGACGTGTGTTAGTTCTGTGGATGTTTTGTTACAGGAGGGGACATCAAGCACCCATCCAGGGGTCATGTTGTGGCGAAGGAAGATGATTACAAAGTCGCCTTTGTGAAATTGGTGTGTCAAGTCTTGTCTTTTCATCTCCATCTCTCTCTCCCCAACCCCCTTTCTCTCTCTCTCTCTCCCTCTCTCTTCCATCTCTGTCTGATACTAATGATAGCAATCCATCACATCAATTTTTAATTCTTAATAAAACTTCTAACATTTAAAGCACTTAAAGTATAATGTGCACATGTGCATGCATGTGTGTGTGTGTGTATATATATATATATATATATATATATATATATATATTATATATATATATGCACACCAAACACACATGCACAGCTAAAAAGAATATACACTTACCTTAATTGCCTATAGTTGCTCTTAATCTAACACTGTAGCACCAGTATTTAGGAAATGCACACACACAAGCACACACACACAACACACCTACATATGAGACTATAAACCGAGGTCCCATGAGCGAACGCACGCAGAACATCTTGGGCTTAACATTTAAACCTGTTCCACTTTTTGTAAGAGAAGGCCATTGTGTGCCAGTGGGAATGGATGACAACATTTACAAAACTGCATTCACACATGGACTGGATGAAAAATAGCACATGAATGCTTATTCCATAATCCTTGAAATAAAAATTTAAAAATAAAATAAATAAACACACATACACACACATATATGCACGCGTACACACACACACACACACACAACACACACACAAACACACAGCTTTAAAAAAAAAAAAAAGTGAAAATATGCACCCAGCTCGGTCAACTGCAGTTTTTCTCTATATCTAATGTTCAGCATTTAGGAAATGAACATCAAGCTGTTTCTTTCTTTAGGAGTGACACAAAATAAAGATGACAGTTTTCTTCCTCTGCCTGCCTGTTTTTCTTGTAGTGTGTTTTCTGTATATGTCTTCTATGTACAATATTGTAAGCTACAATAATGCATGTATTTGGTGCATATTGAAAATTTGTTAAAAGGTTTATACTTTTTTTTCCAGAATGATGGGGTGACGTTTGAGTTTCCGGACATCTTTGCTGAGAATAAACCACCAACAGAGAAACAGGTCCAGGAACTGAAGAAGCAGGAACGCGTAGGACTTGAACAAGAACGCAAATATTGGGACAAACTAACAGTACCCTCATGGTTTCGGTAGCAAAAAGATCCTGTGTGCATTTCATTTTATGCAGGTTTTAGAAGTCATCCTGGCATACAATGTTCACGACATAATTATTAAAGTTGACTGTCATGTAAATGTTATCTAGTTCAGGTAGCTGATTCTTTGTGAGACAAAGAGTTTGGGCTCATGAAAATGTCAGTGTGTGTATGATTGATTGTATGTGTGACCTTGCACCAATTAAACAGAGTGTGTGTGTGTATGTGCACGGGCAAATGAGTGAGTGTGTGTGTGTATACTCTATGTGTGTGTGTTTGCGTATACTCTGTGTGTGTGTGAGAGAGTGTGTGTGTGTGCGCACGTACACACATTTCAATGGCAAACAGAAAACTGTTGTCAAAAATTTAGTATTCATGATTGAGTGTGTGCAAGATACATGAAACAGGATTTGCAAGTGCTTGTTTTATGGTTTCATTATCAGTGGAAATACAGTTTGTTTGAAAGGAATAAATGTTTGATAATAAAGACTATTGCTGAGAAAGAGAGTGTGTGTTCGTTCATTCTTTTGATTTAACATCTTTTCAGAGTGTGCGTGTTCGTTCATTCATTTGATTTAACATCTGTTCACTATTAGTGATATTGATAGTAGATAAATTCTGGAATTAGCATTCAAATTAGACAGGTATGTGTGTGTGTGTGTGAACAAAATGTGTAAAATATGTGCTTTTTAAAGTTAAAGACTTTCTCTACTGGCACCATTTGTTCAAACTGTCATGAATCTGAACTCACACTGTGGGGATCTCAGGGGATCTCTCAGTATAAATGACATTTCCACCAGGGACTTAAAATTATGTGCTAGAAATTTCCCATTTTCTGTCACTCTGATTCTACCTTTTTCCATACCCCTCTCTCTCTCTCTCTCTCTTCTCTCTTTCCCCTTTTCTGTCACTCTGATTCTACCTTTTTCCATACCCCTCTCTCTCTCTTCTCTCTCTGAGTCTCTCTCTCTCTCTCTCTCTCTGGCTTATTTTCTTCCTTACAGTTCATTCTCCTGCCTTTTTTTCAAAGCAAAACTGACATACATTTTCTGGCATTCTTCTTTTTAGCTTTTTCATGAACTGCTCTGACATTTGAATGTGTCAGCTGAGGCCTGGGGGTGTACCTCTTGCCTAGTTAACAAGCACAGGAGAAGACCAGGCATTGCGCATCCTACCCAGTATGATCATTTAGTAGCATGGCCAGGGAATGCAGAATAAGAATTGACAGTCTTGTGAATGGGCTATTACCCTATGTACCTTTGGACAGCTCATCTTGTGTTCATCTTATGTGCTGCTAAATGCAAGAACTGTCCACTTTTAGCATTCAGGCAGTTGTGAAGAGGTTTAGTTATCTTCATTTTGTGTGTGTGTGCCAGCAGGCTGTAACTCCGTCAAATAAAAGTTCATGTGAAAAATACCAGAAAACATTTGTCAGATTTGCATGAAAAAGGCAAGAGAATGGGCTGGGAGGATAAAAAAAATAACCGAGAGGATAGAAAAGCAAGGGAAGAGGCAAAAACACGGAATGGGCTGGGAAGGCCAAAATAAATAAATAAATAAATAAGTAAGCAAGAGAAAGAGAGGAAAGAATTGTAAGGAAAAGACAGAAACAAAAAGGGTGATAGAAAAGGGGAATTCTGGTACGGTGGATGTAAGTAAATCTTAAGCATAAAGGTAAAGTACGGTCATTGGAAAGTGAGGTGTCGGAGATCTTTAGACTTTGATACATGCAAAGGTATAAGTGTACTCTGCTTGACTCAAATTTCACTTAGTATCCAAAAAGTGAACTGACATTAGGCCTAAAATGAGGACCTGAAAGGAGGCACTTTTGCAATGACTAGCTGTGCATGTGTAGAATGTGCCACACTGATTTGGGATGCAATTCAAATAGTCACACAGGGGATGGGATAGCCTAGTGGTTAGAGTGTTGCACACATGATCTGATGGCCTGGGATTGAGTTACCACAGAGGCACCCATTTTAGAGGATTTTTTCCTGGAGTTAACATCAGTACTGACTCCACTCCCCAAAAGTCCTTCGGATGAGACTATAAAAAGGTCCTGTGTGCGAATGCATTCAGAACATCTTGTGCACATAACAAAAACCTGTCCTGCCTTTCGGAAGAGCTATTTTGTGCTGGTAGGAACAGATGACAAAATGTTAAAAACAAAAATAACAAAGCATGCTCACAGGCATGTTTAGACACCATCCCCTAAGTTGGAACGCAGCTACTTTAATGGTGGGTAAAAACAGTCACATTCACAATATCTCGCCATTGGTAAACCTCGGAGTTCTAGCTGAAAAATGAACCCAAAAATGCCAAACTGCCGAAAAAGAACCAGGGTTCACTATGGCTCTATTAGGAAAATGCCTACGGGTCAGTCCCACACAAGATGTTTCAGCTCTTTATGTGTCTCATGTCCCAGAGATCATCCAGTAAATTCTGAAGAAATACTTCAAGGGGGTTTGATGCCACATCTCCACAAAGCCTGGGTTGACCTTCGAGCTGGCATAACAAAGTGGAGTTATTGAAGATACATGTATATGCATACTTCTGATCAAATGTGTACTTGCTTCACAGAAGTGATCTATGAGAGAGGGGATATTCTGGTGACTATCATGGTGCTTAAGCTTGGAAACCATCAACAACAATAAAAACAGTCTAGGGAAACCAACAAAAACAAAAAAACCACCCAAACCTGCACGTGCAAACAGAAGAAAATACTTTATAAAAAAGAAAGTGTTGGTGCAGCTCTTGTGGCTACTTAATTGCTTTCCGTGGGAAGGCAGCTGAAATTTCATCCACAGAAATCTTCCATGATTGAAAGTGGTTTACAAGTGGTGGAGTTAACCAAAACTGATTGAGGGCAGAGCATGTTAGTTCTTTTGCAATGAGTAACATTGATATTAGAGAAAAAAGAACAAGTTTGTATGTGAGGGGGGGGGTGGGGGGTGAGTGTCTGCCATTCTGGGTTCTGGCCATGGAAAAGAGGAGGGAGAGGGATGTGAGCGCAATAAGAATCTACAAAACTGTAGGTCTGTTCTAACGTTGATGGGTGTGGCTGGCCTGGATCATGGAGATATAATATACAGTTTAATTTCCATCTCTGGGGGTGGTTAGTGAGTTAAACTCGTGAATGATGGCAGCTCAATAAAAGTGCGGATTCGAGTCTCTGTTGCAGTCTCTATTGCGCCAGCTGGGTGTCTATTTGAGGGGCTCCTGCTGGAGCCTGGTCAGCATTGGGATCAACTCTATTCCCCTGCAAATCCTTCCGATTAAATAATAATAATAATAATAATAATGTATGGAATTTATATAGCGCTGAATCTTGTAAAGCAACAAATCAAAGCGCTCAGATTTTATTTCATACCACTTTAAGTCACGGCAGATTTCTCTCCGTGAAATTCGGGCTGCTCTCCCCGGGGAGAGCGGGAGAACGCGTCGCCACTTAGCGCTGCGCCACCCTTTCACCCTTTTTTTTTTCTTTTTTTCCTGCAGCTGTATTTGTTTCCCTATCAGAGTGGCTTTTTTCTAAGAATTTTGCCAGGGACAACTCTCTTGTTGCCGTGGGTTTTTTTACGTGCGCTAAATAATTACGTGTAACACACGGGACCTCGGTTTATCGTCTCATCCGAAAGACTAGCGTCCAGACCACCACTCATGGTCTAATGGATGGGGGAAAAATTTCCGGTCCAAACGGGGTACGAACCGCCGCACACTTCAGACCCGGACTTTTCGCTTTCTAGACAGGCGCGTTACCTCTAGACCACCGATCCACTGTGTCCCCTGTACGAACGCATACAGACTTGGGGTCTTGCACACATCTTAAAATCCCATCTACTTTAAGTTTCTTGGAGGTATATGCACGCTGACCCTTCGAAAACGCCCAGGATATCTGTGGGTCCACGTACAACACATCCCCATAGCCGAGAGAAACTCGGTTCTCTACAACGGCGTTCTTCGACACGGAGTTATCATTCAGCATTACTTCCCCTGAAGAACTCTTTTTGCTGCAGAAACCTGATTCTGTGTTTGTGTGCGGCAAGTTGTCGAGTCACTTGGCAAAATTGTCTATTTCGTGAATTGCAATTGATCTTCACGTTCTTCTATCATAATTCAGTAGTCCTTTGGAAGTTCACCATGGTATGTATACATTCTTTTATCGTTTTATTGGGCTTATGAATTCTGCATTTAGCTTTGAACACAAAACAGTCAATAGTTGCAGTCAGCTCTGGCGTTGTGTGCTCGTCTCCACGATTGCTGAAAGTGCGTAGCAGACACACGACACAGAGGGGCGGGCAAGAGCTACAGTCACCATGAAATGCTAAATTAGACTGTGTTAGAGATAAGGAATTAAAAAAAATTACTGTAGCCACCGACTGATGATACATATCTTTGAAAACTTAAGCATAGAACATTTTTCAACGCCTCCCCCCCCCCCCCCCCCCCCCCCCCCCCCTCGTCACGTCACACACACATACACACACACATGTCGCATGATGCATGCATTGATTCATTTTCATGCATGCATACACACATACATGTATACACACATGCATGTATTGTATGCCCCCACACAGTGGCATACAGTGATTCACACACAGTGACACACGCGCACGTCCACACACGCACTGCGCGAACACTCACACACACACACACACACACACACACACACACAGAAAGGGCACAAGTGTATACACACATTCACACATGTACACAGTCATACAAACACAAGCACCTGTGCGCTCAAAAGAGTGAGAGACTGACACACAGAACTGCAAATGTTATGAACAATGATCACCAACATGTAAACTTGGACACAATCATGGCATGTTCACGCACACACACACACACACCTACCTGACAAAAGCTGTATACATGAACAATGATACAAACATCTAATTTAAGCACATCACACACACACGCACGCAGCGCCGCACGCACGCACGCACGCACACACACACACACATGCACACACACACACACACATGCACGCATACACACACACATGCACACATTAAAACCTGTTCTGCCCTTCTCACAGTTTCAAAAGAGTAGGCCTTTGTGCCAATGGGAGTGCCAAATACTGAAATAGCAAAATTTACAAACCACTGACTTACATATAGGGAAGATGTTTGAAGTTCATATTGAACTTGAAAGCTTTTCAGTTTTCACTGTTTTCAGTTTGTCATAATCTCAATTTTTTATTGTTCTTTTTCAGTTCCGGAATCAGTATGACAACGATGTTACCATCTGGAGCCCACAGGTATCTTGCTTTTGAACTGTTCGTGATAAATAAATATTTTGATGTGTCTAATGTTCTGTTTCGGTGATTTTTATTGATCTATAGTTTCAATATAATTTTCAGTGTGTAAAGGATGTAAATAAGTGAAACCTTTTTGAGGAGCGGTTGGTGTGATTGACATTGAACATAATTTAACTAAAAAACTCGTTTTCTTGCATACTAACCAGAGTTTTCTATTTTTCTGTCTCTCAGTCTGAGTCTTTCAGACACTCTGTATATATACACATGCATGCACGCACGCACACACACACACCAACACCCATGCACATGCACACCCATGCACCCCCCTCCTCCCCAACACACACACACGTTAAAACATGTTCTACATTTTGGAAGAGTGGGCCATTGAAGGACATTTTCAGAATCACTTGCACACAGGGACTGGACGTAAAAACGCACATCAAGTGCTTATTCATTATCCTTGAAATAAAAGAATCTCTCTCCTCTCTCTCTCTCTCTCTCTCTCTCTCTCTCTCTCTCTGTCTCTGTCTGTCGTGTCTGTCTGTCTCTCTTCTCTCTCTCTCTCTCTCTGTCTCTCTCTCTGTCCTCTCTCTGTCCTGTCTGTGTCTGTCTATCTCTCTCTCTCTCTCTCTCTCTCTCTCTCTCCTCTCTCTCTCTCTCTCTGAGTCTCTCACTTTACAGAGTAAACTTTAATTATTTTAATTTTATTCTTTTACATCGAGCATAATGGAATAAGCACTTATGTGCTTTTTTTACATCCAATCCCCGTGTGTATGCAGTTTTGTAAATTCTGTCATCTGTTCCCACCAGCACACAATGGCCTACTCTTACAAAAAGCGGAACATGATTTAACATTTGTGCAAGATGTTCTGCGTGCGTTTGCACACGGGGCCTGGGTTTATAGTCTCATCCGAAGGACTTTGTGGAGAGTAGAGTCTGCACTGATGTTAACTCCAGGGAAAATATCCCCTTGAATGGGAATCGAACCCGTGTTTTCAGATAGTGAGCGCAATGTTCTAACCACTAGGCTATCCCATCCCCCATACTCATTCACTTAGTCACTCACAATCACTCTCAGTCTTCTAATTATTATAGTATATAATGTATTTGAAATAACTTGCTCAAGAACTCAACTGCTTTAATGAAAATACCCCAGATGTTGATGTTTCCAAAGAATTTGTATGAAATTATGGTAACGGGGAAAATCAATTTAAATGTCATGTCTCAAGAGGTGAAGGATAGGACTAATTACAGTAATTAGTAAAATATTAGGAATGAACTGAAAACAAATTTAGTGTAACTTTTGTCATCATACTAAAAATAGATTTTTGTGGGGGTGGGATCAAAAGATGTCGAATGTCAATGTTTTTATTTGGATTACAGTGAAAAAATGTTTGGCAAAACATACTAATGACGTAGTAATGTAAATTGAACTAAAGTTACAGTATCTGAAAATTTTCTGATATATACTTGAGGTGTGAATGTTTCTGTATCTATCAGGGTCGTATTCACCAGCTGGAGTATGCCATGGAAGCGGTGAAGCAGGGTTCAGCAGCGGTGGGCATCAAAAGCAAGACACATGCTATCCTGGTGGCCCTGAAGGTATGCCTTTTACTACAAGGCTGGTTTGGTATGAGTGTGTGTGTGTGCACACACATGCATGTGTGTGAATGCACATGCACGTATATCTATATGAATGGGCATGTGATTTGCATTTGATCATGATATACATGATCATTATGCAATGTTTATCAATCATATCATTGTATGTCTTTTGAACACTTTAAACTCTATATTAAATGTACTAGACTGAAACGCATGTTTGCATAAGTTGTGAACACTCAAGGATGTATTTGCAAATATCTCTGCTGTCTTGTGTGTTTTTATTTTTGTTTCTTGACAGTGTGAGTATTTAAATGAGTTTGTGTGTACATTATATCATAATTATGTGCAGGCTGAGATAGCCAGTATTTGGATCTTAAATTGAAAGAATCATATTTTGATTTAAGAAGGAAGGTGGCAGGATGGTTAGGATGTCACCTGCCCAACAAGTAAACCGTGAGGTTGTGGGTTCGGTTCCCAGCCTTGCCTTTTCTTTCTAGTTTGAGGAGAAAATTTAACTGAATAAGTGAATGTCAAAGCCCTACGGATAAGACTGTAAACTGAGGCCCCGTGTGCGAATGCTCACAGAACATCTTGCGCACACGTTGAAAACCTGTTCTGCCTTTTGGAAGAGTAGGCCACTTTGTGCTGGTAGGAATGGATGACAAAATTCTTAAAAATGCAAGACACCATCCCCAAAATCAGAATGTGCCTACCTAAATTTGGGAGGGGGGAGGAGTTCACATGCACAAAATCTCACCATTGATGAACCTAAGAGCTCTAGCCAAGGAATGAAAAAAAAGAGTTTGGGTTTTTTGTCCTTTGGTAAGTTGGATTCTCTAAATTGAAAGAATTACATTTGATCTTTTTGTTTTTTTTAACAGCGTGCCCCATCAGAGTTGTCAGCTCATCAGAAGAAAATATTGCCTATCGACGATCATGTTGCTGTTGCTATTGCCGGCCTCACTGCTGATGCCAGACTCTTGTGGTATGTAGAACTTTGTCATTGTTTCACAGTGATTTGGCACAGTTGTTTTTAAAGATATACATGGATAATATGCATTTATTAACATCATGTATATGTTTAGATGAACGATGAATGATGATACTTCAGAATAGTGTATGGTTTCCCCTGTGGGGATGCTAGGGGCCCATCAGTACAAATAGCATCTCCACCTTCTGGAAATTCTGTGCTAGAAATTTCTCTTTTCTTTCACTCACTTTGTTTCTGCCTTGTTTTTTTTCTTCCTGTCACCTCCTTCTTGTCTATTTTCTACCTTCTTGGTCCATTCTCCTGCCTTTTTTCCAGAAATATTTAAAAAATACAATTCTCTACACCAAAGTTGGATGCTCTGGGCCTGATTTGTTAGGTGCTTAACGACATTGTGACGCATTTTCGGTCATATAACAGACAGCAATAGTTGCTGTCTGATCGTTTGACGAAGAAGAAGAAGAAGTGTATGGTTGTGTACATATCCACTAACTGATACATGTACATGGAAACATTGCATTTTAAAATGAAAAAATGAGTGCTGTTTCTTGTCTCATGTTATGAGTGACTGTTGATTTTCAGTAATTTCATGAGGTCGGAGTGTCTCGATTCCCGATGGGCCTACGAACAGCCACTGCCTGTATCACGCCTGGTTGCCATGGTCGGCAACAGTATCCTTTATAATGATCATGTACAGTATATCTTCATTTATTTAGGATTTTTATTCATTTGTTTGTTGTTCGTGGTGGTGGTGGGTGCGTTTGTTTATGGGGGGGGGGGGGGGGGAGTTGGATTTGTTTGGGTTATTGTTGTTGTTGTTGGTTTTTTTTTGGGGGGGGGGGGGGGGGGGGTTTGCTTGGGGGTGGAGGGTATCATTTTGTGTTATGGGCTTTTTTTTGGTTGGTGGAGTTGGGGTGAAGAAAAATGTTTCTTGCTGTTTGATGAGGTTCTGTTTTCTTTTATTAAATGTTTGAAAGTGAAAAGTTAACATATTTATCGATAGGCATTTATACATGTGTGCATGTATTTTGAAAAGGGAGAGAGGGGGGTGGGGGGGGCGGAATTGTGAGAAAATGTGTGTGTCAGTTGGTGAATGAGGTTGTTTCAGGTTTGTTTTCCTTTGTTGTACATAGTCAAAGAGTGGGACAACAGGCAGTATGCAGATTAAAATGTACAAAAAAGCAAAGAAAAAAAAACCAAACCCACCCCCACTCCAAAAAAAAATTTACAAAGGCAAGAAATAACTGCCCCCCTTCCCCAAGTCAACAAAAAGAAGCACAGCAAAAAGAAACACAAATGAGTTTACAAAAAGTGGAAAGTCAAAGCATGTATTTTAAAACAATAGTGAAAAGGGTGTGTGTTTTGTCACTTTTTCTGTTTGCACTTAAAAGATATCTTTCCCCCAAAAATTGTAAACCTGACTGGTGTTTGTTTATAAGATTGCGCTTAAAAAACTAAAACAAGAATATCTATTTGTATATTGTGTTGCATTTTCGTAAGAGTGCCCACACAGAAAGAGAACGTCACAAATATAGTTTTATGAACTATTACATGTTTTTCACTTTGGGGGGGGGGGGGGAACACCCAACAATTTGGGGATCAAGTAATGCCTTATGATAGTAAGTGGTGTGTCAGCCTGGCCTTTTCTGAAGTCCTTCGGATGAGACTATAAACCGAGGCCCCCTGTGCAAACGCATGCAGAACATCTTGCGCACACGTTAAATCCTGTTCCGCTTTTCAAAAGATATGGCCATTGTGTGCCGGTGGGAACAGATGACAAAATTTACAAAACCGCATACACACGGGGACTGAATGTAAAAAAGCACATGAGTGCTTATTCCATTATCCTTGATATATATATATATTTAAAAAACATGTCATCTGAGCGCTTTGATTTGTTGCTTTACAAGATTCAGCGCTATATAAATTCCATACATTATTATTATTATAAAATCTTAAGATGAGTCTTGAAACCCAGGCCCACTGTGCGAATCTACGCAGAACATCTTGTGAACGCGTTAAAAACGTGTTCCGCTGTTCAGAAGAGGAGGACATTTTGGCCAGTTGCTAATAAAAAAAAATTTACGTCGCATGTACACAGGTGTTGTGTCTAGACACCATCCCTGAAGTTGGAATGTGGCTACCTAAATGGTGTTTGGGAAAGTGAGGTTGCATTCACAAAATTCTTACCATTGATGAACCTTGCAGCTCTAGCCGAGGAACAAAACAAAACCTAAAAAAGAATGATTTGTATCTCACTTAAAGGATGTTTCTAGTGAAAATGTTTGCTCAGAATAATGTACGAGTCATGTGGAATTTGTGTTTGTTGGCCTGAACTTTGCACAGAATCACAGATCCCCACACAGAGATATGGTCGGCGTCCGTTTGGTGTGGGATTACTTATTGCTGGATATGATGTGAGTTTAGTTGTTTGTCTGTCTGTCTGGTTCTGTGTGTGTGGGTGTGTCAGTCTCTGAGTTCTGTCTGTCTGTCTGTCTCTCTCTCTGTCTCTCTCTCTCTCTCTCTCTCTCTCTCTCTCTCTCTCTCTCTCTCTCTCTCTCTCTCTGTCCATCATATTTTTCATGTCTTTTAGAATTAAAAACTGGATGAGAATTATACAACAGAACTCAGCAGGAATATTTTCTTCTGTTTCGTGGAAGCACAATTTCATTTTCAGTGACTTTTGATTTTTTTAAAACAACAAAGATAGATCATTAATTGATTTATATTAAAATGTTGACTTTGACCTTACTGATAATTCCAATCAATGATGTGTAAAGTTGCATTGTCAAGTTGTGCTTGTCTTGTCGAGGGAATGGCAGAACTCCATAAGAAGCAACTGTATCTTTATCACTTGCTGTAGTTTTGTGACTGAACTATGATGGAGATAGAACCTCCAGGTTGAATACTTCATCCTCTTTGTCGAATGCTCAGTCATCAAGTGTTGTCTTTCATAGGAGCGAAAGTGCTTTGCACTGCTGTTAAGTGCCTGACAAGTTTGAATTGAAAACTACACCCACTTTCAAATTTCACAATGGGGTAAACAGTGATATATATATATATATATATATATATATATATATATATATATATATATATATATATATATATATATATATATCGGGGACGGGATAGCTCATTGGTCGGAGCACTCGCTTTCCCAGCCAAGTTAAGCAGCGTCGAGCGTGGTTACCCGTTGGATGGGTGACCGTTTGCGCGCCTTGGCTTCAGTAGTTCCCCCAGTTCACCCAGCTGTAAATGGGTACCTGCCCTCTTTAGGGTCAGGGAAGGTAAAGCAGCGAGGGAGAGGAGATGGGCACCGCCCTCAATATGCTGGCCCTAGAGAAGTGAGGTCTCTGACGCCTCGTTCCCCTACGACCTTATAGGTTATGGGACTCCTTTATATACCTTCACATAGTAGTTGGTAAAATTGGGTTTGTTAGTGTTGATCTGAGGAATCCACTTTGTGCACCGTATAACATTGGACACACAGCTGTCAGTTTCCCCCACTTTCAGCTACTCTGCTATTCATTCCATCCCATCCCAGCCCACCTGGGGCCAGCCAGTGCTAATTATTATTATTATACTATAATAATAATAATAAAAAATATTAATAAATGGAATTTATATAGCGCTTTATCTTGCAAAGACAAATCAAAGCGCTTAATTATACCAGAAACTGACCACACTCAGAATAGGTAAAGGGAAGGGGCGCACTAAATTTAGCGCTCTTGACTAAATGATGTTAGATTAACCAGCTGTAGACACATAGTGTCAGTGTTATAAAAGGTATGGAGATCATGACCTGGAGAAGCGCTGTTTCAGTCTGCAGGGCCTCACATCTATCAGACTTGCCCCTCCGCCAACTACTACGACTGCAAAGCCATGGCCATTGGTGCCAGGTCACAGTCTGCACGTACCTACCTGGAGAAGTACCTGGACAAGTTTGTGGACTGTAAGACTTTCGTCACTGTTTCTTCTTAGTTGATGGTTTTGATAAAAAAAAAACACCAAAAAACCCAAGAATGTAGAATAAAGGAAGGAAATGGATCAGGTTGATCTGTGTGTGTGTGTGTGTGTGTGTGTGTGTGTGTGTGTGTGTGTGTGTGAATCTTTTCAAAGAATCTAATAAAACAGAATTTTTGAGAGAGAAAAAAAGGCTGATGTAATTTGTTTTCAATGAATTGTTTTTTTATTGTGTGTCAATCATTTCACTGTTATTGTTCCTTCTTTGCTGAACACTTGGTTTTTCACGTCCTGGAGGTGAATTTCTTCCTAGTTTGTTCTCCTGTTAAACTTGTTTGTAATCTTCCTTACCCTAAATGGGTTGAACAGAATTAAATATTGAATATTGTGCATGCGTATGTGTGTGTGTACAAGCTGATTGTTTTAAAAAATTGGAGAAAGAGAGAAAAAAAGAAAAAGAAAGACTGAATAAATCAAAACTGTTGTGTGCATATATGTACATGCTTGTGTATGCATTGTGTACATGCTCATGCTTAAGAATGCATATTCATATGCTTGGAGTTTGCACATGTACTTGAGTATGCAGAAATTTTCCCGTACTGTTTTCAAGTTTCATGCTACTATCAGGATAGTTGTTGTACCTTTGTTGTAACCCCCCCCCCCCCCCTCCCAAAGAGATTTACTACATGTACTATATTTTGCCAAGAAATTCACCACATAGAATTATGACCGAATATTTTAACATGATGAGGTGGTGAAGTCTTGGGTGGTGCGTACTGAGCATTTCCATGTTTCTGCACCAAACTGAATGCTGACATTCTTTACAAAATCTTAATAACCTGTGTACTTGATCTTCTGCAAGCATTTGTTCATGAATGGAATAAGCCACTGGCCAGGCTGGGTATGAGCCATGCCTGAGAGATGTAAAACTGCTGTTCAAATCCATTAGATGCCCCTGAGATTCCAACCTGCTACATCATTAGCTTAAGGATTGAAAGCTTCTTCAGTAAGCTATTGCACTAATTTTGGCTGAACAGTTGAAATATGAGGCAGGTTTCTGAAGGGATAAGCAGCAAAGCATAAGATAATTTTTTGTGTTTTTGGTTTGTCCTCCCGCTGTGATCAGGTAATCTGGAGGAGCTGGTTAAGCATGGTCTGAGAGCCCTGAGAGACACCCTGCCTTCAGAGGTCAACCTCAACACAAAGGTCAGTGACGGAGAGCCAGCAGCATTGCGTGCATTTTGTCAAATTTGTCAAAAGGGCATCGGGTTGTGAAAGTTAATTATGATTTTTTAAAAATCTTTGGTTGACCCTTATGGCTGGTTAGGGCACTATATTAGAGTGACAGAAGAGTTTTAGAGTACAGCATTTGAGGCATTAATGGGTACAGACTGTTCATTTTGCCTGACCTGACTCATGTTTCAGCTTCTGAGGTGCCAGCGATGATTGCAGCTTCACCATCCCTTAACTAAACCTTACAATGAGACATGTTTTATAATTGAGCAGTGTCTGTCTCATTCACATAAATAAAACTCATATTCCTGAGGCCTTGCAAAGCAGGGAAAAAATTCTTACAAAAGTTGTAGAAATAGCAGATGGCATATATTCATGAAAACTGATAATGATGACAGGAGAATGAGATGGCTTGGGAGTTATGAAAAATAATCATAACAGGATAATATCCTGTTACAATAAGTTTTCATTACTCCCAGTGGTAAAGAAAAACATCTAGTTTTTACAGTAAAAATGAAATTTGTATCCCTGGTTTGAAAAGAAAGCTTATTTTGGCTATCAGTGTTAATGAGACAGCAAAGAGCAGTGATTACAGAAAGTAATTGTTATGTACTGATAACATTTTTGTGTACTTCTGCAGTGGTTCTGGATGAATAGTTATTGGGTACTTAGCATCTTTATTTCAACTTAAGGGTGACCTGTCAAAGAATTCTATCACTTCAGCTTCTCTTTTTTTTCCCGTACTGTTTACTACACACGATGCATTTTATGTTTAACAATGCTCTTTCACCTGATCATTTTCAGAACTGCTCTTTGGGCATTGTCAGCAAGGACATGAAGTTCACCATCTATGATGACGACAAAGTGGCGCCCTATGTATCCTTTTCTGAAGATGAAAGAAGAAACACACACTCTGAGCAGAAATAGCGTTAGGATCGTTGATTTAGTCAAAATGATATGTGTAAGTTTCCAACCATGTCTTTGTGGAGATAGGATTCTTTAAGATCAAAAGCAAAGCTATGTTTGCTGATTTTATGAGCAGTGTCGTTTAAATAGTTAAAACCAAGACGACCACAGAGACCACATCTGGTCCACTGAAGTATAATCAGAAGTGTCAAACCCTGTAATTTTTATATATTGTAAGTTATTGATCTTGTGTGAATTGTAGTTAAAGTCTTCAGTTTGGGTGGTTCAGTTTATTTTCAAGGCTCTTTTTTTAGCTATTGTTACTAAAACATCAAAACAAAATTTGAAAAACTGTTTTCTAGAGTGTATCAATAAATACTGCTAATAGGATATACAACTTTCATAAAATCTGGTCTATTTTGTAGTGCCAGCAGGAAAAAAAATGAAGTGAAAAGATAATATGAGTATTCACATGTGTAAACTCTCTCTGCCTTACAGACACACACAGCAACAAACACACTCTTGCGCACACACACCACACACCACACACACACACACACACACACAATCAGCCACACACACACACATCAGCGACACACACACACCCTCACACACGCACACTGAACTTATTGCAGTTCTTATGGCTCTTAACTTTATTCTTGATTTTCCATTTTCCATCTTTCATATCTTGCTTTGTGTTGACTCCAAGTCAGTATTGTATGCTATAAAATCCCCAAACTTCAAGAAGATCTCCAGAATTATTTTTGAAATTAAATATGTCATACACCTCCTAAGTTTAAGAGGTATTCCTGTTTCTTTTTGTTGGGTGCCTTCTCACGTTGGAATTTTTTCAAATGAGTGGGCTGACAGAGCTGCAAAAAAGGGGGCAAGGCATGCTATGGAATCGATAGAACTAGATGTTCCCTTATCTATACAGGAAGGATACCGTATATTAGAACAAACTTCATGGTCTGATCAATTCAAGGAACGATATTTAAAAAGTTGTCTGACCACTGCCCATATTTCTTGTTATATGGCTCCTTCTCAAATAGATTCGCGTTTTATAACAGTAAGAAGGGTTAATTCACTATATTTTAGAATGAAGTTAAATGCATTCCTTACAAAATTTTGTAAACATGTTAGATGTCTATGTGGAGATCATATTTCCAATACTCATATCATGTTTGAGTGCCCTATTGTAAAACCTTTTTTACCTACATTTTCTGAACAGTCTCTGGAAAATGTATTTGAAAATTGAAAGCTAGCCTTTGCCATTGCCAGATGTTTATTGCATAGTCCACTTGAATATTTATTGTAGTTACATTATTGTTATTTCATGTTTCCACATTGTTGAGTTTATATTTTGCTCCTGTTTAAAAGTATTATCATTACTTTTCTAGGTGTTTTTTGTTGTTGTTTTTTTCACAAAAATACCAACACTGATACTATTTCTTAACCTTCTCTCCTTCCACTCCTTCCTCTCCCTTCTTTAACTTCACTACACTTTCTATTTCCCTCGTCTAATATCACTTAGAGTGAACAGACATTAAATTGAAGACAACAACAACACACACACACACAATCAGCCACACACACACACATCAGCGACACACACACACAATCAGCCACACACACACACAATCAGCCACACACACACACATATCAACGACACACACACACACACGCACCACACACACACAACACACACACACACACACACACACACACACATCGACACACACACACACACACATCAGCCACACACACACATCAACGACACACACACACACACGCACACACACACAATCAGCAACACACACACACTACATACTTTTCCTTGACAGCTGTTCAGCTAGCCCTGATAGAAGGGGAGGAGAGGTCCACTGCAGCTCCGGAGAGTGAGGAGGTCAGTGATGTCTGGTTTTTTCTTCCTTTGTCTTGTGTAACATAGTAAATCTCTCCCATCTCTGCACAAGACCCTGGGTAGAAGGTATGGCTTCACAGTGAGGATGTGGCCTCTAAAGACGGGCTGCATAAATTCTACATTTCACCGGGGAGGTAGAGAGCTAGGATGTGGCCTCTAAAGACAGGCTGCATAAATTCTACATTTCACCGGGGAGGTAGAGAGTTAGGATGAGGCCTCTAAAGACAGGCTGCACAAATTCTACATTTCACCGTGGAGGTAGAGAGTTAGGATGAGGCCTCTAAAGACAGGCTGCATAAATTCTACATTTCACCGTGGAGGTAGAGAGCTAGGATGAGGCCTCTAAAGACAGGCTGCATAAATTCTACATTTCACCGTGTAGGCACAGTGCATGCAACGGAGAGGTTTAAACCACCACTTACCAAAACAGTGTGTCACAGAATTTACAAGTGTTCAGATATAGAAACGCAACGCTGCAACAGGACTCTGATCGCATGGGAGGTAATCCAGTTACCGCTCCATCACACTTGGTTTAAGGTCTGTTTACAGGCATGGTACATCTCCGCGAATTTGCGGAAATCCGCGAAAAAGAAAAAAAAATATTTAAAAAAAAGAAAAGGGGGGGAAACCAGGTCAAGGGTTGTAACTCTTCCATGCGGATTACTTCCCTTCTCTGCTTGACATTGCTAGTCATCTCTAGTATAGCTTTGGTAGCAAATGAAGGGAACCCAGTGTATCAACAATGGGTATTGGGTTTCATGAAAGGGAGGATGGTAGGAAGAAGGAAGGAAAGTGGATGGGGGTGGGGGTCTTTCACTGGTTGTTCCACTTCAGCCCTGCCTGTGGTCAGAGAGCAATGTTTGTAAACATAACATTCAGCAGCCTCCCCCTTCTTTTTCAGGGAGTGCACCCCCCCCTTTTCTCTCTCTCTCTTCATCTCTCTCTCTCTATCTTTTTCTCTCTCTCTCACACACACACACACATATGCTTTTTTGTGTGTGTATTATTGCATGTGCTTCCCCACCACCACAACCGCCCCCCCCACTCTCTCTCTCTCTGTCTTTCCTCTCTCTTCATCTATCTGTGTTAGTGCTCATTTGTCTAAATATGTCCTCATTTTTGCTATGTGATTACCTGTGTATAAAACTTCCTTTGGGTTAAGAAGTGACTGATGAAGTCATTCTAGGAGAGCTTATTTTAGGGCAGAACTTGCTTAGTATGAAGAACTGAAATTAGGTCAAGGAGAGGCTTTTTTACAGGCTAGAATTGCTGAAAACCCTTCAGCTTCAGGGGCGTTGCCCCCTGACCCCCACAAGCGGCTCTGCCCCTTGACCCCACTAGGGGGCAATGCCCCCTGGACCCCCAAACCCATTCAAGGAAAACACTTTTCCTTCAGTACCATGCCTGGTTTATTACCTGATGATTTAGACAGGCAAACTTTCATAATAAAACTCATCAATTAAAAGAGACAGGAGTGTGCAGTGCTCTAGGAAAGACTGTTGTATCCTTCTCAATGTTGAATGATATATGACTTCAGCAATTGATGTTATTTTATAATTATATATTATATAGTACACTTGGGACATCCTCATGTTTTGGACTTGTATCAGTTATCTTCTTTGTATACAGTTCTTTAAATACTAGGACAATCAGAAAGTAAATGCTGGAATATGATAGAATGAGAACATGAGATTGTCACAGTTTTGGAGTCGTTTGTGTTCCAAGCATTCAATTGTAGGTTGTTAACAGTTATGTCTATATTTTTCAGGAAGAAAGGCTTTTTAAAATGCAATTTGCATTTATTCTCTTTGTCTTTGCTGCTTGTTTGTTTGTTTTTCATTGTTAATAGGATTTTCAATTACACAAACTTCTATGTTTTCTTTACTTTTTGTTTGTTTGTTTCATTTTTCTTATTGTAAACAGGATGTTTATGTAAGCCGTCAGCTACCAGTTTATTTACATTCTTTTACAAAAAATATATAAACAACCCCAGTAGTTCGTGTGATGATTCATTGCTTTCATGCATTTAATAGCATTAAAAACTTTTTTTTTTTAATTTCTTTTCTCTGCTTGAATGCAGGTGACATTGATTTGATATGTGATTTATAGTTGCTTACATGCCTGCGTGTGTGTGTATTCATGAGTGGTAAGAAACGAGTTAGGTTTAGATTGTTCAAGGGATTTTTTTTTAAATGTTTAGAAACTGCATTTTTATGTTTTTCATAGGGTGTCATTTTGTTTGTGTTGTTTCCAGATTTATAGATTTTCTTTAACATTCTGCCAAAACTGTATTTAAAAAAATCAAGAGAAGCATTATGGAAAAAGTTATTCAGTGAAAAGGAAAGCATTCTTTGGAACATTTTCGGATTTGATGATGCTTTTTAGATAACAGAGAGAAGAGGGAAAAGATTATAGTGACAGAAACATCAGTATTGTTTGGGGTATATATGTACATTTATCTGCCTTAACTTGACAAATTCCCTGTGACTTTGAGAAGTCATTGGGGCACTGCACTGAATTTTCCTGGCAGTGTCTGTTGAGCAAAGTGAACCTGGTGGAGTTCATCCCTCTGCAGGTCACAGATTGCATGCTGAGTATGCTCATGCCATCTATACCTCTAGCCACTGCTGGCCACCTCTTCTATGAAAGATTATAGGCCTTTGATAGGCTTGCACAATAGTGTGCATGTGTTTGTGCATGTGACCTTAATTTATAGTCTCATGCAAAGGACCTACAGAGAAGTGAAATTGGAACCAAAAGCACTTCAATTTGTTTGGTTTACAAGATTCAGCACTATATAAATTCCATTTATTATTATTATTATTATTACATGGATCCCTGCACACGGTCACCAGTGAAAAGTCAAACCCAAACCCACCATTACTATCAGACCTCGAGTTCAATGCTCTAACCGCTAGTGTATTCTGCCCAGTCTGTGAACGAGTGAAATGAGTGATGACTGTGTTGTGGGCAGACTGGGGAAGCGGCAGCGTCAGGGGAGGAAATGCCGCCACCAGTACCTGTATCCACAGCGGAGGGAGGAGACGAGAGCATGGAGTCTTGAAACCCCCGGCTGTGTGTTGCAGTTATCGTCTCGCGCAGAATTGTGTTGAACTTAAAAAAATCATTGCCAGGCTTACTGTTTGCATCGTAACAGTACTTTCAGCCTGGTGAAAAAAGTCTTTTGTCTGGTGTAATGCTTATCCATGTGTGTGTTAGTGTGAGTGGGACTCCTTTTATCATGAAAAGTATTTGTGAGAGATGTGGTGTTAAATAATGAATATGTGAACCATCTGGGGAGTTGCTGTCATCGCCATGCTCATCTTGGAACTTTCGTTATCTGCTGTTTCCATTTCTTTTCTTTTTTTTATTTCTTTTTTTTCTAAAGAATTTATTTTGATAAAAATATAAATCAGGTTTTGTGTAAAGTAAGTTCACAAATGTAAGAAGTTGTCTTTATTCTGGCATGATAGCCATGTAGATAAGCCCCAATGCTTCTATTATTCTAAAGGTCTAGAATCCAAAGGTGGCAGGTTTGAATCTCACCATTCCCTGCTATGTTACAGATGGGGATGTGTGCATATGTACTGAAATTGAAGCACACATGTTAAATCTGCATGAACAAAATATACATAAAACATGAACTCGGTTTCTTTTTCCAGCATAAAATAGTATACCTTATAATGAAAATAGTGATTAATGATTTTTCTTCTTTTTTTTGTGGTCAATGCTGTTATAATGTGTTGACCATTTTCATTTAGAACACCATCATGTCTTTAAAACTGGACAGTTCATTGGCAGTGCGAGATGAAATTGACTAAATTACTTTTCAGTTGCTGTTTGTGTGGAAGCATGTTAACTCTACTTTTTTTTTAATAAGAAATTAATTCTTAAAGTATCAGTTGGAGTATTTGTTCATGTGCAGCAAAATTAAAAGACTTCTGTAGGTAAAGTTTACGAGGGTTTTTTGTTCTTGGGAATGTGGGTTTGGGGGAGGGGCAATCCTGCATTATTCCTATGGTTATTCCTTCAAATGTTTGCAGCAGTTGCTTCATCCATGATGTGAACAGTTCTGGCCCTTAGACTCAGAAATACCATGATGACCTGCTTACGAAAGTAAAAAGCCTTTTGAAATGTTGCAGGTCGATAAAGTTGACATTAATTTTATAGAATCAGATCGGTAATTATCAGGATTTTTTTTTTCTGTTGAAACATTTTCAAAATAAACCATTGAATGGCTGTATTGATGTCTTAAAAGCTGAGTTAATGGATTTGTGTGTGTGTGTGTGGGGGGGGGGGGGGGGGGGGGGGGGGGGGCTTTGCAGACTGTATGACTGCTTGAATGTTTTCCCTCCTTTTTCCCGTTCACTTCTTACCCTTTTCCCTTTTCAACCTCCTCTACTCTTCTCTCTCTTTCTCTCACCCACACCCAGGCCACACATATGCACACACGCACTCACACATGCCTACAGGAAAATACATAGTCTGACTCACTTTGCCATCCAACATAATTCCCTCCTGAGTCCTCAGCAGCAAATGCTTCATTGTCCTAGCCATTTTTAGGCACAGGGACAATCTTCGATGCTTCATATGTGCCTGATAAAGATTTTGAAACTAAAACCTGGCATATATACTTTACAATAATTACAAAACTGCATACTTACAGGGACTGCATGTAAAAAATCACATAAGTGTTTATTCCATTATCCTCGAAATACAAGAATAAATTAATAAATACATTGTAAAGCAGTAAGTGATGGATGTTCTAGTCAAGTGGGTAAGACCTTTTGACTTCAATCCTGTGAGTCCATGAAATTGTGGGTTTGAATATCAGCAGCAGCATCTGGTGAATCAAGGATGGGGATTTTTACCATTTTTCATGTCAACTTAAAATGGAGACCTGTCAGTGCCTTGAATCAGTTTTCCTATATACATGCTGAAGATCAAATATGCATGTTAAAGATCCTGTAATTAACATCAGTATCCAGTGGGTTACGGAAACACACTGATATCCAGCATGCATCATGTGCACACACACACACACACACACACTGAGCTGCTCAAGTGGGACTGTGTTGGCTGAGCCAGCAGGCAGACCTCTTTCAGAGTACAAGTACAGGAAAAGACGAGGGGCTATGCATCCCACCCAATAAAGGAATGCAAGAAGTAAAACAGATAATAAAATCAAGTCCAAGAGTTGGGGGTGAGTGGGCACACCGATTTTATTGGGTTTTTTTATGAGACTGCAACATGATTGTGGGAAAGTCTACCAAGGTTTAAAAGTAAGTAAGGGATTAACTCCTACACTTCCTGTCACATGTTGGGAAGTCAAACCCCACCTTTTGAACAAATACCAAGATCACGCACACACACTCACACACACGCACACAATTACATGCATGCATGAAATCATTTTTATTAGAGCAGAATGAACACAAAACCAACAACAACAAACTGCACAAGCTTACTCTTTTATCCTCAACAAAGACCTGAATCTGGCAAAAGTACACTGATACCATTTTGTGCACTCATTCATAAACCTGTCCATGTTTCAAGAACAAATATGTTATTGTCAATGGTATAATAATAAATGGAATTTATATAGCGCTATATCTTGCAGAGACAAATCAAAAGTGCTTGCACTCACCTCATTCTTACAGTCATACAACCAGTAACAATTAATAGTTCCATCAAGTCCAAATGTGCACGCGCACACACACACACACACACACAGGTCACACACCCTGGCAGGTATAGGTAACACAAAACGTCTTCAAAGGGTAATGGGGTTGGCAAGTGGGCGGGGCAAAACGATAATAAAATTAATTAGGTATGGATACAACACATGCAGAATGGGGGTAGGCTAGGGTTTGGGCGGAAAGATTGGAATGAGCGGTGTGGAAACAGCAGGACAGGAACGTCACAAAACATGAGGCAGCAAAAAAAAACCAAAAAGTCTGCCGTCACACACACACATACACACACATTTAGTGAAGAGACGTAAAATATCACACACACACACACACCCAACACACACACACACACCTAACACACACACACACACACATTTAGTGAAGAGACGTAAAATCACATGCACACACGCGCGCGCGTGTATGTGTAGAATATTTTTTATTAGGGCAGAATGAACACAAAAACACAACAAACTATACAAGCTTAATCTTTTTCCTTCAACAAAGACCAGTATCAGTGTATGTATGGCTTGCGCTCTCGCTCTTTTCTCTCTCCTTCTCTCTCTCTCTCTCTCTCTCTCTCTCTCTCTCTCTCTCTCTCTCTCTCTCACACACACACACACACACACGATAGATTTTCAAAATGCTTTTATTTCCAACAAAGTCTGCAGTTGGAATAATCGCATAAACATGTTATCCCATATGTACAGATTGAGACTAAATGCTTTCAGGACAAAATACGTGAAAGATGGAAACTGTATTTGTGGGAAGAAGATTACAAATAGTCATGTTATTTTTTATTGTGGACATTTAAAAGCATTTTTACCTGCTGTACCAAGTTTGTCACTGGATCAGATTTTGTCTGAACCATCGTGATAAGAAGTCCGATAGTTCAGTTTTTGTAGTATGTTAATGTTAGTTTTTATTCAGTACTGTTATCTGACATGTTTCTGTTATTGTTTGCATTCTCTTGTTTATTTTCCCCCGTCTAAAATCACTAAGAATGTGAATAGGCTAGACGTTAAACTAAAGATATCACATACAGAGCCTGCGTGTGTGTGTGTGTGTGTGTGTGTGTGTGTTTTCCCAGTTATGTCTGTATCCTTTTTGAGCTGAATGCCCTCCACCACGTAATGCATCTTTATCCGTCGATTTATGTCAACATGGAAAAAGAGAAGGCTTATCAGGAGAACAAACATAGAAAAGTTCTTGATCTATGACGCATGGTCAGCAGCTGAACTTTCGAAACTGGTCTAAAAATAACTATAAATTTCGTACATAATGACGTCAACAGTTTTTGCCTTGAGAACACAAACATTTCCTCGATGTCAGCATGACAGCCTTTTCTTATGTACTTTTCTTATTCAGATTCAGTTAGTTGTTTATGTTATCTATTCTCAAAGGTTGCGTAGCTTTGATTTTATACAGGTATTTTATATTTTAGCAGAAGTGGAACATTTCAGTTGACGGAAGGGACATAACTGTGACATAAGCTCTCCGGCAATTGAGACGAAGTTGCATTGGTTGCTGAATTTCAGGGAAGGAAAGTTGGACAGAAAGTGTTTCGGTTTGCTCAAGTAATTGTTGTAAAACTTGATAGAGGAATGAGATTTCCACTGTGTTGATACATTAAGATGTCAAACTTCGACAGTGTGCTGAAAAGCTATTTTTCTGCGGTATGTTTTATTGCTTTTTTATTGATTTTTTAATATTTTTATTTGGGAAGTCACATAACCATTTGGGATTGTCCATTCATTAATTGTTGAATACTTCGTTTTTATACGAGACAGATATTTTACTAGTATACGAAGAAGTCACTCATAGTCATAAACTTCGATGTACCATTTTACCTTTGTCTGACGACAGCTATTACAAAGAACAGCATATTGCTTCTGTTTTCTACTTTTTTTCTGTTACTGTTTTATTTGTAATCATCGTTCTGTGTTGGTCAACACTATTTCTGCTGCCTACAGGTCACCCTTCTCTGTTCTACGCTTTACCATACGACAAAGGAAAGTGATTATAAAAATTATGTCGTATCGATCAAAGGGTAAATGAGCAGTTTTACTTGACACTGGTAGACCTACAAGCGATGCAAAATTTTAGAAGTTGAGGGGCAGGTGCCAGCAGTCCATCACAGTAGGTCCTTCCACTCAACCACTCAAGAACAGATTCCACCACAAACAACCCATCAGAGAGGTAGATCAGTAATAAGGGTAGGTGCTATGAGGTATACCAAGGTGGCACTGGTACAGTCAAGTTCAAACTCAGATATTTTACTGAGGGTAATCTGATAAGTGATAAGCCAGAGGCTTCTCTACATCAAGCCATTAAACAACAAGAAATACTTAAGCTAAAATAAATATAATTAGAATAACAGTTATCTTATCACCATTATAGTTGTCTGGGTACTCGGAATTTATCATTAATTATGTAGTTCTCACATCCCACTAAGCTTCTGCCAGGCTCTGATGAACAGAACATACCCAGTGCACTCCTGTCAGAACTCTAGAGCACAAGTATCACTATCACACTCAGTATCAGGTCCCATCTATAGTATATTATTTTGTTTTCTTTTAGAGGTCCAGATGATGTGCCACAGTGGTCAAATCATGACAAATCTGTCAATATGATTCATTTCAAAGTATTAAAACCAAGAACTAAGTAATACTAATAGTACTATTGCAGCTGTTTCCAAGCCAAAAGTGTGTGTGTGTGTGAGTAAATGAGTGTGTGAGAGAGAGCTAGTGAGCAAGAGAGAGAGAGAGAGAGAGAGAGAGAGAGAGAGAGAGAGAGAGAGAGATTTGCAGACACTTCCTAGTTCCTAATGAGTACAAACTACGAAACAAAACATGTTCACACACACTCACAGACATATTCTGATGCACACTTACTAAATAATTTATTCATGAAGTTGATGAACACGAATGTTTATGCACATTTACTAAACAGTTTATGAACACATAGTTTTTGAACAGTTTTTCACACATATTTTATGATACTAGTAATTACTAGTATCAATTGAACTAGTATCAATTACCATTACCACACACACGAACTACAAGTTGAAGTTACACATGACATTGACATGACACTTTTTAATATATTTTGTTATATCAAGGATAATGGAATAAGCACTCATGTGCTTTTTTACATCCAGTCCCCGTGTGTATGCGGTTTTGTAAATTTTGTCATCTGTTCCCACCGGCACACAATGGCCTACTCTTTCGAAAAGCGGAATAGGATTTAACTTGTGTGCAAGATGTTCTGCATGCGTTCGCACACGGGGCCTCGGTTTATAGTCTCATCCAAAGGACTTAATGATACATATGCGTGCACGCGCACACACATACACACACACACTGGAGTAAAAGATTAGACTTAGACTAGAGGCTTGAGATGAAGAAAATGTAGCTCTAGAGGAAAGCTAGTGCATGTATTGTTGTAATTTAATGTCTGTAAAACAAAGAAATGGTTTCATTTGGAATATTTTGAGACTTCAAAGTTCAATCAGTCATCATTATCAGAGTCCTGGTAATGTAAAGTTTTGCTTTAAATTAATTAGAAGCATTATTAAGCATTCCTTTGAAAATGCTTTATTATTCTTGTGTTATTACAGTATTAGTAATGCCATTTGCAAGTCATAGTGCAGGAAATTACATAGTTTGTTTAAAATGTATTATACATGATGAAGGTTGTAGTCATAATGTGTAAATCACTAAATCAGTAATTTATAAATACATGATGTACAGTTATCAGCATTATGCCATTACTTTGTTTTAAATGATGTGATAAATTTTATGAATGTGCAGTACAAGAATCCAGAGGCTGCAAAGAAGGATGTAGCACAAGCACTTAATCATTACAGAGATCTACGATCATCAGTAGAGCCTTTTGGTAAGTAAATCATGTGTTTTCACTGTTTTGTTATGTGTTTATACTTTAAATAGCATTTTTTCCCCAATAATCTCATGAATATTTACATGAAAATAAGCCAAGTCTCTTGTTTTAAATACACAATTAACCACTAGGCTGCCTTACCCCGGAAATTTTCCAGGGCTAAACGTGTACCCTATACGCCAACAACCCGGAAAATTTCCGGGTGTCGAACTGAAGTAAACAAGCCTGCTTCCTTGACTACAGTTAAAGGGAAAGAACTCCAAAATTAATGGAGGTCACTCTCCTGTTGCTTGGCAACATCGAGCTGCAAAAACCATGGCAAAAACGATCGTTTTTTCACTCGTACTTTGTGTTTTTATGCATGACTGCTTGGGAAGTTCTTGTTCAAAATTGCGGACACTTCTTGTTGAAGGCATCAATAACTTTACACAGCTGTAAAAGTGACAAATAAAACTGTAGATTTACCTAACAGTGATGAAAACGATCGTGTATGATTCAGCTGATCGTGCATAAAAAAAAAGAATGAGATTTGGCCTAGACTTATGTTTGACGTTATTGAGATCGGGGGTACTCAGAATAACAGTGGTGATGAAGAAATCGTATTTATGGTCGATTTTTTACATTAAAAATATATTTTCGCAGTAAAATATCATGCTAACTAACTTGAGCTTGCCTCGAAGTAATCTACGATAAATATACTGTCATTGGGTAGACTATCAGGAATATTCATGTAGTAGTTTCTGAGTAAGAGGGATATGAACATAGCAGTGGTACATAAGAATTTTATTCCCCGGCATATAGGGTGCACTTGCACTGGGCAGTGAAGAGGTTAATAGATATTACAAATGCTTTGTGTAGTTCTCAATAGGATGAGACAACAATCAGTTTAGGTAATCTGAAATTACTAAAAGAGAGGGTCTGTAGGCAAGAAGCACTTTGAGATCAGAATGTATCCTATACTGGGTATCGGCTATACCCATTCTAGCTTTTATTTTTTACAATATCATTACAAGGATTACAAATCAGATTTTGGTTTTTGTTTGTTTGTCGGCTAGAGTTCTGAAGTTCTTCAATGGAGAGATTCTTATGTATGTGACCATTTTTCCCCACCATCAAGGTATCTACATTCCAACTTTGGGAGAAGACAAGCCAGACCGAAATGCAGAGACACCAATTGTGTGTCATACTCATATACTGCGTTAACTAAAAAGAAAACGGAGCAGAAAAGAAAAGTTTGTTTAAAGAAGGCAGGTAACTGGTAAGTGGATAGGATAGCAGAAAACGAGCAAGAATGAGAAGACAGGAAGAAACAAGCATGACAGAAACACAAACTTGAAAAAGACAGAATAGAAAGTGGATGCATCTCTAGCATAGCATTTCCTGGAGGTGGGGAGAGTATTCATACTTGCATCCTCAGAGGAGTAAACTGAAGAAGAGCTGGTCATTGACTCAGTTTTCAAGTAACTGTAGTGTAAGATGAGAGCTCTGATAGTGTTTTAAGTGATATAACCCAAGTTGTTTGATAGGCTGGGCAGTGACAACTTGAATTGAATGTCTTTCTGTACTGAGTTAATGTCACAGGGCTGAACTTCGGATAAGGAAAATTTATTCTGGACATTATCTTATCCTTGTCAGATGATTTAAAAAATTTTTTTTCATTGATTTAGTTTCAGGATTGGGGTTTGTAAGGAAAACTAGACTATTGCAAACTTTTGCAATTCTTTGTGAGAAATATGGAAAAGTGCAAGTGCAGACTGAGCAGACTGCAGGTTTATGTGGGGGTGTGTGGGTGTTGTCACTTTTGTGTGCTTGTTTTTTTTATTATTATTTTTTTTTTTTTATAATTCATTTTGGTTCTTTTTGTTTTTAATGGCCGTAATCTCTTTAGGACTGCAGCTTTATTGCCAAGTACTTTGTTTGATAATGAATCATTACAGCTATGAAAACTTAATCCTTGTTGATTCAGAGATTTTGAAAAGACTTTTTAACTTGACAAAGGAAGCTTAAAACAATTGTTGCCATCACTGGCATCAGTAGAAAGTTTGGATAGCATAACACTTAGTTTAATTGTAATGTGAAATTACGAGTTTTGTTGTCCAACTGAAATCCATCACTTAATGTTGAAACATGAACAATATTTTAACTTTTGAAAACACTTATTGCCATATAATGATATATATAGTTTAAAACTGTTATTACTTATACCCAGGTTTAATTCTTTTCAAAGCAAGCCAGAAGATGCATGTCACGTACAGTCATGTTGCTTGATTTTGATGCTGCTAGCATCATGTAATGTAGTGTAATGTAATGCAGCGTAATGTAACTGCTGTTTACCTTGAGAGGACAATGAAACATCAGGAATTTAGGTCGGTTTTAGTTTGACCATTTTAACATTTTGCCTGTTACTAAGTTTGCATGTTGATGGGATACAGGATATTGTTCTAAACACGGAAATGTATACTTTGTATATAATTATATATTTGACTTTATGTTTTGTAGTGTTCAACGATGGATCAACCCAGAGGCTGGTACAGCTGGATGGTACCATTCCTGTCTCTTACAAAGGTATGAATTGTTGTGTGGGATTATTTTGTAATGAGTACATGTATACATATATACAGTCAGATTCTATTAAAATGTGTTATATATCTTGTGCAGTCAAACTTTGTTAGAATGAGTCTTTTGTGTGCATACAGATTTCGATCATATTTCTTAAAAATTCAAAGCTATAATTAGTATAAAGCCAGATTATTCATGGACTTGATAAACACAATACTTTAAGAGATTTGTAGCAATCCATGTTCGCATAGAATGGTATGATTTATTGGCTGTAGTGGCTGGCATTGTTTCATCTTACTGGATTTCCATTTTTTTAAAAAGTGTACAGAATTTGATTTATGTTTATTGTCTTGTCAGCATAAGAACTCCATACTTACGTTATTGTAGTGGGGTACTTGAGTGCGCTTTAGAACTTCAACATCTTTTTTATTATATGATCACTTAAACACATTACATTGAACAAGTTAATGTTACCACATACAGATACACACATGTATAGATGTAATAAATGTTTATGCCATCACACCACACCACACCACACACACCACACACAACTGCACGCCCACACAAATTCACTCACTCACACACACACACGTACTTTTGTGGACATTATTTTCATTGTGATAGTGATGCATTGTATTCTGTCTCTGCCCATAGTCCATGATCATATAGTGTGTTGATGTGATGTCATGATAGTTGTTTCACTAGTGATTTTTTCACTTCTTTCCTCTACTGTTTTTTGTGTCACATCCTCTTGCCTTTCACTAGTTTCAGCATCCTTCTGTCTTTCCCTATTTTCAGCTTTTTTCCACCAGGAATTATTTTTATATAGTTTAAAAAAAATATTTATAAAAAAATGTTCCTAGGCTAGAACTCCAGGTTCACCAATAGTGAGATTTTTTCATATGCCACAGGTCCCTCCCACCACCTTCACCATTAAGGTAACCGCATTCCAACTTCAGGGACAGTCAGGAAATTGAGCCTACCAATTTTGCCAGACAGTTGAGAATACCTCCCTGCTCTTTCCAATTTTCAGTTGTCATGGGTTATTTTGACGTGCAGAATTCCATTAAGCACCCAGTTCTGACTGGTTTAGAGTCTCCTCCAAAAGACTTGAGATGCAGTGGGAAGAAAGCGCAAGGCTGGGAATTGAACCCAGAACCTTACAGTTTGGTTGTTAAGCAAGTGAACATCTAAACCGTCCTGCCACCTTACCTTCTTGTTGAACATAATATTTACGATATTTGGTTGTGTGCAGGCAACACGTACAACATCCCCATTCAGCTGTGGGTGATGGACTCCCACCCGTACAACCCTCCCATTGTGTATGTTCGCCCCACCAGCACTATGCAGATCCGATCTGGCCAGTACGTTGACAGGAACGGCAAGGTTGACTTGCCCTACCTCCGAGAATGGAGATATGTAAGTACTTGTTGTTATTGGGCGTTTGGGCGTGTGAGTGAGGGTGGGAAGGATGCCTGAAAGCATGCGTTATATGAGTGTGTGGTGTTGTTTTTTTGGTTTTTTACTAGAGCTCTGAGGTACACCTATAATGAGGTTTTTCATATTGCAACAGCTGTTAACCACCGTTAAGGTTGCTGCATTCTGACTCGAGGAATGGTGTCTAAAAAGGTCACATGCGTGGATGTGATTTTAGTTTTGTTTTTGATTTGTCATCCGTTCCTGCCAGCTTAGTATGGCCTACTCTTCAGAAAGGCAGAACAGGTTTTTAACATGTGTGCAAGATGTTCTGCGTGTGTTTGCACATGGGGCTTTGGTTTATAGTCTCATCTGAAGGACTTTTAGGGGAGTGGGCAAAACCCCCTGAAATAGGCACCTCCATGGTGGTACGATCCAGTGCAAGCGTGACGCTCTAACCACTAGGCTATTCCCCCCCACCCCATTTTTTTTTTCTATTCCTTTATTTTGAGGATGATGATTTGAATGAATGCTGATGTGCTTTTTTACATCCAATCCCTGTGTGCATGCGGTTTTGTAAATTTTGTCATGTTCCCATCGTCACACGGTGGCCTACTCTTCCGAAAGGCAAAACAGATTTTAGTGTGTGTGCAAGATGTTCTGCATGCATCTCATTTCTGTCCCTTCCCTCAACAACCAATCCCCCCCCCCCCAATCACCCTGCTGGAGTGTACAACCTTTGTGTATGTGTCTGGGTGCGTGCGTGCGTGTGTGCGTGCGTGCGTGTGTGCGTGCGTGTGTGTGTATACATTTGAATTTGTAAAATCTATCAATTGTAACTGGCTGCATGTGATAGACTAGGATGAATGAAAGTGCTTTGATTTGTTTTTTGCAAGCTATAGTGCTGTATAAATTCCATGTATTATTATTATTTGCACACATGAGATGTTGGATTTTTAGTCTCATCGGATATTTTGGGGGTGTGGAGTTGGCACTGACATTTAACTCCAGTGTGAGTGTGTGTGTGAGTGCATGTGTGTGTGTGTGTGTTCATTCTTCAGTTTGTGTGTGTGTGTGTGCATGCACATGTTAATGTGTATATTTATGCATGCATGTGTATATGTGCATGTTTGCATAATTAAATGATACTGCCCTCCCCCTCTCCAAGAAGCTAGAAGCTGGCTTCATGACTGATGATCTGCTGTTTGCCTCTCCTCACAGTTTTTTCTTTGGACTAGAAACTCCAAAATCCTTGAATATTTGAGGGGGGGGGGGGGGGGGATAGCCTAGTGGTTAGAATTTTGCGCTCGCAATCTGATGACCCGGGTTCGATTCCCGTTCAAGGGGATATTTTCCCCTGGAGTTAACATCAGTGCAGACTCCACTCTCCCCAAAAGTCCTTCAGATGAGACTATAAACCGAGGCCCCGTGTGCGAACGCACGCAGAACATCTTGCGCACACGTTAAATCCTGTTCCGCTTTTCGTAAGAGTAGGCCAATGTGTGCCGGTGGGAACAGATGACAGAATTTACAAAAACCGCATACACACGGGGACTGGATGTAAAAAAGCACATAAGTGCTTATTCCATTTTCCTCGATATAAAAGAATAAAATAAAGTAAATAAAAATTTTAAAAAATGTTTGTGTTTGTTTGTGGTTGGAGTTTTTGTATGTTGTTTGTTTTGTCGTGAAGATTTTGTTTGGGTTTGTTTGATTTGTCCAGTTGTTACTGTGGACAGCAATGACCTGTGTCTGCTTGCTTTGCAGCCAAGGTCAGACCTGATGGAACTGGTGCAGATCCTGACCGTCACGTTTGGTGAAGAGTGTCCTGTCTTCTCCCGCGTCCCTGCACGCCCTCCTCCCCCCAATATGGGTCAGACTCCTTACCCTTCCTCCAGCAGTAGTGAGTAAACAACTGATAGTGTTGACATTATGTTGTGTTGTGTTGTGCTGGTCTTGTGTTGTGTTAGACTGTTACTGTGTGGGATGTGTGTTGTATGTTTGTTGATTTGGTTTTTGCTGTTTGGTCGCTTTTGGTTACACTTTGTTTCCTCAAATTTTTTTTTTTTAATTTGATTTTTGTTTGTTGATTTGTTGTTGTTGGGTTTTGGGGTTGTTTTGTTTATGGTTTTGTTTTTGTTTGTTTGGTTGTTGGGGTTTTTTTGGTTTTTTTTTTTTTTGGGGGGGGGGCACACATTGGGGTCAAACTTTGGATAGAGACTGGTAAGGACATTGTAATAATTATATTTAGACTGGTAATGATCCCCAAATGAATCATCATTCTTGTGATGAAGAAGATGATGTAAGTCCCCATTACTTTTGTCTTTAACAAGTTCATTGTCTCAAATCTTCATCTGATAGGACAATAACTCACAAACTTCTTGACTTCTTTTAGGACATTTATAATTGACAGACTTCTTGACTTGCCTCGACTGTTGGGGAAGTCATCAGGGGCACAGCACTGACTTTTTCGGAAAGTGTGTCTTGAGCAATGGATTCTTGGTGTGTTTGTGTCATCTGTACCATGGATTGACAGTTGGCCTACTCTTCTATGAAGTGGATTTCAATTTTAATGTTTTGATTGATTATAAAACTGTAGCCATTATTCTATCTTGTAATGAAATATTGGGGTGTAATTTTGTTTCCTTTTGCTTTGAAGGGTGGTGTTAAAAAAAACACCCAAGCCCTCATTCTGACCATCTGTTACAATGCTTAACTAGTCAGTTTCTCGTTTTGTCACAGAACACCTTGCGCATACGTTAAACCCTGTTCCACTTTTTGTAAGAGTAGGCCTTGTGTGCCGGTGGGAACAGATGACAGAATTTACAAAACTGCCTACACACGGGACTGGATGTAAAAAAGCACAGGAGTGCTTATTCCATTATCCATGATATAAAAGAATAAATAAATAAATAAATGTCATACTGGCTCATGTTTCTTACTACGTGTAACTTTAGTTGTCCTTCTCTCTCCTCAATCATCTCAGATACCTGTATACTTCCTTAAAAAAAAAAAAGCACATCCAGCAGAGGATCATTTCAGTTTGTAATACTTTTTCATAGAAGTGTTTGATTTTCATTCTGTTTATTGTAGCCTTTTTTTTTATTGCAGATTGATTTGTCTTTGCAAGATATAGCGCTATGTAAATTGCATTCATTATGATTATGATTATTTTATTTTATTAAAAAAATTATATATATATTTTTTATTATTATGTCTATAACTAAAAATTGATTTTTGGTGCAATGCGACTCTTATGTGGTGGAGCATCACAAATGAAAATTCCACGTAGTTTTAATTATCATTGCTAAACCTTTTTCCCCTTCTTGCAGACAGGAAAAGAAAATACAATACACACACGTCAACATACGTATTTCATGATCACTACTGGTTGGTGTTGTTGCAGCCCACATGGCCATGCCACAACCAGGTCAGAGTGGTGGTCAGCCTCCCTACCCGTCCTACACCCCCTACCCCCAACAGTCTGGCTCCTACCCGCCCCAGCCCCCCTACCCTCTGTCGCACTCGCAGAGCAACATAGCCTACCCGCCCCAACCACCCCAGGGTAGCTATCCTCCATCCTCATCCAGCTACTCCAGCAATCAGCCTGCTCCTTACGGGGCGTACGGGACAAACCCGCCTTACCCTTCCTCGCAGATGGCATTCTCCGCCAACCAGGGATCTGCAGGTAGGTGTGGGGGTGGGTAAGGAGGGAGGGCTGGGGTTGGTAGTGTGTGTGTGTGTATTTAAAAAAATTTTTTAATTTATTTTATTTCAAAGGTGATGAAATAAGCACTCATGTGCTTATTTACAGACTCTGCCCCCCCCCTGTGTGCATGCAGTTTTGTAAATGTTGTCATCCATTCCCCCCAAAAATCTCAACTTTGGTGAGCCTTGGGGCTCTAGCCAAGGAACAAAATCGACCCAAAAAAAAGTCAGACCTCAGATGGTGATATATAAAGTGTTTTCTCATGCTGGGAAAGAGATGTACCACCTGTCATCAAAGCTTGAGATGGTGATGAAGGAAAGAATTGTTTCCTTATTGCTGCGAAAAAAGCTCTTGTGTGAATGAATGAATGAATGACTTGTTCCTTATTGCTGCGAGAGAAGCCCTTGTCGTGTGAATGAATGAATGAATGACTTGTTCTTTATTGCTGCGAAAGAAGCCCTTGTCATGTGAATGAATGAATGACTTGTTCTTTATTGCTGCGAAAGAAGCCCTTGTCGTATGAATGAATGAATGACTTGTTCCTTGTTGCTGCGAAAGAAGCCCTTGTCGTATGAATGAATGAATGACTTGTTCCTTATTGCTGCGAAAGAAGCCCTTGTCGTATGAATGAATGAATGACTTGTTCCTTGTTGCTGGGAAAGAAGCCCTTGTCATGTGAATGAATGAATGAATGACTTGTTCCTTGTTGCTGCAAAAGAAGCCCATGTCGTGTGAATGAATGAAAGACTTGTTCCTTATTGCTGTGAAAGAAGCCCTTGTCGTATGAATGAATGAATGAATGACTTGTTCCTTATTGCTGTGAAAGAAGCCCTTGTCGTGTGAATGAATGAATGAATGACTTGTTCCTTATTGCTGGGAAAGAAGCCCTTGTCGTGTGAATGAATGAATGAATGACTTGTTCCTTATTGCTGCGAAAGAAGCCCTTGTCGTGTGAATGAATGAATGAATGACTTGTTCTTTATTGCTGTGAAAGAAGCCCTTGTCATGTGAATGAATGAATGACTTGTTCCTTGTTGCTGCGAAAGAAGCCCTTGACATGTGAATGAATGAATGAATGAATGACTTGTTCCTTATTGCTGGGAAAGAAGCCCTTGTCGTGTGAATGAATGAATGAGTGACTTGTTTCCTTATTGCTGCGAAAGAAGCCCTTGTCGTGTGAATGAATGACTTGTTCTTTATTGCTGCGAGAGAAGCCCTTGTGATGTGAATGAATGAACGACTTGTTCCTTATTGCTGCGAAAGAAGCCCTTGACATGTGAATGAATGAATGAATGACTTGTTCCTTATTGCTGCGAAAGAAGCCCTTGTCGTATGAATGAATGAATGAATGACTTGTTCCTTATTGCTGCGAAAGAAGCCCTTGTCGTGTGAATGAATGAATGAATGACTTGTTCTTTATTGCTGTGAAAGAAGCCCTTGTCATGTGAATGAATGAATGACTTGTTCCTTGTTGCTGCGAAAGAAGCCCTTGACATGTGAATGAATGAATGAATGACTTGTTTCCTTATTGCTGCGAGAGAAGCCCTTGTCGTGTGAATGAACGAATGACTTGTTCTTTATTGCTGCGAAAGAAGCCCTTGTCGTGTGAATGAATGAAAGAATTGTTCTTTATTGCTGCGAAAGAAGCCCTTGTCGTGTGAATGAACGAATGAAAGACTTGTTCCTTATTGCTGCGAAAGAAGCCCTTGTCGTGTGAATGAATGACTTGTTCCTTATTGCTGCGAAAGAAGCCCTTGTCGTGTGAATGAATGAACGACTTGTTCCTTATTGCTGCGAGAGAAGCCCTTGTGATGTGAAGGTTGTGCGGGTCATTCATTTCAGCGCCGGCAGGGTCGGTCAGTCGCCCAGGCACCGGCACAGTGACAGAGGAGCACATCCGGGCGTCGCTGTTGTCGGCCGTGGAGGACAAGATGAAACGCAGGCTGAGAGAGTTCTTTGCCCAGGCTCAGGTTAGGAAAGCATTTAATAATAACAATAATAATAATAATAATAATAATAAATGGAGTTTATCATTTATATAGTGCTGTATCTTGCAAAGACAAATCAGAGTGCTATAGCACTTGACCTATTGTTACACAGTCATGCGACCAATAACAATAGTTAAAACAAATTCAAATGTATGCACGCACTCACGCACGCACGCACGCACGCACGCACGCACGCTCGCTCGCTCGCTCTCTCTCTCTCTCTCTCTCTCTCTCTCTCTCTCTCTCTCTCTCTCTCTCTCTCTCTCTCTCTCTCTCTCTCTCTCTCTCTCTCTCTCACACACACACACACACACACACACACACACACACACCACACTCACACACACACACTCACACACACACACTCACACACACACACACGCAACACACACACACACACACACACACAGGTTATACACTTTGGCAGAGTGATGGGATTTCAGGATTTCGGCTGTTGAAGACAGAGACAGTTCTGAGATGAAAACAAGAGGGGGGAAATCTTGGGTTTGAAATAAGTGTCTCGAGGCTTTACATGCATTGATGTAGATTTTGCTTGTTTGGACTTAATGTATTTGTGACCAGTGTATAGTGTGTGTAAGAGGCTGAGATAAGAGCACCACCCACCCTCATGCATGTTTCTTTTCTGGTGTGTTTGTGATAAGTGTGTATTGTGTGAAATGACCAGAATAAGGGCAAATGGGGGTAAACAATATTTTTTGGGAGGGAATTTTAATCCCTGAAGTTGGAATGTGGCTATCTTTAGTGGTGGGCAAAAACTGATGACAGGATTGACTTACTGCTTAAGCTTGACTAACATGCTGAAAGTTTCATTTGGCTGTAACCTTAGAAATGTGCCAAAGTTTATGGTCATGAAGTATAGTAGGATTACTCATTTGTGTGTGTGTGTGCATGCATTTTTTTAAAGTTAACTCTTTCAGAACAACCTGAGGTTTTGTTTCATATTTTAGTTTGTACTGAAGATTGAAGAATATATCTAAAGCTAGTTGCAGAAGAGAGTGAAACTGGTGGTTGCACCAGGTAACTTAATCGAAACCCCACTACTATCCAACATTTTCTGTGCCAGGTTCCCTTTTGTGGTCCCTTTTCACATTTTCTGCCTGTAATTTTTGCAAATGTTACATGTATCACAACATGGTTTTTCTTTTTGTTTGAAATTCTTAAATTTGGCTGGGAGACTAAAATATCAAAGTAAAAAACAAAAAACCCCTGCCCAAACTGACTGTATGCCTTTTTAAAAATATTGTGTTGAGGGCATTCCCCAGCTTAACACCATGGGGGTTGCGAGTGTGTACCCTGTCTCACTCACCACACCGGAGAATCTCTGTGACAGCATAGATACAGTCCAGATGAGAAGTTTGCATGGTTTGAATACTTTGTCTTATAGGCAGCTATATTCCAACTTACAGGATTTTTTCCCCCCTCCTTTCTTATGTTAAGAAGTTGTCGTGGTTGAAGACTATCTCAACATGATATTTCTAAAGCATAGCAGTATTGTGATGTACGCCTTGGCACTTTGCTTATGCTCATAACTGACAGTGGTTTTGGTCTGGTGGGATTTTTATATCATTTATTTGATTGGTACACATCAAACCGAAGGCAGTTGTCTTTTGAATATATGTTTTTGGCCTCACATCACCAGTACATGTGTCCTTGTTGAACACTTGCGGGCTGGGTAGATTGGTGAAAAACTTACAGGCTGGGTAGATTGGTGAAAAACTTACAGGCTGGGTAGATTGGGGAGCACTTACAGGCTGGGTATATTGGTGAAAAACTTGCAGGCTGGGTAGATTGGTGAACACTTACAGGCTGGGTAGATTGGTGAAAACTTGCAGGCTGGGTAGATTAGTGAACAGTTGCAGGCTGGGTAGATTGGTAAAAAAACCTTGCAGGCTGGGTAGATTGGTTAACACTTGTTGACTGGGTAGATTGGTGGACACTTGTGGGCTGGGTAGATTGGTGAACACTTACAGGCTGGGTAGATTGGTGAAAAACTTGCAGGCTGGGTAGATTGGTGAACACTTGCAGGCTGGGTAGATTGGTAAAAAAACCCTTGCAGGCTGGGTAGATTGGTTAACACTTGTTGACTGGGTAGATTGGTGAACACTTGTGGGCTGGGTAGATTGTTGGAAAACTTGCAGGCTGGGTAGATTGGTGAAAAACTTGCGGGCTGGGTAGATTGGTAAACACTTACAGGCTGGGTAGATGGGTGAAAAACTTACAGGCTGGGTAGATTGGTGAAAACTTACAGGCTGGGTAGATTGGTGAACACTTGCAGGCTGGGTAGATTGGTAAACACTTGCAGGCTGGGTAGATTGGTGAACACTTGTTGACTGGGTAGATTGGTGAACACTTACAGGCTGGGTAGATTGGTGAACACTTACAGGCTGGGTAGATTGGTGAACACTTACAGGCTGGGTAGATGGGGGAAAAACTTGTGGGCTGGGTAGATTGGTGAAAACTTGCAGGCTGGGTAGATGGGTAAAAAACCTTGCAGGCTGGGTAGATTGGTTAACACTTGTTGACTGGGTAGATTGGTGAACAGTTGCAGGCTGGGTAGATTGGTAAAAAAACTTGCAGGCTGGGTAGATTGGTGAACACTTGTTGACTGGGTAGATTGGTGAACACTTGTGGGCTGGGTAGATTGGTAAAAAAACTTGCAGGCTGGGTGGATTGGTGGTTGGTGCAGACAGGGAGAAAGGTGACGGTGTGTTTTGGGGTGGTGTTGGCAGGCGGAGATGGACGTGCTGAAGAAAACGCAGACAGACCTGACAAGCGGCAAGGACAAACTGGAGCGCATGCTGAGAGATTTGGAACAGGAAAAGGTGGGTTGTCTTAAAGTAAGAGAGCTCGTCTTCAACCTTGGTACGGGATGGGGTTTTGTTAGGGTTGGGGTTTTTGTTGGTTTTTTGTTTTTAAAATGGACAGGGTAACATAAGGGGGGGTGTGGGTGGGGATTAGTGGAGGGATGGGGAAAGGGTTCCTCCTTCACTTTTCTCAGTGCTATTACTCCTGCGACTCTCATTTCCAGACTTGTCCATGGGAGTGATATATATATATATATATATATATATATACATTATTTTCACATATTCCCCAAAGTCGGAATGCGACCACCTTAATAGTGGGGCTAAATTGGTTGCATACGCAAAATCTCACTATTGGTGAACCTTGGAGCTCATACTGAGGAACAGGAACATTTTTTTTGTTAACCCTTATACACAACAAAAATTTTAAACGAAAACTAGTTTGAAGTCCTATATATATATATAAATCTAAGAAGGGAGGTGGCGGGACAGTTAAAACATTCACCTGCCTAACAAGTAATCCGTGAGGTTCTGGGTTAGATTTCCATCCTTGCCCTTTCTTCCCAGTTTGTCGAGAAAATCAAACTCAAGGTCAAAGTCCTTCGGATGAGACTGTAAACCAAGGCACCGTGTGCAGATGCATGCATAACACCTTGCGCACACATTAAAAACCCATACTGCCTTGCAGAAGAGTAGGCCATTTCATGCCGGTAGGAACAGATGACAACGTTTCAAAAACGCATGCACACGGGTGTCGTGTTTAGACACCATCCCTGAAGTTGAATGCAGCTACCTAAATGGAGGGGGGGGGGGGGATGGTTGCATATGCAAAAATCTCACCAAACCTCGGAGCTCTAGCCGAGGAACTGAAAAAAGAAAACATCAAGTCTGTACACTGCCAAAAAGCAAGAAAATTGTCGTAGTACTGTTTTGCCTTGCATTTCATGCAACATTCTCGCAGGGGCTGCCTTTGGTTCCAACAGTAGTCTTGCAGATAGTGTCACTGTTCAACAAAGATCCAAAGATACGTGAAACCATCCATATGGGAATCTAGAGAGCCAGTAGTAGCTGTAGTGTAGTGTAGTGTAGTGTGGCGTAGTGTAGTGTGGTGTAGTGTGGCGTAGTGTAGTGTAGTGTGGCGAAGTGTAGTGTAGTGTAGTGTAGTGTAGTGTAGTGTGGCGAAGTGTAGTGTAGTGTAGTGAAGTGTAGTGTAGTGTGGCGAAGTGTAGTGTAGTGTAGTGTAGTGTAGTGTGGCGAAGTGTAGTGTGTAGTGTAGTGTGGTGTAGTGTGGCGAAGTGTAGTGTAGTGTAGTGTAGTGTGGTGTAGTGTGGCATAGTGTAGTGCATTGCAGTGTAGTGTAGTGTAGTGTAGTGTGGCGAAATGTGACTTTCAGTATGTGACCAAAAAATCTGTTCACCTGCTCCTCTTTTTCTTCTCCTCTCCCTGCACTGTGTTGCGTATTATTGTGTTTGTCTTGTGTGTTTGTGTGTCTTTTGTGTGTCGTGTGTGTGTGTTTGTCGTGTGTGGTGTCTTTTGTGTGTGTGTGTGTGTGTTTAGCGTATGTGTATTTTGTTTGTATGTGTGTGTGTTTGTCTTGTGTGTGTGTGTTTGTCATGTGTGTGTGTGTGTTTTGTGTGTGTTTGTTTGTCATGTGTGTGTGTGTGTTTGTCGTGTGTGTGTTTGTCATGTGTGTGTGTTTGTCTTGTGTGTGTGTGTTTGTCGTGTGTGTGTTTGTCATGTGTGTGTGTGTGTGTTTGTCTTGTGTGTGTGGGTCTGTTTGTGTGTGTGTGTTTGTCTTGTGTGTGTGTGTGTCTGTCTTGTGTGTGTGTGTGTGTTTGTCTTGTGTGTGCGTTTGTGTGTGTGTGTATGTCTTTGTGTGTGTGTGTGTGTGGTGGTGTGTTTGTCTTGTGTGTGTGTCATGTGTGTGTGTGTCTTGTGTCTGTGTGTCTTGTGTCTGTGTTTGTGTGATGGCTAAATGACGATGATGGGACTGTGTGTGACAGACCAGCATAGACAACAACATGATACTGCTGACCACCAAGGACCAGGAGGTGAAAGAGGCCCTGCAGAGGATGGAGCAGGGGGAGAAAGTGGACATTGACGAGGCTGTCGTCACCACCGCCCCCCTCTATCGCCAGTGAGTGTGTGTTGGCTGTTTGCTGGGTTTTAAAATTAAAAAAAAAAATATTAAAAATTTTTTTTTTATATTTTATTTTATTTATTTATTTATTTTTTTTACTCCCGCTGGTTGTTTTTTAAATTTTTTTTAATTGTTGCATGAATACAACGTGTGTGTGTGTGTGTGTGTGATAGTGTACAAGACTTACTATGTTCTTGAGTGTGTGTGATATCTTCATCTATTCGCATCTACAGGTTTCAGTCAAAAAAATAAACAAAGAAGTTGAGCTAGGGCTGAAAGAGGGCTTATAAACTACGTTGTGTGTGTGTGTGTGTGTGTGTGTGTGTAAATGTGAATGTGTGAGTGTGTACTTAATATGTATTAGAATGTGTGTGTATGTATACGTGTGTGTGTGTGCTTGTGTGTATGTTCGTGTGTGTGTGGGTGAATGAGTGCACATGCGTAGTTTGTTCCCATGTCTGTGTGTGTATGTGTGCGCGCATGCGTGCTTGTGTTTGACCGGTCAGTATGAAATGTGTCGGCGCGCTGATAACAGACAGTTCTAAACTCTAGGAGTATCGAGCATCATCTTTACCTACCTATCTTGACATAGCTGTCATCTTGCATGCTGAGTGAGCCAGAGTCAAAGCGTCCTTGTTGGCACCAGCCCGTCGCTGACCTGGCTTAGCTATGTTGTGGCAGGTTGATAGATGCCTTCGCAGAGGAGCAGGCCATCGAGGATGCCATCTACTACCTAGGGGAAGCGCTGAGGAAAAATGTCATCGAGCTGGAAGTGTTTTTGAAGGTGAGACCCAGTGTTGGTGGAGAGATCTGTATATTGTGTGATTTTTGTGTGTGTGTGGGTTGTTGTTTTTTTTTTCTCTGGGGCTAGAACTCTGAGGTTTACCAATGGCGAGATTTTGCGCATGCAACAGCAAAAATGGTCGCATACGCAAAATCTTACCATTGGTGAACCTTGGAGCTGTAGCCCAGGGGGGAAAAAATCCTGCCCTTGAGAAGAGAAGGCAATTGTGTGGTGGTAGGAAGGGATGACAAAATGTAAAATAGAAGAAGGTGCATACTGATGTCATGTTTAGACATATCCCCGAAAGTGGAATGCAGCTACCTTAAATGGTCTAATGGTCACATACGCAAAATCTCTTCACTGGTGAGCCTTGGAGCTCTAGCTGAGGAATAATTAAAAAAACAAACAAACAAGAAATCATAGATTTCAGCTATGAATACGTATCACACTTTGCCAGATTTTGCCAAGGTGTTCATCTGTCAGTTTTATCTCGTGAAGTTTTTGTGAGTTAGGAGTGTCATTTTTTTTTTGGTGGGGGGTTGTTTTTGTTTTTTGTTCCTCGGCTAGAGCTCCAAGGTTCACCAATAGCAAGATTTTGATATGCAACCGTTTTTACCCATCGCAAAGGTAGCCGCATTCTGACTTCGGGGATATTGATATTTGTGAACCGAAATTCCCCTTGACACATTGATTCTTCTGCTAATTGTGTCGTGTCCTGGGCATCCTGGATATGAAAAACAAATGGTTTGATATTTGTTGGCATTTTACATCTTGATTTCTATTTTGATAAGACTTGGGCTACTGGGGAAAAAAACCCACCGCTCATCGTGCATAAAATTGAACTTGTGTCAGGGATCAGTTATTTGTTGGGTTAGCGGTCACATCTTTCAATAATGGTGCGTTATGATACACGTGCACAGCATGTGCTGCTCAGCGGTGTTAAGATTTGTGTGCCTGTTTTCAGCGAGTTCGCGAACTGTCCAGGAAACAGTTCATGCAAAGGGCGCTGATCCAGAAGTGCCGGGAAAAAGCCGGCTTGCCTCCCCTGGCCTAATGGAGTGGGTGGCCCCTGCCTGGAGCTGTGATGACTGCAGGCTTGTGTCTCCTTGTCTGATGCTGTGTGCTTTACTCTGAAATAATGCCAGTGAGGGTTAAGGCTCAGCGCAGCGTCAGAACGAAGCGTAGACAAAAGTTAGACTGCGAGTCCAGAATATTGTCAGTTTTCCTCTCTGTAGTGTAGAAAGATTATCATGGATAAGGTCTCTTTGTTTTTGGTTTTTGTTTTTGTAAGGAAAAGTGTGACTTACGAAATGCATCTTTTTCAGCTGCTGGGTCTTACAGTGTAAGTTCTTGTGATGTCAAGTCAGTTGCTTTTAATGAAATATGTTTGTTTGTTTTTTTTGGTTAAAAAAAAAATGAAAATGCACAATGAGTTGCTTATGCAAGATTTTGTGCTGTAAAATAGTGATCTAAATATGATTCTTATTGTAATTATTTATTTATTATTATAGTTATTACTATTATTATTGATTCTTCGGTTTGTTCTCATTTTGAAAGAGGTCAATAAGTTCTAGAGAATATATTGATTGGGAAGACTGATTTCAGATCAATCTTTCGGTAAAATGTATAACAGAAAGAGAAGCATATAAGAAATATATGCTGACAGATTGTAGGGAAAAAAATACATCTTTTATGCTTCAGATAAAAGCCAGATTTTAGCTAGATGTAATGGGTTTGCTTTAGATACTTTCTGAATTTTAGAGTAATAGTGAGTTTTACAAAGGTTTTGTTTCTTCTTCTTGTTGTTGTTGTTGTTTTCAATCATAATGTTATATTTGTGTGACTTAAGCCATTATTTGTTGTGACAAAATGGATGCTGGGTGTCGTTCTTAACATGCCAGCTGTCTATGTTCGGGTGATATACCAAAAGCTGTTTCCTCAAATGGTTTTCTGTTTGTGTGTGTGTGTGTGTGTGTGTGTGTGTGTGTGTGTGTGTGTGTGTGTAAGTGTGTGTGTAAGTGAGTGTGTGAGTGAGTGAGTGAGGTGTGTGTGTGGAGAGAGAGAGAGAGGAGAGAGAGAGAGAGAGAGAGAAATGATAATGTACGATTTACCCCAAAATACCCATTCAGTCTTGATTTCATTGTGAAGTTTATAAAAAAAAAAAGACATTTAAATAAATTTGAATTAACTCCTTTTTTTTTTTTTTTTCCTTCAAAAGTTAAACTTGGGTGTTGTTAAAATTCCTCGCTTATGTCTTGTCTGAAATATTGAAAGGGGACAATCTTGCTGCAGGCAGTGTTGATTCCCCCCACCCTCACCCTCACCACTCCACCCCGGCCCCTACTCTCGCAAAAACTCCCAACTAGAGACGGGAGTAATGTTTGTGAGAATCCTTGAACCGATTCAACCAGGTAGTGGCCAGTGTTACCGAGAGTCAGAAAATGACATTGGTTTACAGGTTATTGTGAAATCTCAATGATATATATATATATAAAAAGAAAGAAACAATTGAAACATAGTGTAACAGTTTTGTAGAAAAGTGTAACATCTACATATTCAAGTACACTTACGATAATCCGTCAAGTATCCTAATGGACATCTGTAATGTGGCCCTGTTTATACAGTGTTGAGATGAATGTGGAAAGTTGGTTTTACAATTTGTGTCCTTGCGGAAGGAAAAGTGTAATTCATGTTCTGCGTAATATAACTTGTGGTCGTGATGTTGTCGTTGGTTTTTTTCTTCCCTCCCGTTATAAACAGTCCTCCCTCTCTGGAGAGAAGCCTTGTTAATTCGTTTGTTACTGTTTTAATTTATTTGCTTGTTTTATTTGTTCAGAAGTAGGCAGTTGTAAACATGGGAACTCTTGTAATTGCTTGAGGTTCTGAAAGGTGGTATAACTTGTCAGTGTTGCAACTTTTCTGTCTTAGGTATGTAAAAAGTGTCTCATTATTTTGTTGATGATTGTTATTTATTGTGTAGAATGTGTTTTTAAGATGGGGGTTTGTGTGGGGATGGGGGGGGGGAGGGGGTTGTGTTGTTATTGTTTTTTTTTAATGTCTCTCTGTGTAAACTCTGAGCATGAGCTAAGGTGTGTGTCAGTGTGTGTTGTGGTGTGTGAATGGCGGCGCGTCTGTGTTCTGAATAGGCTGCTAATGTACATAAAACCTTCGTAGACTTGCGCTTCAAGTTTTGATTCACTTGTGTGGTAGCCGTTGAGCAGCTTTGTTGTGATTTCTAATGGGTAACTGTGCAACTTCTAACCAATGCAAATCATGGAGTTGGATCATGTTACTACCGGCCACTCGCTGCATGAGTACTTCTTCTTTTTCTTTTCCTTCTTGTTCTCTCAAGCCAGAGTGAATTTTGTAACAACAGAATGGAGAATGGTGCATGAATAAAAACCCAACTCTTAATAGCTTGCCAGCCTGTGTGGATTTTCCCAGATCTTTTTTTTTTAAAAGTGTTTAAGCTCCTGATAAACAAATACAGATTGTAACAAAATATTACAGATTTTTTTTTTAAAGACACACTTGAGAAAATTACAGGTTCATGCTGTACCAAAGTTTAAAAAAAGAAAAGAAAAGAGGTATAGATAAAATGAAGATCTGTTTGTAAATAGTTTTAGTTGTGCAATTTTTTTTTTTTAACAAAAAGGGTGATATGTTTGTGTAGAACAGACTGAGTCAAGCAGCCAGTCAACACAGCAAGAAAAGCAGGGGGAACAGCACCACTTGACAGAAGTGTGATTAAGGAGCTCTTTTACTGGCAGGTCTGAAGAAACAAAGAAATGTACGTGTCCTGCAAAGTATGTACTAAGTGCAACGCAACATTGATAACATATTGTACAGAAATTTACGTCTAAACAACATGGGGGGTCGTCACAAAAACCAACTAACACGCTCTAAACATGAAAAAGATTGAAACCAGAAAGGTGCGCAGTAGTGTGGCGTAAATGCCCAGATTTGTGCTGTCTTGGAAAGGGGATAACCTATCAAGTGTACTGATGTGTCTGAGGGGTTGGAGAGGAATCGTTTGATAGCATTTGAACATAACCAGCATGCATGGTGTACAGAAAATAAACTTCTCTGAAGTCTGAATGTGTTGGGCAGACGTCCTGCAGAGTTACAAGTATAGGAGAAAACCAGGCACTATGCCTCATATCCCACCCAAGGAGGGAACACAGACAAGAAAAGAAGAGGAAGATTTGACAGTGGTTACATCCCTCTTGTGTGAAGTAAGTCTAGTCACCTTATGATTTATCCAAATCATCCATCTTCTGCTATCAAGCTGCATGTAAAAGGGGCACTTTTAATAACATTGGAAATGAAATTGCATGACAATTGTAGCTTTTTATAGATAATGTAAAGATTGTTATGAGATTTTGAAACACCAGAATATTGGAGATCCTCCGTCAAAGTCTTAAAATATAGGAATGGCTAGAGATTAGTCTGTTGTGCTAGGGAATGTCAGAAATATTATTATAAGTCCAGTATTGTATAGACACGTGCGTGTAGGAACACTCTTACACATGCATGCTCACATACATGTGCACACACACACACACACACACACACACACCAGATATTGGGTGTCCTGTGACACACTTTTGTTTCAAATCAAGAAAAAAACCCACCAGCAGCCTACACCTTTTCCCCAACAGAGTTATATATCATATAATCATAAGAGCTGATCTCACAGCACAACTGGACAAAATCTCACGATTACAGATTTAAAAAAAAAATTCTCTGTTAACAGCTGGTTGTGACAAGCGTGCTGGTCACCTTGTACAAAGGACCCGAAGTATTTATAATGTTCAACTCTCCGTTTGTGTAGATTGTGACTTTGCAACATTGTCGTTACGGCAATGCTGGCTTCCGTCCCCTCCACCCTGCTGTGTCTCTGTCCTCTAGTAGTAGGTGATTTGGATTAAAAAACCAAAACCTCCCCTCAGCTTGTTCGTGTATGTGGGAGACTTGTCTTCTGCTATCTACTGTTTGACATTTGGAAAAAATGAGGAAACATAGGTGGCAGCTTCATAAGCAGCATAGAAACAGCCACCAAATTGTTTTAAGAGCCAAGGCTCTTTAGGACCGTCCTGGTGAAGAAAGAGACAGGGCATACTCTTGCTGGTGACCCCCAGGTTGTGTGTGAAGCTGGGGAAAGGGTGACAAGAAGAAGACACAGCCTTGGAAAAGCAAAATTCCAAATAACACTGGTCAACTGAAAATACTTTTTGTAGATAGGAAACGACGTTTTTAGACCACAGTGGCCGGCCAGCCATCAGGGAAAAGTATTTAGAATAACATGGGTTCACCAAAAAATGTCAAGCAGGTATATAGTAATAGAAATGATATGTGGAATTTTTTTACGGAAGTTACTGGAATGATGTCCTTTGTCCTCTTTGTTCATACCGTGTCTTGTCACCACAGCAGCAATAGTACATTTAGTTTTTTCACTTAAGGGGAAAAACGCGCAAGTCAGCTGAGATTTTGTTAGGCATGTACCATTTTTTCAGGTTGTAGATTTTTTTGGTTTATGTATGAGAATATAAATGATAATCAATTTTTTTAAAATTTAAAAGAAAGCCCAGACAGACTTTACTTTTTTTTTTCTCCTCTTTGTATTATTGTCATTGAATACGGTTTTTTTGATTAAAAAAAATTTTTTTTTTTTTTTAGCTATCCAGTCTGAATTGGCTTGTACACAGAACACAAGCAGGCGTGTTGATTGTTTCCCTTTTTTTGGGGGGGTGGGAAGGGATGTGGATGGTTGGTTTGGTTTTTTGTTTTGTTTTTGAGGTCGTTGTTTTCTTTGTTTTGTTTTGTTTTGTTGGTGTTCAATGGTTTACATATTTTTAAAAAAAGAAAAAAAAAGAAGACACTGGATATGACAGAAAAAGCGTATACTTTACATTCATAATTTTGTCTTTTGTGTATAACTTGTTTGTACAGGAGGTTTTTTTTTGTGTGTGTGTTTTTTTTTAGTAGATTAAGAGAAATACTGGATTAAAAAAAAAATCTGTTCTATTTATGCAGGATCTCATCAATCTAGGTAATTATGGATTTAATTGAACAAAAAAGTCATGTATATGTATTTGTGCGTGTGTATGATGTGAGTACCTTTTTGGGGCTTTTTTTGGTTATTATTATTATTATTATTATTATTTCATGAACCATACTCTATGAATTTTCACAGAGTCAGCTTTGAACAGTGCACCAAGTCGAGAGTGGTATTGATATACACCAATTTTTAATATTTGACCTTCAAAAAAATGAAGCATCTTAAGTGTGTGATAAAAAGGTTGTACTGAAAGATATTCTGGAAATACTGTGCTAGGAATTCCCTCTTTTCAATCCCCTTCTTTGTTTATGCTTGGTTCCTTTTCTTCTTTTCACCTCTTTCTTATCTATTTTCTGCCTTCTTGGTCCATTCTCCTGCCTTTTTTTTCCAGAAAGTATAACAGTTCTCTCCCACACCGAAGTCCATTTTGCTGGGCCTGACTTGTCAGGTGCTTAATGGCAGTGTAGTGCACTTTCGCTCATATGACAACAATAGTTGCTGTCTGAGCGTTAAGTGAAGAAGAAGAAAGATATTAAAGTCGTCATGGCTTTGGACCTTGCAGTGTAGAGATCTGTCAGTGAGTTTGCTTCTGTGAATTAGTTTCCTTGATCTTCGGCTTCCTCTGCTTTCCAAATGGTTGAGTCATTTTCAACTAGCTCTCCTTATATATTGTGGCTTTCTTTTTTTCTCTCTTCATTCAAAGCTTTTGCTAAAATAGTATGGCAACAACTGTGTCAGTTGAATAAAAGGGGATGGATAGCTTATGCCATTTTGGGGGGAAAGTCTGCAAACTGAAAGAACCAATCAGCGGTTTTGTAACGTTGAGGAGTCACCAAGTGTTGTCATTGAAAGAGCCAGTCGGTTGTTTTATACCATTTAGGAGACAGTCTTGTAACAGTAAGAACAACCAGTTGGCTGTTTTGTAACATTGTGGAGCCACATAGTCTCATAAAGGAAAGAACCAATCATCTGTTTTGTAACATTGAGGAGCTACTCATTTTGGGCGTTGAGGTCAGCCTCAGTAGTATTCTGATTAATGAGGGTGTTTTCTGCAGATTTAATTGATCTGTATGTAAGCTGTTGACGATTATTTCCTGAAGAAATGTTAAGACCCCTCTTCCTACCCACCCCCTCTCCCCTTCCCTTCAAAAACAACATCAAAAAAACAATTATACGCGCACACACACACACACACACACACACAGAGGCTCATAATTATATGCACACAGAGGTTTACACGTGCAAGCATATTGAACTGAGCAGGTACACAGAAGAGGAGAGACATCAGAGAGAAGTGGGGTGGGGAAGAGGGTAAGAAGAGGGGGAGCAACTGATAACAATATTTTGTTGCCCATTGAGAATTGTGCAAACCAACTAACACTGCGGAGCAAGCCAGACATTCAGCTTCAACATTCTGACTGACTGGCAGAGCCTTTGAGACGATAGCATTTTGACCAGTATTTGATTTGTCCAAATCTGGAAGGATTGTTAAACCTTTTTAATAGTGTTTTTTTTATTTGTTATCTTTTATATGTAGATTGTTTTAGAATACCCTTTTTTTTTTGTTTGGCACACACATATATATATATATATATATATATATGCATTTAGAATATCTTTTTATGAAGAATTACAGAGGCAGAGCATAAGGTAATCATAAAAATACAAAAGTCATCATTTTTACTGTCAAGACAAATACCGTAGATAGCATGCACACTTGTAGAAGTGTTTTAAAAGTTTTTCTTAAGTTTATGCATAGAAGCAAAGCGACCGATCATGACATCTTTGTTGCTTTTGCTAAGCTGTCAGTGTTACTGTCTGCTGCACACTTCTGTTGAGAGGTGTTGATTGGCTTCAGGGCAACTTGACCCAATCATGTGATACTGTGGTCCAATCAGATAGTGAGTATACTGTTTTGATGGCTCTGTGGAAGGTCTAAAATGACTGGATGTGAACAGACATTAATTAATCTGAAGATAGCTTGTTGGTTTTCACTGAAGAAGAGTTTCCAGACAGTAATCGTGGACTCGGGGGAAACTCACAAATTCATGACAGCAGGTTTTTAACATACCGGGATTATGGTCCGAGCGCATGAATGAGCTTTCTCCCAATGCATTGCGCAAAACAAAAAAAGTAGTGTATCATGGTCAGTCACTGTGTTTATCAACACACCAGTTGAAACTCCTGTGCATCAGTGATGTGCATTTGTGTATGATGCATTTGGGTATGATAACTATCATTGATAAAATGCACTGGTTGTTGGTGGGTTTTTTGTTGTTGTTTTTTTGGGGGGGGGGTTCTTAAGGTGTATGGGTTGAAGTCAAGATAAAAGGATTGCTTTTAGTTTGTAAAAGATGGTATCTGTTACCTTAATTAAACCAAGTCTTTTACTTCAATGTGCTGGAAGTGTGTCAGCAGTTTCATTCAGTGTGTACTTTAAACAAACCAAAAAATTGGGATAAGATCATTGTGATAGAACTGTACAAGTATCTTCTTCTGTAACAAGGTGATGAGAGAAGTACATCTCTCAAAATCTGCTTTGTGTCTTGTCAGATGATTTGTTATTGCTGTCACTATCTGGAAATGCTTATATGTGAAAAGTTGTATGGTTTGTTCTCACTGTTTTATATTGCCTTAGTGGGTCAATATTTCCTGCATATGTTTTTTTTCTCTTTCCTCTGTGTGTTTGTGTGTGTGTGTGAAAGGTTCTCATGAAAATGACGTCTTCAAATGTACTCTTCGTTGTTTGAATTCCTTGTTTTTTATATACTTGATTAAGCAATTGATTATGTTCTTTGGGTGTTTTTTTAACATCTTCTCAATTCTACTAGTGCATGCATGCATATATTCACATTAACACACACACACACACACACACACTCGCACACACACTCACACACATGCACGCACGCACGCACTTTCACACACACACACACACACACACTCTCTCTCTCTCTCTCACGCTCAGACACACACACACACATACGCACGGACAAAATTTCATTTAAAATTTGAACTATGTAGTAAAAAACGCATGCACCTGTTGCTTGGAATCCTTGCTATTTTGATTCTTAACAAGTAAACTCTCAATTCTTTTTTTTTTAATTTAGTTTTTCCTACACTCACAAATTCACATTTGTACATCCCACACTCACACATGCGCATGCGTGCACACACACACACATCACACACACACTCACTCACTCACTCACTCTCTCACACACACACTCACACGACACACACAACACAGAGGGAAAATATATTCATTTTAAACAGCTGGCTGGCTTATCATATCTACATTGTCGCAAACACAAGCAGTTACCCATACATGCTTCTTTTGTTTGTTTTTGTGTGCGCTCAAAACGAAAAGTACAATCAGCTGGAACATAAGCAGCAAGCAACCTGTTATCGTAACTTTTACACGACATAACATTTTAAGAATGCTTGTTGTTTTACACTGGCTGTACAATAAAACTTTGTAAAAAAAAAACCCACCCATGTAATGGTGAAGTAACTTTGGATTGTGCGGTCTAGCCAACACTCTCACACTTTAACACATTCTGGCTTACCATGCTTGCAGCCACAAAGACAGTTTTCAGGAGACCCCTAAAATAGGATTGCCGGAGGGGAAGAGGCAATGCGGTGGGGGGGGGGGGGGGGGGGGGGGGGGGGGGAGTAGGGTAAGTTTAGGGTGGGAAGGAGGGAGTGAGGGCAGGGCTAAAATGCTGAGGTTTAAAAAAAAAAAGATTCCATAAATTTTTAGGCCAAAAGCTCTGTCAGTTATTGATGTAAGTTAAGGGCCTGCATTATTTATCATATTTTAATTTTTTTAAATATTTCTTTGTTATGTATTTATTAACTTATTTATTCTATTATTTAGAGGATAATGGAATAAGCACTCGTGTGCTTTTTGACACCCAGTCCCTGTGTGCATGCAAGTTTGTAAATTTTTTCATCTGTCACCACCGGCACACGATGGCCTACTCTTCCGAAAAGCGGAATAGGTTTAATGTGTAATATTTTGTGATTGTCTTCAGCCATGACAAACTCTTTGCATGCCAAACCTTTATTCTCCTTCAAAGGAAAACTCCCCTTCAAAGAAAAAAATTCTTCTGAAGTTGCAGTACGGCTGCCTATATGGCAAGGTACCTGAAAAGAATCATACACGCAAAACCTCTCATCCAGTATGTACTTTAAAAAAAACTCACAATACGTTTACCAGGTGAGACAGAGTGGTTTTTGTTTTGTGTTTGTTAGGGGTTGTTTTTTTTAATTGGTGGGGGGGGGCAGAGCGCAACCCGAGAGATATGGGAAAAGTAGGGAACTCGCAACAACAAAAACAAAAACCAACCAAACAAAAGGTGACAGTTCCATTTCTCTTTCACTTAGAGGGCTCCAAAAGCTGCCAACCATTCTAAGTCGAGGAACACAAGGGGAATTCAGTCATGAATATTAACAAAAAATGCGTATTGCAAAAAAATCGCTTGGCATCAACCGTAAACTATCAGCATTGTGAGGTCTCTGTCAGCTGAAGATTCTCCAGGTTCAGTCTGTTTTTTGAGGCTTGTGACTTGACTTACTTGACTTATGCCTCTTGGTTCCTTGGGGAACATAGGGCTGCAACAATACCCCTCCAACGAACTCGGTTTTGGGAGATCCTCTTCAGCTCGGCCCATGTCATTCCGGCTGCCTTCATTTCTTCGTCAACACTTCTGCGCCAGGTCTGTTTTGGTCGACCAACTTTCCGCTTCCCTTGTGGATTCCAGTCAAGGGCCTGCCTGGTGACATTTGACGCAGGCTTGCGGAGTGTATGGCCGATCCATCCCCACTTCCTTTGTTTAATAATGGACTTGATTGGGGTTTGTCTGGTCCTGTCCCACAGTTTGTTGGATATGACTTCTGGCCACCTGATGTTGAGGATGTTCCTGAGGCATTTGTTGGTAAAAGACTGGAGTTTGTGGGTGTTGGTTTTTGTTACCCGCCGGGTTTCTGAGCCATAAAGTAGGACCGATTTGACATTGGTGTTGTAGATCCGAATCTTGTTTTGAAATGAGAGGGCTGTTGACCTCCAAATTGGCCGAAGGGTGTTGAGGGCATGACGGGCTTTGTTGATTCGGCAATTGATGTCTTCATCTGTTCCCCCATCTTTACTGACGACACTGCCCAGGTAAATAAACTTGCTGACTTCCTTGATGGTTTCTTGCTGCAGTCGCACTGGGTCATGTGTTTTGTTGTTCACCCTCATGACCTCCGTCTTCCTGATGTTGATTTGGAGGCCAGTCTTTTCAGCTTCGTCAGCAACACGACAAAGCTTCTCTTGTGCGTCTTGTTGCGTGTGGGAGAGAAGGCTGATGTCGTCTGCGAAGTCCAGGTCTTCCAGCTGCTTCATAAGGGTCCACTGTATGCCGGTTCTCCTGCCTGCTGTGGCTTGCCGCATTATCCAGTCAACCACCAACAGGAAGATGGTTGGTGACAACAGACAGCCCTGACGAACACCGGTCTGTACGGAGAAGGGTTCGTCAGTTTCCCTTCATGGATGACTTGACAGGTGGCATCTTCATATAGCTGCTGGATGATGGTGATGAACTTTGGTGGAAAGCCATAGTAATGCATCAGTTTCCAAATGACATCTCTGTCGACGCTGTCAAATGCCTTCTGGAAGTCGACAAAGACTGAATATAGGGGGTCTGCCACTCCAGGGACTGCTCAATGATGATGCGCATTGTGGCGATTTGATCTGTGCATGATCTGTCTTGCCTAAAGCCTGCCTGTTCATCCCGAAGTGTCTTGTCCAGTGCTGTCTTCAGTCTGTCTAGCATGATCCTTGTCAGTACTTTCCCTGGGATGGACAGTAGCATGATTCCTCTCCAGTTGTTGCAGGAGGACAGGTCCCCTTTCTTTGGCAGCTTTACGAGATGGCCTTTCTTCCAGTCTTCTGGTACACTCTCTTGCTCCCAGATCTTGTATAGGAGTGGGTATAACATCTCAGTGGAAGTTTGGATGCTTGCCTTCAGTGCTTCAGGTGGTATACTGTCTGGGCCTGCTGCTTTGCCTGATTTGAGTGACTTTATGACTTTGGTGATCTCATTCTTGGTAGGGGGGCCGGTGTTGATGCCAAGGGTTTCAGTAGGTGGGGGGATGTTTGGTGGCACGGGTGGTGCAGGTCTGTTGAGCGTTTCTTTGAAGTGCTCTGCCCATCTTGCTCTCTGGTCCTTTGAGGCTTGTACTTAAACTGAATTTGTGATGCTACACCGCAAAATGAGTGGCTTTGAGCTAGGAGCCATTTTAGCCTGATGGGGGGTGTCAGGTTGTCGATTTTGAGATTTTGAATGATTACAAAACTAAGGCTATATTTCTACCTTGTACTGAAGTATTGAGGCGTAATTTTGTTTCCTTTTGCTTTAAAAACGCGTTTAGAAAACACCCAAGCCCTCATTCTGACCAGCTATTACGATGCAAAACTTGTCAATTTCTCATTTTGTCACTTTCTGCAGTCGACCATTTCAATTTGTAATAACTTTATGTAGAAGTTTCGGATTTACGATCTGATTTCTGTATTGAATAGCGTATTTATCGCAGATCAATGACATGTTAACAACTAAAAATTGACCTCTGGTGCAATGCATTTTTTGTGGGGGGGGGGGGGGGGGGGGGGGGGGGGGGGGGGAGAGGGGGATGGGCTCATTGATTAGAACTAGTGGCAAATACTTCTTTACCTAGTTCATGGTTGCACCGTTTGAGAATGTTATGTTTGCTGAAGTACTTGACACAACACTGCAGGGACGGCCTGGGTTGTTTGTGGTTTATGCCTGGATACAAGGAGAGTGCAGCTAGCCCCATGCCGTAGTGTAGTGTAGTGTAGTGTAGGGTAGGGTAGGGTAGGGTAGTCTCAGACCTGTCTGGACCTCAAATTGCATGGCCAGTATCACCCTCAGTAATCGTCATGCAATAAAAAATAATTTTTTAAAAACCCACCATGCCTTCACCACACACACACACACACACACACACACACACACACACACACACACACACACACACAGACTCTGTCTGTCTGTCTGTCTCGCTCCATCCATCCCTCCCCTCCCCTTCCCTTCTCTTCTCTCTCTCTCTCTCTCTCTCTCTCTCTCTCTCTCTCTCTCTCCTCTCTCTCTCTCTCTCTTCTTCTTTCTCTCTGTCTTTCTCTCTGTCTGTCTTTCTCTCTGTCTGTCTGTCTGTCTGTCTCACTCATTCTCTTGTAAGAGCATGAATACACACATTCAACTTCATACATGATACACATTTCACCCTCATTGACAATGTGCATTTTTATAATTTATTTTTTCATGCATATCTTTATATATATATATAATTTCTCCATCAGGAGGTGTCCTTCAAATTGGAACATATAACTGCAAGTTTTTGATAAGCAAAAAAGTAAATTTTATCATACTCGTAGAATATATTAATGTCATCTTTAAATCATAGTTACAATGACATTATGTGTGCAGGCGCGCACACACACACACACACACACACACACACACACACACACACTTACACACACACACACACACACACACACACACAGACACAGTCTCTAGGTCCAAATAATAAAGTGTTGCCTCCCTCCCCCCAAATCCCCCCCCCCCCCCCCTAACAAAACAACACGAAAAACATACCAAACAACAACAAACAATAAACCCCCATACCAAGCAACAACAAACAAAAAAAAACCCAACCATACCAAACAACAACAGAAACAAAACCCCACCACCACCACCAATAAACATACTTCAAAAATAGAACTCCGGTGATAGCATTTGAGGTTAATTGCATCAAATTAATAAGGACCATTAGATTTGTCCCACCCTGACTACTGAGTTTCGGTTCCTGAATGAATCATTGTCAGCCAGGGGTCATGGCGGTGGTGTGTGTTAAGAAATGAGGAAAAACTCTCGAAAAAACTGAGACTGTCTACCGGAGTAAATCAAAATTCCTGTGGCCTACCCAAGGTGTAAAGGTAAAAGTGTCCCATAACCTATGTGGTCGCAGGGAGCGAGGCATCGGAGTCCTCAGCTTCTCTAGGGTCCAGCATATTGAGGGCGGCGACGCCCATCTCCTCTCCCTCGCTGCTTTACCTCCCCTGACCCTAAAGAGGGCAGGTACCCGTTTACAGCTGGGGGACTGTACTGAAGCCAAACAGCCACCAAAAGCCTGTTAGGATAAAAAGAAAATGTATTTTTGAAGATTTTTTTTTAAAGGTTGCAGAATAAATTTATGAATAAATGAAGTAGTTGTGAAATCTTTGTGCTAATATATTTGCGCATCCAAAAGAATGCAGATCATTTTGGTATATTCAGTTTGAGTGGTCAATCTCAGCCATTGGGTTGTGTGCGTCCACACACACACACACACACACACTCACACTCACACACACACATACACACACACACACACACTCAACCACTCACTCACTCTCTCGCACATACACATTTAAATTTATTTATTGGCCCCTCAGATTCTTTTGCATATTATATAGGATTTCAGCGCTGGGCAACAGAAAATAATTCAATATGTTTTGGCCCGTTGATAATAATGATGATAATAAATGGGGGACGGGAAAGCCTGATGATTAGAGTGATGCACTGGTGATCTGCTGACCCGGGTTCGATTCTCGTTCAAGAGGATTTTTCCTCTGGAGTTTACACCAGTGCCGACTCCACTCTTCCCGAAAGTCCTTCGGATGAGACTGTAAACCGAGGTTCCGTGTGCGAACGCACGCAGAACATCTTGCGCACACGTTAAAACCCGTTCCGCTTTTCGGAAGAGTAGGCCTTTGTGTGCCGGTGGGAACAGATGACAAAATTTACAAAACCGCATACACTTGGAGACTGGATGTGAGAAAAGCACACGAATGCTTATTCCATTATCCCCGAAATAAAAGAATAGAATATAAATAATAAAATGTATGAACAATTCACAATGAATGTCTTTTTATATGGATACCACACATAAAGGCCAAACGAATCTGACTTGCACATCAGATCTGAATCAAGGGTTGAGTTCGCCCTTCTTGTATTGTCCACATTCATTCTGCTGCAGATATGGCCAGGTTGAATCAACATTTCTGACATTAATAAAAGCTGTAGATAAATGGCACAGTTGGGTTTTTTTTCCATCGGCAAGTTTCCACCAGAATATATACTTTGCATAGATGACATGTATATAAGAACAAAGATTTTAAAAGCAGAGATCAAAGTATTAATACTCTGCTGAGCGCAAACACCAAGAATGAATATAAATAAATGTATGAACCACCCATTTTAGGTGATTGTATGCAGGCGTTAATACAAGTACCAACTCCACTCCCCACCAAAAAGTCCTTCGGACGAAACGTGCAAACGCACGCTCAGCATCTTGCGCACACTTTAAAAACCTACTTCGCGTTTTGGAAGAGTAAGCCACTTCATTCCTGTAGGAACGGGTGACCATTGTTTTTTTAAACGCACGCATGTAGGTCTCGTGTTTAGACACCATTCCCGAAATGAGAATGCGGTTGCCATAATGGTGGGTAAAAACGGTCGCATACACAAAATCTCAACAGTGGTGAACCTGGCAGTTGTTATCTCGAGATGTCGTGCCTGACCGGTTTTCGATAGCATCCACTAAACACCACCACACACGTACAACTAGCAGCAGCTGCAGCAGCAAAATGCCACATCAGCAGTAGCAGTAATTAGCGGAGCAAAGCACCGCAGTGATTTCAGTCCATTGGCTTAATTAATAAAGGCGACAGCCAAGACAAATACAAAGGCTACAAATATCTTTGAACTGTTCAACACAGGGCTGTGCAGTAGTTGTGACAATAGTAGCAGCCATAGCAGCAGCAACAACAGAAATCAAGTTTGGTGATGGTGCGAATTGCCGCGGAAGTAGGTAGGACTAGTAACACAGCTGGTAGGCTTCAAGAGAAGAATGAAAGAGGTCTGGTGGATTCCACAATTGATTGATCACAGTCTTGCATTGCAGCAGCAGCACCGGTGGGGGTAGAAATAACAGCACCTGATTGGTGGATATCGCCTACCGTGACGGAATGGGGGTAAAACAAGTCGACACAAGACACATTCTCTGCCTGGCAGGATGGCACAGGGGAACAGTCATGACACACTTTCTTCTTCACCCCCTCCCCCCTCCTCCTCTACGCCGCTGCTGCATTTTCCCGCCTTCAGGATAGACCAGACCTTCCTGAGGTCGTCCTGGGAAAGGCCAGTCATGCTGACTTTGAACTTGTCCTCCAGCAGCACGCACAGCGAGGCCACCTTCCAGAGCTGTAACTGCTGCAGGTAAAACCGCCGCACTCCCAAGGCCTTGGCCAGAATGCCGGTGACGAACACGTCCTCCATGGGACACGTGGGCAGGTACTGGGACACGTTGACCAGCCCGGCCACAACGTCTGTGGACAGGAGGTAGCACGGTCCTCCAGCGAAGGTGGGGTAGAGGGACAAAGGGTATTCGCTGGGCAGCACCTTCCACTTGCCAGTGTCCAGCCGCTTGGAGTTGAACTGCAGCTTGCCGATGATGGCGTTGCGGAGCTCGTAGCGGTGGTGGAGGAGGAAGTCGGTCAGGCGAGGAAAGTCCACCAGGGTGTCCTGGTCCACCTTCATGACGAACTCCGTGCGGGGGCAGCGCTGACGGGCCCAGTTCAAGCCAGTCAACGTCTTCAGCGACAAGTTCCTGTACGTGTCCGCGAAGTCCCCGACAATGAGGTCATCGTAGACGCGTGCCTCGCTTCCAGGTCCGCTTTCAAAGCCGTCACGTGCGAGGACGAGTGGTTGGAGTCGAGTCCCAGCACAAAGTACACTTCCACAAACACGGGCATCCGAGCTCGGGGCCAGCGGTCGTCCTCCACAGCTCGGGCCCACGTCTGGCGTATCAGCAGGCGCGTGGCCACGTCCTGAAGGGGCGACAGGACCAGCGCCACCAGGAAGGACGAGTCTTTGCAGCCGCGACTGGGCTGGAGGAGGAAGGCGGGCAGGGGGGACAGCAGCCGGGGTCCGGGCTGGAAGTAGTCCCCGGCCACCCAGTCCAGCCAGAAGAAGTCGTGCAGCTGCACGGGCCTCAGGCGGGTGGAGGGCAGCAAGTAGTCCGGGTGGAAGGTGCGGTGCAGGAGGACGGAGGCCCCCAGCAGCCCCAGCAGGCCGCAGACACACAGGCGGCCTGGCCGGGGGGGTCTGCCGCGCCACCGCGCCACCCGCATCCCTAGCCGAGCCCACCTCGCTGCCGCTGTCGTCGCCTGCAACACACAGGAGAGACTTTGCAACACACAAGAGACTTTGCAACACACAGAGAGACCTTTCAGCAACACACAGAAGACTTGCAATACACAAGAGAGACTTTGCAACACACAAGAGAGACTTTGCAACACCAAGAGAGACTTTGCAACACACAGAGAGACTTTGCAACACACAAGAGAGACTTTGCAACACACAGAGAGACTTTGCAACACACAAGAGAGACTTTGCAACACACAAGAGAGACTTTGCAACACGCAAGAGAGACTTTGCAACACACAGGAGAGACTTTTCAGCACACAAGAGAGACTTTGCAATACACAAGAGAGACTTTGTAACACACAGAGAGACTTTGCAACACACAAGAGAGACTTTGCAACACACAGAGAGACTTTGCAACACACAGAGAGACTTTGCAACACACAAGAGAGACTTTGCAACACACAAGAGAGACTTTGCAACACACAAAAACTTTGCAACACCCAAAGAGACTTTGCAACACACAGGAACTTGAAACACACAGAGGACTTTGCAACACACAGAGAGACTTGCCCACACAAAGACTTTGCACACACAGAGAGATTTTGGCAACACACAAGAGAGACTTTGCAACACACAAGAAGACTTTGCAACACACAGAGAGCCCTTTGCAACACCAGGAGAGACTTTCAACCACAAGAGAGACTTTGCAACACACAGAGAGACTTTGCAACACACACAGAGAGACTTTGCAACCACAAAAGGGGAAACTTTGCAACACAACAAGAGGGACTTTGCAACACACAAGAGAGACTTTGCAACACACACACAGAGACTTTGCAACACACACAGAGAGACTTTGCAACACACAGAGAGACTGCAACACACAGAGAGACTGCAACACACAAGAGAGACTTTGCAACACACAAGAGAGACTTTGCAACACACAGAGAGACTTTGCAACACACAAGAGAGACTTTGCAACACACAGAGAGACTTTGCAACACACAAGAGAGACTTTGCAACACACAGTTTGCAACACACAGAGAGACTTTGCAACACACAAGAGAGACTTTGCATCACACAGAGAGACTTTGCAACACACAGAGAGACTTTGCAACACACAGAGAAACTTTGCAACACACAAGAGAGACTTTAAAACACACAAGAGAGACTTTGCAACACACAAGAGAGACTTTGCAACACACAGACTTTTCTGCCTGAATCCCAAGTAACTGGCCCAGGCCAAAAGCTGTGTCAGTCATTGATGTCAGCTAAGTGTAAAAGGCTTACACTAAAATGATGTTATGCTGTATTTGAGGTCGTCTTCAGCCACGACAAGTTCTTAACAACACGCCCTCGAATTTAAAGGAGAGAAAAAAAAACCCACCTCTGAAGTCGGAGTATGGCTGCCTATAAGGTGTGGTACTTAAAAACAGTCACACACGCAAACTTCTCATTCAGGGTTGCAATTTCAATCCCACAGTGATTCCCAGGTGGGATGATGAGCGAGTCAGAGTGCACATTCTGGGTGACCCCCAGAGTGTTAAGCTGGGGAACGCATAACAACAATCCAAGTATTTCTAATATTATTATTATTATTTGTATGCTTCTTCATATACATTTCTGCTTTGAAAAGAGTAGGGCTGTTTTGGAGATTTTTTTTTATATACACCCCTCCCCCCCCCCCCCCCCCCAAATTTGTAATTTGCTTGCATCCTTTGTTTTGAACAAACATACCATACAGCAACCAACTGTAGACTATCTCATGATGTTTTTAACTTCGTCTTGTCGTCAATCTGTGTGATATTTGATTCATTTGAATAAATACAGTGTGTTCCTATCTTGATCCACTTAACTGTCTGTTTAGTATATTTTCAAATTGCAGTTTTTTATTTACCCCCCCCAAAAAAAAAAAAAAAAAAAAACCCACACCAAAAGCCCCCAACAACAAATCATACCACCAGAAAATAGGCCTACCTCCTCTGCAATAACAAACAAACAAAAACAACCCAGACTTGACAGGGTCACAGAGGGATCTGACCTTTCTGACTACAACAGCGAACACAATGGAGATAGTGGCTTCAAGAGAGCATAACTATCATAAACGGTAAAGATGTCCCCTCACCTATGAAGTCGTAGGGGATTGAGGGAAAAGAGACCTCAGCTTCTCCAGGGGCCAGCATATCGAGGGCGGCGCCCATCTCCTCTCCCTCGCTGCTTTACCTTTCCCTGACCCTAAAGAGACAGGTACCCAATTACAGCTGGGGGACTATACTGAAGGCAAGGCGCACAAACGGTCACCCATCCAAGTGGTAACCACGCTCGATGCTGCTTAACCTTAGCTGGGGAAAGCGACCACTCTAAGCTATCCCGTCCCCAACTATCGTGTAGGCCTATTCACAAAATGTGTTGTTGCTATCAGTCATAGAGATGGTCACAACACATCAAAAAGACCTCATGTCTTTTAGACTGAAACTGCTGAATACGAACAAATACTTTAGCTTTCACGTTTACCCAAAAAAATCTGTAAAAAAAAAATTTGTTTGATTTGGGGCTTCTATCTTTTAACCACCACCTGCTGTCTTTTTTCAAGCACATTGTTAATCACCGGGGTCTTTGGATTTCAACATCACTATTTTTATTTTCACACACATCCTGTGTGGACCATTTAATGAAGGCTCACCATGTTGCTGGTTTTAAGGGGAACACAGTCGCACTTGTGGTGTCGTTAATAAAGTGATTCTCTTGGCGCTATCTGGTAGGCCTACAGTTCAGTTGCACGAACTCAGGTCCATAAGTAAACACAACATAATTTTAAAGTGTTGAGTACATTCTGTATCAACACAAATGGGAGATGCAAACACAGCCTACCCCCCAAAAATAACAGCAATAAAAAAGATACTGACCAAATAAAACACTCCGTGGAGACAGCGAACATAAGAAGAGTAGCCTACTCCCGAACTTAATCGGGGAAAATCCGTTAAGTTTGACCCCATTGGATCCGAGGATTAGAAGCTGGTATGTGACATCAGCAAGGGGTGATATTCCACGTCCCCTGACATTGACTTGACTTATGTGCCTCTTGGTTCCTTGGGGAACATAGGGCTGCAACAACACCCCTCCAACGAATTCGGCTTTGGGAGATCCTCTTCAGCTCAGCCCATGTCATTCCGGCTGCCTTCGTTTCTTCGTCAACACTTCTGCGCCAGGTCTGCTTTGGTTGACCAACTTTCCGCTTCCCTTGTGGATTCCAGCCCTGACATTTATGTCACGCTCAAAAGAGATAAGATTACCCACCCCCCTTCACTATGTGGAATCCTGCCTAGGCCTATAATTATATACGCTCAATAGAGATAAGATTACCCCCCCCCCTCCCCCCTTCACTATGTGGAATCCTGCCTAGGCATATATATATATATTATATATATATATTATTATATATATATTATATATATATACACTTCGTGTGGAATCCTGCGTACCATTTTGGTATAATAAATTATAATATGTATGTATATATGGATGGATGGATGTGTGTATGTATGTGTGTGTGTGTGTGTGTGTGTGTGTGTGTGTGTGTGTGTGTGGTATTTTTCTTATACCAAAATAATATGGTAGGCAGGGTTACACAGAAAAGTTTTTCAAGCGAGGTGGGAAAGGGGTGGGGGAGGGAAGAGATTTCTGATCTCTGTTGCGCGTGACCCACTTTACCACAACCACCTAGGCTACTGATAAACCCCCCCCCCCCCCCCCCCTCCCCCCCGTTCTCTCCAAACCTCTTCTGGCACATACCTGTCTCTTGGTCTGTCCACCTCTTTCACCCTCCCTCTCTTCCTCCCCATCTCTGACAAAATGCCTAAATCTCATTCCAAGAAGTTCTGCTCAACGCTGAATCGGTACACAGTTACCCATCACCACAGGGAAATTCCACACATCCGATTTCAGTTGAGCACCACAGATAAGTCTAACAGGATAAGTCACAGTCTAACAGGAAAGTTCACAGTCTAACAGGAAAGTTCACAGTCTAACAGGATAGTTCACAGTCTATCAGGATAAATCACGCTCTAACAGGATAATTCGCAGTCTAATGATTCACATTCTAACAGGATAATTCACGGTCTAACCGGATCATTAATTCACGGTCTAACCGGATCATTAATTCACAGTCTAACAGGATAATTCGCGGTCTAACAGGACAATCCACGGTCTAACAGGATAATCCACGGTCTAACAGGATAACTCACGGTCTAACAGGATAGTTCACAGTCTGACATTATAATTCACAGTCTGACAGGATAATTCACCAGGATAATTCACAGTCTAACAGGATAGTTCACGGCCTAACAGGATAATTCACAGTCTAACAGGATAGTTCACGGCCTAACAGGATAATTCACAGTCTGACAGGATAATTAATTAACAGTCTAACAGGATAATTAACTCACAGTCTAACAGATTCTTTAAAAAAAGAAGAAGTGAGAAACAGTCCCGCACTGTTCTTGTCTTTTGTTTGTTTTTTTAACACAACAAAATTACTGCAAACTGTATATTATGATGTTCATGTGGATTTTGTGTGTGCTTGTTTTGTTGTTGTTTGTACTTTCATTTATTTGGGTTTATTTTATTTTGTTTTCTCTCTCTCTCTCTCTCTCTCTCCTCTCTCTCTCTCTCTCTCTCTCTCTCTCTCTCTCTCTCTCTCTCTCTCAAGAATAGGGAAATGGCCGCCCTTCATGTGGGGAACTTCTTCCCTCTGTTAACAATTGTTTTTCCCCCTCTGTGTTAAAGGGAACACCCAGAGACACGACACCGGTGGTAAAATCTGTGAGCACGTATGGCAAGGTGGCATGTAAAGCTGCAGGTGCTAGTAGTCAAGTTTCACGTGCTAGTGTTTGCGAATCTAATGACAGTGGCAGTGACAGCCCTGCCGGTGCAAGTGTGCCGAATGTGTGTAATGATGCGTGTGATGACACGCATTCTCAAACACATCCTTTCCCTTCCCTTCCCTCTGTAAATAAGTCGTTCCAAATTTTGCAATGAAATATTAATGGTTTATACGTTAAGTTACGTAATAAAGATTTCCTTTGTTACGTTCGTTCTTTTGACTTCATTTGTTTTGTTGAAACTTTTTTGGAAACATTTCATTCCGACTTATTCAATGATTATGTAAGTTACTATAAATCTGCTGTTAGGTTTACTAAACATGGTCGTCGCTCAGGTGGTATTGTGTGTCTCATAAAGAAAGTGTATGCTTCATATGTTCAGTGCATTGATGTTGACTACTCCAACATTTTGGTGTTCCTAATAGATAAGGGCATGTTGAACACTGAGAAAGATATTTTGTATATTTGTGTATATGTGCCACCAGAGGGATCTCCTTTTTATTCCTATTCTGATGTTGATTGTGGTATTAGTGTACTGGAAGAATGTTTGACTGACTGTTTGCTGAAATATGATGATGTATTCATTGTGTTGTCAGGTGACTTCAATAGTAGAACAGCTGATGTTAACCCAACAAATGTGTCAAATGAAAATATTATTGATTTAATACATACAATCCAATCGGTAAATATGAACAGAAAGTCTCATGATAAAGTAACAAATACTTATGGAAAACGCCTGTTGAATTTATGTGTAATTTTTGATTTATGTATTCTTAATGGTGTATGTGAGGGCGACCCTTTAGGTTGCTATACATACATCTCAGATTCCGGCAGTAGTGTTAATGATTATTTCATAATGTCAAGTGATGTATTTGTTGTTTTTCACTCTCTATGCCAGCTTACAGTTAAAGACAGATTTGACTCAGATCATATGCCTGTGAAACTTTGTTTAAGCCTTTGTGACAGAACTGATGGGAGACCGAATATCTGTAATGAAAACCTAACCATAAATAAGCTTGTGTAGGGATGAAAATAAAAAGGAAACGTTTATTTCATTAATGCAAAGTGAGGAAACTCAGAAAATGTTAGAACTAGCTGTAAGCCGTATTGACCATAATATTGACGAAGCATTAACAGTTTTCAACCACTGTCTGATACAAAATGCTGGCTGTATGACAAAACAATTTAGAGACAAGACAGACCGACAGATGGATGACTGGTATGATAGTGAATGCAGAATGGCCAGGAAAAACTTACGTAAACTCTTTAAAGTAGCTGGACAGTCAAGTGATGCTAGTAGCCGACATGATTTTTAACGTTGCAAGAAGAGAGTATAAACACATGTTAAAGCTCAAGGAAAAAACAACATAATAATGCATTGTTAGATAAGCTCTTGTCATCAGTTCGAGATCAAAAGCAGTTCTGGACAAATGTGCGCAAATGTTCATTTAAGAGAAAATTTGTTAGTAATAATATTACAGTTGAGGAATGGTATCATCATTTCAAAAATCTACTTGAAAAGGAAACACATGAAGAAGATCATGTACAGTCTGATGACTGATACCTACTTTAACCGACCTATTTCAAAAGAAGAGGTCATGTTGGCATTTAGAAAACTAAAGAACAGAAAAGCAGCTGGTCCAGATGGGATTACTGGAGAATTGTTTAAAAATGCAGGTGACAATGTTATTGAATTCTTTGTATTGTTTTTCAATGCTTTATTTCAAAAAGGTGTTCTTCCACAAAAATGGACAGAAGGCATTGTTCTTCCTTTGTACAAAAAAGGTGATAATAATAACCCTAATAATTATAGAGGCATTACTTTAAGTGACATTAGTAGTAAGATTTATAGTACAATCATTAACCATCATTTACAAGAATGGGTTGAGGAAAACAATATCACTGGAGAACACCAAGCTGGTTTTAAAAGGAATTATTCAACTACTGATCACATGTTCACTTTGTTGTCTTTTGTTCAAAAACAGTTCTCTTGTAACAGGAAATTATATGTAGCCTTCATAGATTTTGAGAAGGCTTTTGATTCTTTAAATAGGGGTATTCTTTGGCAGATTCTCATAAAAAATGGAATAACGGGTAAAATGTTTAACTGTATCAAAAGTATGTACAATAGTGTTAAAGTTGGATGTGGTTCAAAACTGACAGATTTAATTAGTTGTACTTATGGTGTAAAACAAGGTGACGTTTGTAGTCCAATTCTATTTTCCTTATTCATCAATGAGATTGCTACTGAGGTTATTGAAAATGGAAGACATGGGGCTTTATTTAATAACGATTATCTTGAACTCTTCATTTTGCTTTTAGCAGATGATATAGTTTTATTAGCTAAAACAGTTATTGGTTTACAAACGCAACTAAACAGTTTACAAAAAGCAGCACATTCTATGGATTTGACGGTAAACTTAGATAAAAGTAAAATAATTGTATTTAGAAAAGGTGGCCATCTTTCAGCAAGGGAAACATGGAAATACAATGGTGTTGAAATGCCTGTGGTAAATGCATACAAATATTTAGGTATATTATTTTCTACAAGACTTAGCTTCACATTAGCATGTAACGACCTTAGTAGTAAAGCCAAGAATGCTGTCATATGCATCATGAGAAAACTTCGATCCCTGAATAACAGCAGCTCTGCTATACGCTGTATTCGTTATTGGTTAAAATTAGTAGTGATGGAAGATGTTAGATTACCAAAGAAAGCTTATATAATGCTATATGAGTTGGATGTAAGAGGCAAAAGAAACTGGGTATCAAATATTCGTTGTAGGTTATATGAAAATGGTTTTGGGTATGTATGGGAAAATGGAGGTGTTCAAAATGTTAAAGAGTTTTTATACCAGTTTAAAGAAAGATTGATCTTAAGCAGATGGCAAGAATGGGACTTCCACGTTAACAACAGTGAGCGGTTTAGCATCTATAGAACTTTTTGCAGTGTTCATGACAGGAAAACATATCTGAAAATGGATCTAGACAAACATTTGAAATTTATTATGACCAGGTTTAGATTTGGCATTTCAGAAATTAGTACACACCAAAATCGCTACAAAACATATTCTGAATTGGATTTGACTTGTCCATTGTGTAAAACTGGAAATGAGGATGAAATACATTTCATGTTGTGTTGCCCGATTCTCAGTAAGCTAAGAGCACGGTATATACCATTGAAATTTTACAAATACCCTTGCAGTTTCGTCTGTGTTTACTTTTGTCATCTATGAACGAAAATATTGTCCGAAATGTATCGATCTACTTATATAAGGCATTCAAATTACGATCAGTGCTGACTTAGTTAAGTTTGTTAATGTGTGTGTATGTTGAGTGATTTCATTAATATTACCTGTGTACTCTACCCCTTCATTAGGGGCAATGGCCTTTACATGAATAAACATTCCGAATCCAAATCCGAATCCGAATCTCTCTCTCTCAACCGCCTGATATCACTTTTCGGTGGAATGACGTTAATCTAAAGAACTCACACACATACACACGCACGCACGCACACACACACACACACACACACACACACACACCCCGCACGCGCACCCCTGGGGAAAAACAAGACTGCAGAAAGCAAAAACTGACACAAATCACAGTAGGTAATCTCCCCCCCCCCCCCCCCCCCACCCCCCCCCCCTCCCCCCAAAAAAAAAAAAAAAAAAAAAGCTATCAGTTATTGATGTCTGCTAAGTCCGAGGCCTACATTCAAATGTTGCTATGCCTTTCAAATAATGTTTGAGTTTTTGTCTTCTTAAAGCCAGAAACAAGATTTGTAGACACGCCCTGACTTCAGAAAAAGGAGAGGGAGGATGAAAAACCTTAAGTTGTAGTACGGCGTACTTAATTTTTGTGGGGTTAGGTAGGGGGGAGGAACATCACGTAAGTTCATCAAGCGTGCATGTTCTGGGGTGTCCCAGTTGAATTATTAGTGTTTTCAAGTTGTGATATTAGACGGATGTGACTCCCAGTGTGTAAGCTGGGGTACGCACAACAACAGCAGCAGAAGCAGCAGAGGCAGCAGCAGCGGCAGCAACAACATAGGATGATTTAACAGGATCTTTGTTGATAGAGAAGTTCAACACGTTTCCCATGGACTAACAACGTGTTACAAGCAAGCACACCCTAGGCACTGAAGTCGTCTGTTCAAGGCTCTCTCTCTCTCTCTCTCTCTCTCTCTACCATCTCTCCCCCCCCCCCTCTCTCTCACTCTCTCTCAATCATCTCTCTCTCTCTCCTCTCTCTCTCTGTGATAGCAAAACCTTTTTTCCTTCTTTCTTTTCTTCTTTTTCTTTCCTTCCTTATCTTCTTCCATTCCTCTTATTCTTTCTTTCCCCCTTTCTTCTCTGTCTTCTTCTTTTCTTTCTCGTCCCTAAGACCTTAGTATATACACGCTGGTGTGTGGTGTGTGTGTTGTGTGTCGCGCTCGCGCGCTCGGCGTGTGGTAAAAAACCGTCTGAACTAAATCAACACACATCTATAACAAGATCTCCCCTGTCACGTCGCCTTCTCGACTTCTCTTCCTGCGTCATTTTAAAAACATCATAATCGTTCCCTGACAGAAGAGAAAACAGAAAAAGAACATCCCTTACTCACCATAATTCCTACCTGTCAAACCGTTACTTCTGCAGAACTTCACCTACTACGCCCAGAAAGTGACACCGCACACTGGCCATCACCACCTTTTAATACAACACAACACTTCATTCCGAAGAAAGTGAGGTGGGGAAGGATGGTTAGAACAAATATCTCCCACGGTACTTTTCAACTTGGAACCTCCCACACACACACACTCCACCTTGCAGTAGAGGTAACTTCGAAAGACTGTGACGTTTAGTTAGCGAGCACAGTGAATTTTCCTGCTGTTGGGTGTCTAGCAGTAGCAAGCATCTCAGCGACTGTAGACAGGTCTGTCTATACACTGAGACAGACCGGTAGCGGAACCAGAAGTATCGATATTTTCTGTCCGTTTCTGCGGCTGGAAAATGCCAAGGCAGAGGTTAGGTTACCTTACCCGTGTCGTTGTAGTTACAGGAATGAAGGATCGTGTGTGTGTGTGTGTGTGTGTGTGTGTGTGTAGGCCTAAGTATGTATGTATGTATTTATCTCTCTCTCTCATCTCTCTCTCTCCTCTCTCAATATATATAATATATATATACATATATATAAAACATAATGTATATATATATATATATTTTTATATAACACATATATATATCTCCCCCGTGTGAACTCACCGGTAATGCTACAAAGCGAGCATTGCAAGAATAGATACCCTGCCGCCCTCCAACCAGTGAGACGTCGTATTGAATGCTGATGGCCAAAAGCCGAAGAGGAAGCTCCACAGGATAAGGGAGACCTTAACATCACAAAACTAAATCAGACTAGGACATTGGAACTGAGGACGATGTATTTTACGGGCAAGCTGGCACAGGTAACAATAAGATGAAGAAGAATCGACCTCCATGTCCCTAAGAGTAACGAGAGAGAGACTGGGATCTGGGAGAATGAGAACCACCACCGGAGAAACCGTCCCTCGACTCCTGGGAGAGATACGACCACACCACGAGGAGTTGCCATCATCCTCACGAAAGCGTTGAGCGATGCCTTATGGAGTGGAAGCCCATCAACAGCAGACTAAATGGAGTGCGAGACTGAAGGAAGGCACTCAACAACACCATCATCCAGTGCTATACGGCACCAACCAACAAAAGCAACGATGAGAGCAAAGACGACATCTACCACCCGAGCTGCAGTCGAGAGACAGAGAAAGCCCCACGTCCATGACCTCATCGTCCAATGCCCAAAGTCGGAAGTGACAACCACCGCATGAGAGAGTCAAGGGAAAACACGGGGTGGGGAACATAAATGACAACGGGGAGAGACTTGTGGTGTTTTTCTACGCCATGAACAACTTAGTGATAGAGGGACCCTCATTTACACGCACCGACATCCCACAAGCTGACTTGGGCGTCGCCGAATGGGAGAGAATATGAACCAGAATGACCCATCAGATGATCCAATGGTATGTGGAGACGATCTCTCTGGATGTGAGAACCAAGCGAAAGAGCGGATGACGGGAGCGATCATCACCTGTGACAGCACACCTACCAGATGAAACTGAAGAAGAACACAAACCCAAACCACTCAAGTGCATTTGATACCCAGCGATTGAGAAAACACTAACGGAAGTCTGCATTCAATCAACGATCTGAAACATAGTCACATCCTGCAGAACAAGACAGAACAGCATGACATAGATAGACATGGAAGCGAACTGTAAAACCCCCTGTTACACTGAAGCAGCAAGGACAACATCGCCATCAAAAGAAGAAGACCAACATTGACTAGGAATCCAACAAAGTCCCGCGATGCCAATCAAAGAAAGAAGAGAGACCAAGAAGAACTGTCTGCAGTAAAGTCTCCAACAGGCTACGAGAGAGGCATAAGAGTTTAACAGAGAGGCACACAGAAAGTGAAGATACTTCGCACGCCGTGACAAGAGAGAAGCATGGACCCACTGCAGCTGAGGCAGAAGAGTCTGCGGCCCAAGGAGAGCAAGGGAGAGTCCTAAACAAAATCACACAAGAAAGTATGCAACAAATTTAAGAGATCGCGCTGGGGGACCAATCAGGGACAAGACAAGGGAAACTGTTGAAGACCAGAGAAAGAGCAAGAAGAAAGATGGCCTAATACTTCCAGTCAGTTTCTCAACCGACCACACCTGACGAGACAGCCGACATACCTGGAGAAGCTACAAAAGATTTCTACAATGATGTCCACCCCCAACAAAAGGAAGAAGATAGTGGCTGGCCATCAAGACCCTCAAGAACGGCAAGTCACCAGGCCAGGACAACATTGGTGCGAACTGTTCAAGGCAGAATTCTGAACTAAGCAGCTGACATAACTGCAACCAATGTTTCACAGCTGCAGGTGGAAGAACGAGAAAAGTACCTAATGATTGGACCAAGGGAGTGATCGTCAAAATCCCAAGAAAGGACCCTGAGCGACTGCAACAACTGGAAGAGAATCATGACTCTTTTGTCTGTGCCCGCAAGATTACTGGCCAAGGATCATCAACAGAAACTATCAGACAGCTTGTAGACGAGCTTTGATGAAGGAACGAAGAACAGGGTTTCAGGAAGCAACGAGATTATAGACCAATATTCACTGGCTCAGAAACATCATCGAACAGTGCACAGAGTGGCAAAGACAACTGTATGTGAATTTGTGGACTCGAAAAGGCATTTGAGACAGCATCACACAGAGAAGAGACAAAGCCTTTGGAGTAATTCCTTCGACACTATGGCATCCCATCGAAACTGGTACTTATCAAAAGCTTACTAATGACAACTTCAGATGCTCTTGGGGCCAAAGCAACAACACTGACATCGAAGTCATAAAGACTGGAGTAAGACATGGATGTGTGATGTCAGCAGTCTCTTCAATCTGGCCATTGATGGGGTGAATGAGAAAGAACGACAGAATACACCCCAAGAGGGATTCGCTGGAGCGCTTGTTCTCAAACTAGACACCTGACTTTGCGGATGACCGGACACTAGCTGTCCCACACACACACCAACCATATCCAGGAGAAGACCACAGAATCAGATTCACAAACATTCGAACAGCAAGTGGCCCTTCGTATTAGCACCAAGAAAACAGAGACAATGTTCGCTCAATGTGAACACCAACCAGCCTCCGTGAAAGTGAATGGAACTGACCTGCGCCAGACAGACAAGTTCACATACCTTGGCAGCATCATCAAACCAAGGTCGGCACAAAAGAAGACATCCCACAACAGACTGGGCAAGGCCAAGAATGTGTTTAGTGGAATTAACAATATCTGGAGAATCAACTCAGTACAGAACCAACACCAAGCTGAAGCCTATACCAGAGGCTGTGTTTGTGTCTAACGCTTCGCTGGCTACACCCTTTCTACGCTACGCTTCTACCTAACGCTTACTGCTTAGTTCTACGCTCCGCTTACTCTCCTTAAAGCATAAACGCTACTAAGCTACTCAATGACCTAACATTTAAGCTTTCTCGCTCTAATCGGCTTATACGCTTTACGCTTAATCTCCTTCCTGACGCTCGCTACTAAGATCACGCTCTAAACTTCTAAATATTCCTACGCTCAACTCCTCGCTCCACTAACGCTGTATCTCTACGCTACTCAAAAATGCTACTTCTACGGCTTCTCTTAACGCTCCTAGCTACTTTTCCCTACGCTCGCTAATTGGCTGGGCTCACGCTCTTTTCGCTACTCACGCTAACAGCTTAACCGCTTCAGCTAGCTATCGGGCAGTACGCTAGAAAGCTGCTGTACGCCTACTGCCCACAATACGCACGCTCACGCTCCTACGCTTAATTAAATCTACACTGCTCATCTTCTAGCTACTGGACGCTAGCTTACGCTAAAAGTACACAGCTCTCTAAATCTTATCAACGCTTCACTTATCGCTTGCCTACGCTCTAGCTCCTTGCTCCGCACAAAAAGCTACTACTGTCCCTGGCTATTATTGCTCTCGTCTACGCTTAACGCTTACGCCTTCCTCTCTGGCTATAGCTCCTCCTCTCATAACCTCAATTGCTTAGCTCTCCCTTCTCTATCTCTCAAACGATTTAGAATCTACGCCTACGCTGCTATACGCTTCTACGCCAAACTAATTCCGCTCTGCTACCTTCTACTTACGTCATAATAATCTGATACGGCTCTGCTAATGCTAAATAAATGGCTGTTACCGCTCACCTTACGGCTCCCGCGCTAACGCTCAGCTATGATCGCTAAAGCTTACGCTTTCCTAACTCTTTCGCTAACTCTAGCTGTACTACGCTTATGCTTGTAATACGCTTTACGCTCTACGCTACACGACTTGACTAATCGCTATACTGGGTGGAGTAAACGCTCCTACATACGCTTCCTTCCCTCGCTGCTCCGCTTTGAACGCTCACTACTAGCTGCTGAAAAAACGCTCTCTCTGTCTCTCTACGCTAATGACGCTAAGCCTAAATTTCCGCTCCTCACTAATCTCTACTCACTCGCTCGCTCCTAGCTCCGCTTAACTCCTCTGCTACGCTAGAGGACTTTCGCTCACCCTCCTGGTTACAGGGTTTCTGAGTGCTGGAGATGACGGAATGGATCTTACCAAACTCGATCCTTCCCACACATAATGCCTGCAAAGAATTCTCCGGATCTTTAGGGCCAGAGAAGATCTCCCAATGAAGACCTACTACGGAGATGCAGGCAAGAAGACATGGGAACCATCATCACCAGAACGACGGAGGAAAGTGGATTGGACTACATCTCCGAAGAGACCCACAGTCAATCACAAGAAACAGCATTGCACTGGACCCCAGAAGGAAGGAGAAAGAAAGGAAGACCAAAAGCAACGTGGAGAAGAACTGTAGAAAGTGAGATGAAGGCCATGCAGCACTCTTGGGGATCAGTGACTAGGTTGGCCCAGGATAGGCAGGAGTGGAAGCGCTTTGTTGCTGCCCTACACACCGCTGGGTGTAATGGCTAATGATGATACATATATATATATATCTATATATATAAATATAAATATATGTATATATAATCTCTCTCTCTCTGTGATAACATATAACTTCTGTTTGGTCTTTGAACTGTTCCTCTTGTTTATTGATTATTAATATGTTTCCCTTTTATTCATTTTCCTTGACATTTTCAGTTTTGCCATTATTGTCGGCTTTTCCCCTCCAACTCTTCGTTCTATCTATTCCCCCTTTTTTACTCTTCTTGCCTGTTCCTCTCCTGTCCTCTGTCTTGCTAATGTTTTTCTTGTCGTCCTCTCTTCATTTTCCAGAGGTGCGAGCTTTGATCTCCACTTTCACTTACACAGTTTAAGTGAATGACCTATAGTGCTTGATCAAGTTATAAATAAACCCATCCTTTGGGCAGCCGTACTTCGTTTTCCAGAATCATTATTGTTTGTTGGGGTGTGTTATTTATAGACTCCGACGGACATTGACATAATAAGGGTGTTTGTGACTGTTATTTTTTAACGACTTATTTGATCTTATCGACGTGGCCACAGAAAGCAAAGCATAATAAACAGGTCTGTCAACAATGATACACCCTAAAATCAAGAGAAAGGTTTTTGTTTGTTGTTCGGGATGCGCTGGGGCCTGACTTGTCAGGCGTCATAACTGCAGCGCAACGGCGTTTTTCCCGCTCAAAATGACAGACAACAATATTGCAGTCTGAGCGTTCGAACGACTAAGATGAAGAAGTTAGAGTTTGTTTTTGGTTTTGCTTTTTTTTGTGGTCCTGTTGAACTCAGCTCAAACTGGTCTCCATCGCCACTGTCATCGGTAGAGCTCCCTCCTCGCCATGCCATCAGGCTCGCCATCTGGCCACTGCTCCTCATGAAGTTGACAATGGAAGGATGTGGTGTCTGCCTCTTCTCCTTCTGCCTTCAACCTTACCCTTGAGAACTGCTGGTCACCAGACTTGTCTGTGAGTTTCTGTTTGCTCACTAACGTATCCTTTCTCCCCTGTGTACCTGTGGTAAAGAAAACCAACTGGCGAGCACATCCTTCAAGACCCACACTAATCAGCCGACCCAAGGAAGATTGTGTGGCCGACGAAGACAACCCTGCAAACCAAGCTGTACGGCCCACGAGAAAAGCTGGAAAGGACAGGCCATTATTTTTCCCAGACAAATCTGACGGTGTAAAAAACGAACGAGAGAAGAAGAACATGTGCAACCCTGAAAGGACTCCTTTAAAATTTTTATTAAAAAAAAGAACTCCCAGTGTTCAGAGTAAACAGGGTAAGGAGAAGAGCAGACAGGTAAACTTGAAAAGTACAAACCGAGGCTCATTCTTTGGGCCAAAAATCAATGCCTTGCAAGAGAATGCAGACCCAGGAGGGGCTCCGCCCAAGAAATCACTGGCAAGGTTGCGGGCAGTGAATCGCGGCAAAAATAGTCTCATTCCGGTTCAATTCTATCTGCCAAAGGAGGAGACAGAGATCATCACAGTTTCGCCTTTTGTTTTTAAAGATCAGGATCGTTTCTGCTGTATGCCTTTAGATTACGGTATGTTTGAATACACACATATATATATATATATAGAATATAAAATATATAATAGTATATATATATAATATATATATATACATATATAATACTATAAAAAATATATATATATATATAAAAAATATATATATATCGGCTTTGCTGAGGTCCTAAACTGTTCTGTGTTAGATAGACTGCAAACACACAGCACCCACAGACTTTAGAGAGATAAGTGAGTAATTCAAACCACATACCCCTCGTCCTCCCCGACACACACACACACACAACACACACAAACACACAGAAAATGAAATACAAAAGAGACCGATAAAAATGAATGTGCAGCTTTATGATTTCAAATGTTCAACACCAAAAAACCCAAACCGACAAATCAAACAAAACGGACTCCAGCTAAATCTAGTCCCTCCAAATGAGATGAATGAAGACAGGACAGTTACCATCAACTAGTACTAAAGTAAAAGATTCGATCAAGCTACTTACCTGCCAATTAATAGAATCGGGCGCGAATATTGATGAAAATTGTCAGTCCTGCCTTAATAAGCAAAAACAGGCATAGTCTACACACATCAGCCCTTACAACATAACCACACAATCCATGACACCAATTCAAGCAGGACGCCGCGGCAAATATTTTTCTGTGACAACGTTTCAGCCGATACTGAGTGCACAAGAAACTGAGACACCCGCCGGCATGTGAAATGTTGACAAAGTGAACCACTCTTATGATGCAAACACGGCTGAAGGTGCAGGGGAACTGCACACTCACGACCAGCAGAAAGTGTAGGCTAGCGAGTCGAGAAGTACTTCGACACAACATTTGCGGAAGGCGCAGACTGAAGAAAAAGGTAAAGTACACAAGAGAGTGGGCCGTTATTTTATTAGTTTTTAGGTGACAGAGATGAACCAGATGCACTCTGAGCCTCTTTGTGTGTGCAGTGAGCGTCTCTCTCTCTCTCTTCTCCTCTCTTTCTCTCTCGAGTAGTTCAAGAGGCTGTTGATTGTTTCAAAAGGTCATATGTAATCAGCATATGTATGTAACCCCCGCACAGCCAGAGAACTAACACCACCCCCCGTCAACTCACTCTGCAGACCGATCTGTTGAACTTGAATTAAACCGTAGGGGGTTTGAGTATGTGGCAAATTTACATCCAACCCCGTGTGTTTTGCAGTTTTCGTCACATTTGTCCTCCGTTTGCACCGGCACACAATGAAACCTCCATCTTTTTCGGAAAAGCGAAACGACGGGGTTTTAAACGTGTTGGGCAAGATGTTTCTGCCATTAATATTTTTCCCCTTTTTTATTCATTTTCCTTGACATTTTCAGTTTTGCCATTATTGTCGGCTTTTCCCCTCCAACTCTTCGTTCTATTTCCCCCTTTTTTTCTTCTTCTTGCCTGTCTCTCCCTGTCTCTGTTCTTGCTATTGTTCTTGTCGTCCTCTCTTCAGTTTTCCAGAGGTGCGAGCTTTGATCTCCACTTTCACTTACACAGTTAAGTGAATGAGCCTATAGTGCTTGATCATGTATAAATAAACCATCCCTTTGGGCAGCCGTACTTCGTTTTCAGAATCAGTATTGTTTGTTGGGTGTGTTCATTTATAGACTCCGACGGACATTGACATGAATAAGGGTGTTTGTGACTGTTTTTTTTAACGTGCGTATTTGATCTTACGCGTGGCCACAGAAAGCAAAGCATAATAAACAGGTCTGCTGACAATGATAACACCCTAAAATCAAGAGAAGGTTTTGTTTGTTTGTTCGGATGCGCTGGGCCTGACTTGTCAGGCGCTTAACGGCAGCGCAACGCGTTTTCGCTCATATGACAGACAACAATAGTTGCTGTCTGAGCGTTCGACGACGAAGATGAAGAAGTTAGGGTTTGTTTTTGTTTTGCT
>CM054145.1:18542323-18564823 GCA_028751875.1 Rapana venosa
GAAATAAATACCCATACAAATATACATACCATCCAACATGACACTCTAGATCACAAATCCAAATTATTCTACTTGAAGAGAGACAATGACAATGACAAATTCTTTATTTCGAGGGTAATGAATAAGCACTCATGTGCTTTTTTACATCCAGTCCCCGCCCGTAGGGATACATCTTAATAATAACCCAATACTCATACTCTCACACAGTAGAAACAAAGGGAAATAACCCTTTCAAAAAACAAAACCAAAACAAACAAGCAAAAAACCCCAAACAAATAAAAGAAAACCCCCAAAACAACCCCCCCACCAAAAACAAAAAAACCCAACAAAAAGAGCCCCCCTCCCCCCAAAAAAAAAATCAACTGGGAAAATAACAACAAAAACAACAACAAGAAAGACGAAGAAGAAAAAGAGAAAATAACACACGAACAAACAACAACAAAAACAAGGGGAAAAAGAAAAAACAAAAAAAACCAACCCAACAACAAATAATAAACTTATAAAGTCATACAAATAAATATCTACACATTGTAAAATGGTACACATAGTTGTTACACGTAACAATAAGATATTAAGCTAGGGCATTCATTAAAATTCAGGTACAGCCGACAAGCCCAATAAAATATTGAAAGTATAAAGTATGAATACGTCCTTCATCAGGATACACAACAATTATAACTATAAGCAAAACAATAAAAGGAGAGAGAGAGAGGAGGGGAGGGGGGTTATTTAAGAGATAATATTAAATGTATAATTCTCAAAACAGTACACGATCACCATCAACACTCATTTTGATTATACCCGTTCAAATTATATGTCATGATAATACCCATACACTCACACAATAAAAACAAGAAAGAAAAGAACAATTCCAAACCTACACAGTCATTGTGAGAGAGAATAATTTTATGTGTGTGTGTGTGTGTGTGTGTGTGTGTGTGTGTGTGTGTGTGTGTGTGTGTGTGTGTGTTTCAGGGATAATACTAAATATATAATTCTCAAGACAGCACGCATCACCATCAACACTTTTTGATTATACTAATACAATTTGAACGTCGTTCTGATAAAGTAAGCCCAATAATACCCATACACTCACACAATAAAGAGGAAAAAACCCAATAAAGTCATAAAATGAGCATCTACATATTATAAGTAAGAGAGACAAATTCTTTTATTACCAGGATAATGTGTGTCTTCAATTTTACGTCTGTTCACTTAAGTGATATTAGACGATGGAGGCAGGGGGGGGGGATTGGTGGGGGGGGGGGGAACATAATGAGATAAGGGCTTTAAGTAGAATAGATACGTGTTGGTATGAATGCACATTAAAAGATTATTCCAATCTATATAAATAGTATGTTGCAAAAAACATGGCATAGAACTACAAAAATTAACAAAAACCCACAACAATCAAGGATACCAGGATAATGAATAAGTACTCATGTGCCTTTTTTACCTCCAGTCCCCGCCCGTAGGGATACATCTTGAGAGAGAGAGAGAGAGAGAGGAGAGAGAGAGGGGGGGGGAGAGAGAGAGAGAGAGAGAGAGAGAGAGAGAGAGAGAGAGAAATGCTTGCTTACATAGGAAAAAGCTGTAGGGAAATAGGAGCTGAGCGAGCGAGCGAGCGAGCGAGCAGAGAGAGAGAGAGAGAGAGAGAGAGAGAGAGAGAGAGACAGACAGACAGACAGAGAGAGAGAGGGAGAGAGAGAGAGAGAGAGAGAGAGAGAAGACAGACAACAGAGAACAGAGAGAGAGAGAGAGAAAGAGAGAGAAGGAGAGAGAGAGGAGAGAGAGAGAGAGAGCATCCTGAAAATGGACACTAACACAGTCGAAGAAATACTCTTAGGAGGTGACCAACTAATCCGTCCGCACACGGGCCCATTCATATCAATCCAACACAGAAAATGTGGTAATAATCATCATGACAGCGCGAATTCTCAAGGGTTAAGTTTTACAAGCATCAGTTAAAAAAGAAAAATGGGTCCTGCGTTTGTTGTGTGTGTGTGTGTGTGTGTGTGTGTGTGTGTGTGTGTGTGTGTGTGTGTGTGTGTGAGTGTGTGAGTGGTGTGTTGTGGTGTAGTGTAGTATAGCATGTAATGTGTAGTGTAGTATAGTATAATCCAGTGGTGAAAGTAATGTGCGAACTGGCGTATGCGTACACATGTGATATGTGCGCACGCGCGCACACACACACACACACACACACATACACATATATATATATATATATATATTTGTGTGCGTGCATGTGTGTATGTGTGTGGGGGGGGGGGGGGGGGCGCACGCGTGCGTGCGAGTGTGTGTGTGTGCGCACTTAAAAAACCACAACTGAACAACGTACTCACCTGCTTCATGAAGTAGACACACATACACACACACATACACGATGCACCCAGCACCCGATGAGCTAGCTGGGTGTGTGTGTGGGGAGGATGGGGATGTGAACCCGGGAACCTCAAATCTGGCAAACTAACCTCCTGCTAAGCCAGGCCCATCACTTCACTTCACACACTGATCCCACGAACATCAACCACACAAAGGTTTAGGCCTATAGGGCCTACTATGACAACAACGCCCTATAACGCCGAGAGACAGCGCTGCACAGATAGGGAATGAGAGAGAAAGAGAGAGCTTGTTTTAACACTATCGGCAACATGTTGGGCTGGTTGGTTGGTGATCCTGTAGGCCGGAACAAATCATGATTATATAGGCCTATAATATACTTGCTCGCCTGCGTATCGTAAACAGACTGAAATTTGGAGAGAGAGAGAGAGAGAGAGAGAGAGAGAGAGAGAAAAGGAGAGAGAAGAGAGAGAGATTCTTTTATTTCGAGGATAATAATAATAATAATAATGTATGGAATTTATATAGCGCTGAATCTTGCAAAGTAAACAAATCAAAGCGCTTGCATTCAAATCATTCACAGCATGCAACCAGCCATAAATATCAAGATAAACAAATATCAAATTTATATACACAACACACTTAGGAGGTGAAGGCAGCTATTGAGAAGTAGGAACATATAACAGGGGAAGATCTCAAGTAGAGTATAAGTGCGTTTTGAGGCTAGATTTGAAAGAATCAAATGAAGGCTTTTGGCGAAGTGGAAGAGGGAGGTCGTTCCATGTGGAGGGACCGGAAACAGAGAAAGAGCGACGGCCAACAGTGGTTTGTTTGTTTGGTTTGGATAATGAATAAGCACCCATGCGTTGGTTTAAAAAAAAATTACACCCAGTCCCCTGAGAGAGAGATTTTATTTATTTATTTTATTTCGGGGATAATGGAATAAGCACTCGTGTGCTTTTTTTCATCCAGTCCCCATATGTATGCAGTTTTGTAATTTTTCCCACTGGCATACACTGGCTTACTCTTCCGAAAAGCGGAACGCATTTTAACGTGTGCGCAATATGTTCTGCCGTGCGTTCGCACACGGGACCTCGGTTTATAGTCTCATCCCAAGGACTTTTGGGGAGAGTGGAATCTGCACCGATGTTAACTCCAGAGGAAAAATCCTCTTGAACGAGAGAGAGAGAGAGAGAGAGAGGAGAGAGAGAGAGAGGAGAGAGAGGAGAGAAGAGTAGAGGTTGCAGGTGGGGGGGGGGGGGGGGGGGGGGGGGGGGGAGGATGGTGACTTACAGGCCCACATTGATAATGAAGAGATTGCACACAACGATGTCTTGTGTTGTGTCGCAACCTAATCTTGTTCAGTCTGTCTGTTCGCAGCCCGTCTTAGCATTTCTTATGATGACGATTTGTTGGATTGTATTGTATTGTATTGTATTGTATTGTATCGTATTGTATTGTATCGTATTGTATTGTATCGTATTGTATCGTATTGTATACCACTTTAAGTCACAGCAGATTTCTCTGCGTGAAATTCGGGCTGTTCTCTCTCCGGGGAGAGTGCGTCGCCATAAGAGCAGCGCCGCCCGTTATTTATTTATTTTTTTTTCTTTTCCTGTCTGCAACTGTATTGGTTTCCTTATCAGACTGGCTTTTGTTTCTTGCAGAATTTTGCCAGGGACAACTCCCTTGTTGCGGTGGGTTCTTTTACGTGTGCTAAATAACACTCAGGACCTCGGTTCATCGTCTCATCCGAAAGGCTAGCACCCAGACCACCGCTCACGGTCTAGTGAATGGGTGGAAGTTTCTGGCCCAAACGGGGATCGAACCACCACACACTTGGAACACGGATTTGTCGCTTTCTAGGAAGGTGAGTTACATCTAGACTACCGAACCACATTGATATATATCCTGTTTTCCATGGGCGAGTCTTTTTTCTTTAGTGTTAGTAAAGGGTAAAGGAGTCCCATAACCTATAAGGTCGTAGGGGAGCGAGGCGTCAGAGACCTCAACTTCTCTAGGGCCAGCATATTGAGGGCGGCGTCCATCTCCTCTCCCTCGCTGCTTTACCTTCCCTGACCCTAAAGAGGGCAGGTAGGCCTACCCATTTACAGCTGGGTGAACTGGGGGAACTGTACTGAAGCCAAGGCGGCGCGCAAACGGTCACCCATCCAACTGGTAACCACGCTCGACGCTGCTTAACTTGGCTGGGGGAAAGCGAGTGCTCCGACCACTGAGCTATCCCGTCCCACAAGTGTGTAGTGCTAGTGTTAACAGTTGTTTATTCCGAAGTCAGAATGCGGCTTCCCTCACAGTAGGTTAAAAACGATCGCATAGGCAGAAGCTCACTGTTGGTAAACTTCGGAAGCTCTACTAACTGAGGAACGAAAAAAATGAAGTGTTTTAGTGTAAACAGTTTGTTTATTCTGAAGGCGGAACGCGGCAACCCTACTGGTAGGTTAAACACTGAGCATATCGTAGACACACTCTCAAAGGAACAGCAACACCCTAACAGTTTATATTACTGAGTGCTCTTAACATCAACATCATCCCGTTTGGACCCGAAACTTCCCCCACCATCCATTAAGACCATGAGTGGTGGTCTGGACGCTAGTCTTTCGGATGAGACGATAAACCGAGGTCCCGTGTGTTACACGTAATTATTTAGCGCACGTAAAAAAACCCACGGCAACAAGAGAGTTGTCCCTGGCAAAATTCTTAGAAAAAAGCCACTCTGATAGGGAAACAAATACAGTTGCAGACATGAAAAAAAAAAAAAAAAAGGTGGCGCAGCGCTTGTGGCGACGCGCTCTCCCGCTCTCCCCGGGGAGGGCAGCCCGAGTTTCACGGAGAGAAATCTGCCGTGACTTAAAGTGGTATGAAATAAAATCTGAGCGCTTTGATTTGTTGCTTTACAAGATTCAGCGCTATATAAATTCCATACATTATTTTATTATTATTATTATTATTATTATAGCTCAGTGGTCGGAGCACTCGCTTTCCCCAGCCAAGGTTAAGCAGCGTCGAGCGTGGTTACCATGTGGATGGGTGACTGTTTGCGCGCCTTGGCTTCAGTTTAGTCCCCCAGTTCACCCAGCTGTAAATGGGTACAGGTCTGTCTCTTTAGAGTCAGGGAAGGTAAAGCAGCGAGGGAGAGGAGATGGGCGCCGCCCTCAATATGCTGGCCTCTAGAGAAGTTGAGGTCTCTGCCTCGCTCCCCTACGACCTTTTTTTTTTGGGGGGGGGGGGTGGGGCAGAAGAGTCAATACTGATTAACCACCCCCCCCCCCCCCCCCCCCCCCCCATTAAAATTCCCTAAAAACCGACGCCTTCGTGTTAGCTCGATTCTGGGCCGTTAGATAACGAGCGCAACATCCTACCAATAGGCTACCCCCCCCCCCACTCACCACACACACACATACACATACACACACACAGTCCTTCGGATGAGACTATAAACCGAGGCCCCGTGTGCGAACGCACGCAGAACATCTTGCGCACACGTTAAATCCTGTTCCGCTTTTCGTAAGAGTAGGCCATTGTGTGCTGGTGGGGGAACAAATGATAGAATTTACAAAGCCGCATAGAGAGAGAGGGAGAGAGAGAGAGAGGAGGGGGAGGAGAGAGAGAGAGGGAGAGAGAGAGAGACACACACACACGCACGCACGCACGCACGCACGCACGCACACACAACACACACACACACACACACACACACACACACACACCAACCCTTGGAGTTAACATCAGTACCTAGCCTATCAAGAAGAAATAGGCCCGGAACGAAACGCAAATCCAAGTAGGAGTGTAGCCAGAGTCAGAGTGCAAGTCATCAACACTTCATTAGGGCTACGTGTTGACCGACAGCTTCCTGGGCTCAGGCAGGCAGGCAGGCAGGCAGATCTCTCTCTCTTTCTCTCTCTCTCTCTCTCTCTCTCTCTCTCTCTCTCTCTCTCTCTCTCTCTCTCTTCTCTCTCTCTCTCTCTCTCTCTCTCTCCTCTCTCTCTCTCTCTCTCTCTCTCTCTCTCCTCTCTCTCTCGCACCGCTTACATCTTGACAGAGACACCAGGTGACAGCTTACTGATGATGTGATTGCCACCAAATGGACTCCCTGGATGCATACGGCATGTGTGCAATCGTGCACGCACTCACACACACATACACGCACCCGCACGCACGCACGCACGCACGCACACACACACACGCACACACGCACACACACCATCGCACATACGCACATACACTGCTCTCTCTCTCTCTCTCTCTCTCTCTCTCTCTCTCTCTCTCTCTCTTCTCTCCCTCTCCGCTCTACCTCTCTTTCTTATCTATCTCTGTCTCACGCACGCGCGCGCGCGCGCACACACACACACACACACACACATTGGTGGGTGTTTTTAGGTTTAAAAAAAAAATTCTGTATTTTTCCAAAATGTTTTCTTTCGATGGAAGGCTCACTATAGAAAAGCACACATTTTATTATAATAATAATAATAATAATAATAATGTATGGAATTTATATAGCGCTGAATCTTGTAAAGCAACAAATCATAGCGCTCAGATGACTTTTTTTTTTGGCGTGTGTATGCAGTTTTTAAAATTTTGACATCTGTTCCCACCGGCACACAATGGCCTACTCTTTCGAACAGCGGAACAGGATTTAACGTGTGCGCAAGATGTTCTGCATATACAATACATAATGCCTGTATAGGGCCGGGAGAGAGAGAGAGAGAGAGAGAGGGGGGGGGGGGGGGGGGCAGGGATTGGCTGTCATTGTAGACACTTTCCTCAAGCATAATGAAACAAGTTCCTGATCTGTCAAAATATTTGAATGTGTGTTTGTGAAAAAGAAAAACATGAAGAACGAGGGTCGTAAAATGGTGTAACATGAACCTTTTTTGCTTTGTATCCATTTTTTTTCTGTATGGGTTGCTTTTGGGTATTTTTTCCTTTTCTTCTTTTATGTGGTGTGAGTATATTATAATTATGGTGGAGAGGATAAGGGTGTGTGTGTGTGTGTGTGTGTGTGTGTGTGTGTGTGTGTGTAAATGATTTTAAAGAAAATTATTCTCTGTCTGTCTGTCTGTCTGTCTCTCTGAGTTTTGTATCACTCAGCTCCGTGACAGTAACATACTCTTGACGTCAGACTGCTACACACGATTGATAAGCCTGCCTGCCTTCATTCATTTGACAGCGAAATGTCCCCCATCACTGACTGATCCAGACAGTGCGCGCGCGGGTGTGTATGCATGTGTGTATGGAGGTGAGGGGGGGGGGGGGGGGGGGGGGCGGGGAGGCGGAGGTACAAGAACGTCAGTAGAGTTGGTTATAAACCCTTTATAAAAAATGTTTATAGTTGGTTTTAATCTGATTTTAAAAAAAAAATCTGATAGAAAAGAATGACATGGTGACAGCCCTGATATGGCTTTTGTGGTCGGCGAGGCTGGACTGGATGGATTGGATTGATGTGGTGTGTGTGTGTGTGTGTGTGTGTGTGTGTGTGTGTGTGTGGTGTGTGTTACGTACGCTATTAAGCGCAGTTTTTATTTGCGGTCTAAGCCGAGGAAGGACACGGTCCAATCTCTTTTGGCTTGCTGTGCTAGCTAGCAAAGGGGGAGGGCTGAATTCTAAGGCAGAAGTTTCAAGCTAAACAGTGTCTGCCTGCTGTACTAGGCGCATCACTCACTACTGCAACTAAGTCATTATTGTTTTCTTTCCAGGAAAATGGAATAGGCGGCACTCATGTACTTTTTTCTTTCTTTTTTGATGCGGTCCCCGTGGGTATGCAGATTTGTAAATTTAGTCATCCGTTCCCACACAATGGCCTACTCTTTCGAAAAGTGGAACGGGTTTTAACGTGTGTGTGCAAGATGTTCCGCGTGCGTTTGCACACGGGACCTCGGTTTATAGTTTCATCCGAAGGACTTTTGGGGAGAGTGGAGTCGGCACTGAAGTTAACTCCTGAGAAAAAAAAAATCCTCTTGAACGAGATTCGAACCCGGGTCAGCAGATCACGAGGCCAATGCGCATCACTCTAACCACCAGGCTATCCCGTCCTCCTAAATGTTTCTCTGGCCTTTCTGTTGGCCTGCCTGCATAGTCTAGCCGTAGTTTAACTTTTCACTGACACTGAACCATTTTCCTTGACGTGGCAAGCCTGCTGAGAGGATGTCATCAATTATGACATTTGACCAGAGCCTTCTATTGTTGAGAACTCTGAACTCTGAACTGGTTTAATGGTACATCGGCCTTAGGCCACAATACACCAGGTGGGGGTGGGGGGGAGGGAGGGGGGCAGGGGTTTGAGTGTAATGAAAAATGGAAGCATAGGATAAACTTCACACATACTATAGCAATGAAAAATGAAAGCATGGGATAATTTTCACACATATATAGCAATGAAAAAATGAAAGCATGGGATAATTTCACACATTACAATGATGAAGCATGTAATACTGTACTATACAATGAAAGTATGGGATAAATTCCATACATACTATAGCAATGAAAATGAAAGCATAGGATAAATTTCACACAAACTGTATCTATGATAAATGAAAGCATGGGATACATTTCACACAAACTATAGCAATGACAAGTGAAAGCATATGATAATTTCACACATACTGTATCTATGACAAATGAAAGCATGGGATACATTTCCCACATATCTATTTTTGAGAGAGAGAGGGGGTGGGGGGGGAGGAGAGAGAAGAGAGATGAGGCAGAGAGAGAGAGAGGAGAGAGACAGACAGACAGACAGACAGACAGACATACAGATAACTCTGAACTCTGAAAAGGTAGATTACTAAAGAAGCCGTTGGCCCATTCATGAAGCGGTTGCTGATCATATCAATGCTTGATGATAAGAATACTCGGTAAAGTACAGTTATGAGAAACAAATGCAAACAAATCCACAGTGCGAAAAAACACACACACCCTTATGATATCATAGTAATTATCTGTTATTCTGAAGACTCTGCGTAAATATAATAGAATAAAGCTAAAATTGCTGATGGATGTTAGGATTACTACATCCTGGGAGCAAGCAGAGTCTACACGCATTATAATGTCATCATTTAAATCTTTCTGGATAGAAATAAAAAGGCAGGTGGATGGACCGAGTGGGCAGAAAATGAGACACAGAAGGCGGGTAACAGGCACAAAAAAAGGGAAGAAGGCGGAAACAAAGAGAGGGATAGAAAAGAGGGAATTCCTGGGACATAATTTCCAAAACGCGGGGATGCTGTTTATACTGACATCCTGACAGGAGAAGTTTAACCATCCGGAGCTTGGGGTATGTGACGTCACCGCAAGATCCGCATTTGTCTTCTTATAACGGGGAAACTGGGTAGTGGTAACGTTGGGTTGTTGCTTTTTCCATGGATGGGGGAAAACGTTAGTACTGTTGGTGACGTTACGCCTGACCCCATTTCTGAGGTATCCAACGTGTGCCATCTTTATGTTCATTATCAGTAGTAGTAGTAGTAGCAGTAGTAGTAGTAGTAGTAGTAGTAGTAGTAGTAGTAGTGGTGGTAGCAGCAGCAGCAACAATAGTAGGAGTAGTAGCAGCAGCAGCAGCAGCAGTAGTAGTACTAGTAGTAGTAGTAGTAGTAGTAACAGCAGCAGCAGTAGCAGCAGTAGTAATAGTGGTAGTATTAGTAATAATAATAATAGTAATAGCAGTGTTAGTAGTAGAAGTAGCAGCAGCAGTACTAGTAGTAGTAGCAGCAGCAGTAGCAGCAGCAGCAAGCAGCAGTAGCAGCAGCAGTAGTAGTAGTAGTAGCAGCAGCAGTACTAGTAGTAGTAGTAGCAGCAGCAGTAGCAGAAGAAGTAGGAGTAGTAGAAGTAGCAGCAGCAGCAGCAGCAGCAGCAGCAGTAGTAGTAGTAGTAGTAGTAGTAGTAGTAGAAGTAGTAGTAGTAGTAGTAGTAGTAGTAGTAGTAGTAGTAGCAGTAGTAGTAGTAGTAGTAGTAGTGGTGGTGGTGGTGGTAGAAGTAATTATAGGGTCCTTCTGTCTCGGAACACGATAGCCGTCCCTTCTCTCACTTCAGTCTTGTTTGGAGCAATGTGGCACAAATTTCCTCTTTTCAATCACTCTCTTTGTTTCTGCCTCCTTCCTTTTCTTCCTGTCACCTCCGTCTTGTCTATTTTCTGCCTTCTTGGTCCATTCTCCTGCCCCTTTTTTTTTCTTTTCCAAAAGACTTGTAACAATTTTCTCTTACCGCTGAAGTCGGATGCGCTGGGCCTGACCTGTCAGGCGCTTAACGGCAGCGCGACGCATTTTCGCTCATATGACAGACAACACTAGTTGCTGTCTGAGCGTTCCACGAGGAAGAAGTTTGGAGCAATGTCTGGAGTGGCTCAGCAGTCTGGACAATCCGTACATGGCAGTCTCTGCCACACTTGTTGCAGGCAGGATTAGAAAACAAAAAACCCCCAAACAACGAAAACCATTGAGGTTCAGAAATAACGCGAGCGATCGGCAAGACAAGTTTGCGGATGTTGTTGTCACTTGAGAAGGAGAGAGAGAGAGAGGGGGGGGGGGGGGGGGGGGGGGGGGGAGGGGAGAGAGAGAGAGAGAGAAGAGAGAGGAGAGATAGAGAGATAGGAGAGAGGGAGAGAGGGAGTGAGAGAGAGACAGACAGAGAGATAGAGAGATTTCCGCTTCTATTCCTTTCCTCTTAATTAGCGTGCTTATCTCCTCTTGACAGCGTGTATGCGGATGTGTTTGGGTGGAAATCCTGTGGTAGTGGTGGTATGACTGTCGCCATGTCATCCGTTGGCTAGTCCCCCCCCCCCCCCCCCTCCCCCCTCGAGTTGTCAGAACTTGTACCATTTAGTCATGAACACTTTCAGTGAGGTGTACATTACGTGTAGACTGTTAAGAAGAGGCTATCCTCTCTTTCTGTTGTTTGTCTGTCTGTCTCTCTGTGTCTGTCCGTCCGTCCGGCTGTCTGTCTTGTCTGTCTGTCTGTCTGTCTCTCTTCTCCCTCTCTCTCTCTCTCTCTCTCTCTCTCTCTCTCTCTCTCTCTCTCTCTCTCTCTCTCCTCTCTCTTCCTCTCTCTCTCTCCCTCTCTCTCTTTTCCCCCCCCTCTCCTCCCCCCCCCTCTCTCTCTCTCCCCCTCTCTCTCTCAATTTGTATTTCATTTACTTTTTTCATACTTTCAGTTATTATTACTTTCTTCTTTTCCCCCCCTTTCTCTATTAGTACATTCGTCTTTCTTTTTTGGGTTTTCTTTCTTTCTTTATGTGTGGTTTTTCTTTGACCTCTTTCTCTCTTTCGTTTTCTTTCTGGTTTTTTCTTTTGCTTTTTTTTTTCTTTCTTCCAGCATTACAGTTCCCCCAGTTTACCCAGCTGTAAATGGGTACCTGCCCTCTTTAGGGCCAGGGAAGGTAAAGCAGCGAGGGAGAGGAGATGGGCGCCGCCCTCAATATGCTGGCCCTAGAGAAGTGAGGTCTCTGACGACTCGCTCCCCTACGACCTTACAGGTTATGGACTCCTTTACCTTTACCTTACGATTTAAAATTTAGCAACTGAAAAGATTGCTATATACTTTTTTTATTTTTGGGGGGGGTGGGGGGGGGGTTGCCTCTTTCTTGTAGACAAAATGAGCAAAATTGTTATCATGACAAAGAAGAGACTTTTTAAATTCCTTCGTTTTCTGTTGCTTTTTTCTTTATCTATATCCCTCTCTTTCTTGTTTTTGTTGTTTGTTTGTTTTAGGTAGACATAGCCAGCAAAGAATAGAACAAGACACAGAGAAGATTTTTTCTTTTTTTTTTCATATGTTTTTTTTTCTTATTCTTTCTTTCATTCTTTCATTCCTTCTTTCTTTCTTTCTGTCCGTCTGTCTGTCTGACTTTCTATCTTTTTTCTTTCTCTCTTTTTCTCATCCTAACGTCCTCCCCCTTCCCTTTCTTTCTCATTTTTTTCCTGCTTTCTTTCTGTCTGCACTTTGAATGTAGGCAAGACAAAAAGGCGGGACGGAATTTTAACGTGTGCATAAGATGCTCTGCGTGCGTTTGCACACGGGGCCTCGGTTTAAAGTCTCATCCGAAGGATTTTTGGGGGGAGTGGAGTCGGCACTGAAGGTGTCCCCATAACCTATAAGGTCGTTGGGGAGCGAGGCGTCAGAGACCTCACTTCTCTAGGCGCCAGCATGTTGAGGACGGCGCCCATCTCCTCTCCCTCGCTGCTTTTAACTTTCGCTGACCCTTAAGAGGGCAGGTACCCATTCACAGCTGGGTGAGGTTGGGGGACTGTGCTGAAGGCAAGGCGCGCAAACGGTCATCCATCCACTACAAGTTGTTAAATGAGCCCCCAGTTATCAAACGAACCCTAAGTTATCTTGACAAAATCATCATGGAGAGATGGGGACAAAAGCCCGTTGAATATTGCAATGCCATCCTCATAGAGACTGCTTGTTCATATATATATATATATATATATATATATATATATATATATATATATATATATATATATATATATATATATATATATTATACCGAAAGGTTAGGACCAACCTTGCCAGCCGTCAGTCTAGGAAGACTGTGGAGTTGCATGTGCTCTACTTCTGGAACAGCGTGGGTCGGTTGTGGCTGGCCAATCCGACACAGGAATGACAGACAGTCCCTACGGCAGAGGGCACATCGCATGACAGACGGACTGTATATTATAGCCGAATGGTTAAGACTGTGTGACTTGAATCCCGTGCGTTCATGGAGGTCGTGGTTCAAACCACGGCAGTGGGCGGGCAACTGGTGGAATGAAGGGTTGGGGATTTTCACAGTCTACCAAAAATGCAGACCTGCTAGTACTACCTTAACTCCCTTGGTATATATCTACACATGGAGAAAATCAAACAGGTATATATCTACACATGGAGAAAATCAAACAGGCACGTTAAAGATCCCGAAATTTATGTTTAACAATCGGTGGGTTAGGGAAATATGAACATACCCAGTATGCATCCAGTAGTGTACCCCCCCCCCCCCCCCCCCCCCCCCCAACCCCACCCAAAAAAAAAAAAAAAAAAAGATGAGCTGCTCTGATGTGGGAATATGTCAGCTGATGCCTGCAGAGCTAGAGGCACAGGAGAGAAGACCAAGCACTACGCGCCCCAGCCAAGGAGAGAAGAGAGGAGAAATAAATATCGTAGGACACGGAGACAGATAAATGGAAACTCAAAAATATTGACGAAGTTTGTGAGTGTGACAGGGGAGACAAACGTAGTCTTAAACGGGACAACAGGAGGAGTAGTAGCCCTTTTTCTCCCGGAGGGGGGGGGGGGGGGGGGGGGGGGGGGGGGGGCGGGCCGCTGTCAGTATAAATAGCATCTCTCCACCTTCTGGAAATTCTATGCTAGGAAATCCCTCTTTTCTATCCCTCTCTTTGTGTTTGCCTTGTTCCTTTTTTTTCTTTTCACCTTATTTTCTGCCTTCTTGGTCCACTTCTCCCCCCCCCCCCCCCCCCCCCCCCCCCCCCATAAAGACTTAAAAAATAACAATTCTCTCCTATGTCGGATGCGCTAGGCCTGACTTGTCAGGCGCTTAACGGCAGCGCAACTGCGTTTTCGCTCATGTTACAGACAACGGTAGTTGCTGTCTGAGCGTTCGAAGAAGAAGAAGAAGAAGCAGCAGTAGCCCTTTGAGAGGAGACAACTGTTGTTGTTGGCCAAGTCAGAGGACTGGCCTGGTTATCTCTCTTGTGGTGGCTGTGGCTGGCTCTCGTCTTCTGGATTTCGCTCAGTGAAGAGTGGCTGGGGCACTGCAGTAATTTTTCAGGCTGTGTCTTACTAGGGCAGGTTGAACCTGGCGGAGCCCATTCCCTCTCCAGGTAGAGGGTGCATGCTGGGTAGGTTTGTGTTTCCGTAGCCCACCGAACGCTTGACGTGGATTTCAGAATCATCATTATTTTATTTTATTCATTTTAATTTTATTTGTTCTTTTATATCGAGGATAATGGAATAAGCACTCTTGTGCTTTTTTTTAAACATACAGTCCCCGTGTGTATGCGGTTTTTGTAAATTTTGTCATCTGTTTTCACCGGCACACAATGGCCTACTCTTCCGAAAAGCGGAACAGGAGTTAACGTGTGCGCAAGATGTTCTGCATGCGTTCGAACACGGGGCCTCGGTTTCTAGTCTCATCTTTGATGAGGAATGTCATCTTCTGCGTGCGTATATACATGAAGGTCTGCACCTTTAAGTTGACCTGAAGTAATCCCCACCTGTAATTCATTTGACATCGTTGCCGAGGTTCTAATCTCTGTCTGCCTGTCTGTCTATCTATCCCTGTACTGTGTCTTCTCATCCGCAGCCGCCAGTCTGCTGGTGTGTCTGTTCATCTATAATATAGCTGTCACTTCTAACTTTGAAAAATGAACTTTCAAGTATAAAAATGATAAAAAGACACTCTGTTTCTCTCATCTTTTGTATTTGAAAGTGAGCTTTGAAGTATAAAGTTATATCAAGCCACACTGTTTCTCTCTTTGTTGTTGTTTGTCAAATAAAATATTGTCAAATGTCTTTGTTGTTGTTGTTGCAGCATTGGGCTGGCTTGTTTCCAGACTGCGCTCCTTGGGCACGTGACATCTGGCGGAACCCTCATCTTTCTCTTGGTACAGGATGCATGCTGGGTATGTTTATGTTTTCGTCACCGCCAAACACTGACATGAATTTCGGAATATTTAACGTGGCGTATTTTTGATGTTCTGCATGTATGTGGGCCCGCCCGTACACAGAGGGTTGTTAAGGTATGACACGTCTAGTACTTTTGATCTTGGGAGAATGTAAAGATCCTCAGTCTTTGAATTCACCATATACTGCTGCCGAGATTCGAACCCTCAACTTCGTGGACGTACCCACAAGAAAGTTATCCACTCGAGTGTAGTGTCATTTATAATTTTACCAGGTTATTCTGTCTCTGAGTGTGTCTGTCTGTCTCTGTATGTCTGTCTGTCTCTCTCGTGTATTTGTGTGTGCGTGCGTGTGTGTGTGTGTGTGGTGGTGTGGTGTGTGTGTGTGTGTGTGTGTGTGTGTGTGTGTGTGTGTGGTGGTGCGTTGCCGTGCATGTATGTGTGTGATATGCGCATGTGTGCTTGTATACGTTTATATGCATGCATAAGCGGGTGCAAGCGGATAGCCATACACCCTTATTAGCTCACTACCCAGAGAGACAGGCACACACACCCTCTCTCTCTCTCTCTCTCTCTCACACACACACGCACACACACACACACACACACACACACACACACACACACACACACACACACACACACACACACATCGCAAACACTCGAACACCAACACACGCACGCACGCACGCACGCTCGGACACACACTCGCACACATTCGAACACACACTCGCGCGCGCGCGCGCACACACACACACACAGACACACACAGACACACACAGACACAGACACACACACACACACACACACACACACACACACACACACACACTCACACACACACACACACACACACACACACACCAGAAATTCAATATTATAACACTAATAGCACACACCCCAGCCACTAAAGCCACCATAAGGTTCAAACTTGGAGGCTTGCTGAAACCTGTGAACTCAATATCACAATAGACTAGACCTTTACCTGTTAGATAACAACAAAAAGCCTCGAGTGTGTCCGCGTCAGTGTGTCAGGAATTAAGCAGTCAATCTATCAGCCAGTTTGTCACCGCTGTCCTTACCGGAATGTTATGTCCTTAAATGGTCTCTTCCCTCGCTAACTGGTGCAAGACGTCCAATTTGGGCCAACCCGCTCCATGAGTGGACACACGTTAAAAACCTGTTCCGCTTTTCGGAAGAGTAGGTCATTGTATGACGGCGGGAACAGATGACAAAATTTACGAAACTGCATACACACGGGGACTGGATGTAAAAAGCACATGAGTGCTTATTTCATTATCCTCGAAATAAAAAGATAGATAAACAGAAGTTAAAAAAAATGTTTAGCGTATTATCTTTGACCAACACATATGTAAACACGACCCAAAATATTGGGATTAAAAAGATATGAATTAGATATACACTCAGGAGAGACTGCGAACATATAAAGAGAACTCCCAAACTTTTTCGGGAAAATCCGTTGAGTTTGACCCGAAGCTTCGAAGATCATAAGGTGGTATGTAATATCAGCAAAGGGGTAATATTGAGGTTCAGTGATATCAAGGTCGAGAGAGTGGCACATTTTAAACTGAACGCATACACGCCTATGTCAAATATGAATCGCACTTTTCCACACGAAGTTTCTAGGCTGAAGTTGCAATTCTTATCATCGTCAACCCTGACCAGTTTACGACAACATTCACTTAACGACACCACACAGGTACCACCCCTCTCCCCACCTCAGCCGTACACAGTAGAAGTACCTCACCCCTCCTCCCTCCTATTTCCCGGCCTCACACACTATCATGTATACGATTTGGGCAACGGTGGAGACTAGCCTACTGAGAGCTTTAGGTACATTACACCAAAGACTCGAGACAAGGTTATCATTATGGGGGAACAGGTTCCAAAATCACGCCCCTCTCTCTCTCTCCCTAATCCACTCTTTGCTATCCACCACTCGTGTTTCCCAATCCCTTAAATGCAAGTCTCAGTCTTGGGTTCTCAAGTAAAAATATGCTCTTTTGAAAAGTTTTCCGTTTTTAAAATGTTTCTCTGTTGAAAAGAAAAAAAAATCCTTGTGTAAAATGCTGATCGTGTTCGGAACTAACCTGAAAATGTGTGCAGAATGAAAAAGTTGCTGTACGTATACTCTCAAAACTTTTATTTAAATGACCTAGTTCAAAGCAAAGTTAGGGGCAGTAATTCTGAACTCTATCGAACACCCAAGACAAAAGGTATAGGGCCTATCCAGTTTCTCTGGAAGCTGTTCCATTTCTTGTCGAGGAACTGTGTGGGGGTTGACACCCCGATTTTTTCCCCTTGAGATCGTTTTGACAAAAGGCTCTGTGAAGCGTGCGACAAGCCCCGGTATCTGTTTCTCCAATCGCTGGAGAGACAATGGCGTGCTTAAATAGCAGACGACGCGGCAGACGACACCGCAGAGGGAAGCGCGCCAAATGGGGATTCGAGTTGGAATTGGAAGACGTGGGGACACTGTCCTTTAGTGTTGATAGTGCCAGTGCTAGTGCCAGTGGGGGTGTCCGTACATCGTCTTCTGAGGGCGGGTCGGATTTAGTCGCCGACATGCCGCCTATTACCAGGTTTATTCTGGAAGGTTCCAAACTGGACACTAAGGTAAGTCATTAATGTCAGGTTGTTGATTTTTGAGAGGCATATTTCTTTGGATACGGAGAATATTTTTTGTTTCTTTCGATTTTGGTATTGCTCTGTGAAAGGACAGGAAAGTAAGTGATTTGTTAAAGCGGCTAGACGTTGTGCTGATCAATTCGCTTTCGTTTTCTTTTCATCTCTTGTAGCTTCACTCGGTGTCACTAATTTTCACTACCATTTGATTTTTCACCCCCTCCCACCCCCCTCCCCCAGCAGCTCCTCCCCTCCGTCGTCACCTACCCCCACCCCACAAAAAGGCAACAATTTCCGTTAGCAGTGGTTCTCTTTGGGGCTTCAAGGCTTGTTTGAATGAGCAGAAAAGACCCCAGTCCGAGATGAAATCGGTAACTGATAAAATGTATTGTTAAAAACCCAAAACCATTGCATAATCAAACTCTTTGATAACGATGAAGACTACACGCAGTAATCAATCACACGACGTGCCCATGTATTCTCGTTTGTGTATCCCAGCTAATTATTACCCTCGTTTTTGACAGGCATGCGTTCAGACATATATATACACATCCTAGTACCTGGCAGTATTTATTGTTTGCGCGAGTACACAAGCTGCAGTACCATAATTATGTGAAATACAGTTGTGTGTGTGTGTGTGTGGTGTGTGTGTGTGTGTGTGTGTGTGTGTGTGTGTGTGTGTGTGAAGTCGAGTCAGATCAAGTCGAACTTTTATTTCCAGATGGTACAGTGTGTGTGTGTGTGTGTGTGTGTGTGTGTGTGTGTGTGTGTGTGTGTGTGTGTGTGTGCGCGTGCGTGCGTGTGTGTGTGTGTGTGTGTTGTGTGCACGCGCGCGCGGGCGTGTAGATATCCCTTCGGCTAAAAATGTCAAACCTCCACAACAGTTCTTAAACATTTCAGTCTGTGATAATCTAATGACATAAACAAGGATCAAGGTTGAATTTGGGATGCATGTATACAAATCGTGTACAGGTGTTCGCACATGTATATACACACAGCATGTATGGGTGTTTGCACACACATATATGGTGGTGTTTATGCGCATTCACTGGCACATGTGTGTGTGTGGGGGGGGGGGGGGGAGTTGTGAGTGTGTGTGTTGGGGGGAGGGGGTTGTTGTTGTTGTGTGTGTGTGGAAGGGTGGTGGTGGTTGTGAATGTGTGTGTTTAAATTTTATAAATTTTAAATGTGTTGTTTTTGTTGACTTCGATTTTACGTCTGTTCACTCTCAGTGACATTAGACGAAGTGTGTGTGTGTGTGTGTGTGTGTGTGTGTGTGTGTGTGTGTGTGTGTGTGTGTGTGTGTTTGTGTGTTTGTGTTTGTGTGTGTGTGGTTGTTGTTGCTGTCGTTGTTGTTGTCGAATTTACGTCTGTTCACTCTCAGTGATATTAGACGAAGCGCGCGCGCGCGCGCGCGCGCGTGTGTGTGTGTGTGTGCGCGCGAGCGCGTGTGTGTGTGCGTGGGCGCGTGTGTGTGTGTTTGTGCGGGACATGCGTTGAAGAAATGCATGGTCTGAAGGCTGCACCCACTCAGTCCCCTTGAAAGGAAGAGATTTACGTCAATTGTTATCAGCAGACATTAAACGACGTTTATTTATCGCAGTAGATCTATCGTAAAACACAATCACCCTACAGCTGCCACCCAAAAAGGCTACCTGCCTACCTACTTCTGGGGTTGTGTGTGTGTGTGTGTGTGTGTGTGTGTGTGTGTGTGTGTTGTGTTTGTGTGTTAGTGTGTGTGTGTTCTGTGTGTGTATGTGTGTGTGTTGTGTTTGTGTGTGTTGTGTTTGCGTGTGTGTGTGAGTGTTGTGTTTGTGTGTGTGTGTTGTGTTTGTGTGTGAGTGTTGTGGTTGTGTGTGTGTTGTGTTTGTGTGTGTTGTGTTTGTGTGTGAGTGTTGTGTGTGTGTGTGTGTGTGTGTGTTGTGTGTGTTTATGTGTGTTGTGTTGTGTTTGTGTGTGTGTTTATGTGTTGTGTGTTTATATGTGTGTGTTGTGTTTGTGTGTGTGTGTTTACGTGTGTGTATGTGTTTATGTGTGTGTGTGTGTTGTAAGTGTGTGTGTGTAAGTGTGTGTTGTGTGTGTATGTGTTTATGTGTGTTTATGTGTGTGTTGTGTTGTGTGTGTTTTGTAAATGTGTGTGTGTGCGCGTGCGTGTGTGTGTTGTGTGTGTTGTGTGTATGTGTTGTGTTTGTGTGTATGTATAATAATAATAATAATAATGTATGGAATTTATATAGCGCTGAATCTTGTAAAGCAACAAACCAAAGCGCTCAGATAACTTTTTTTTTATATCGAGGATAATGGAATAAGCACTCATGTGCTTTTTTTTAACATCCAGTCTCCGTGTGTATGCGGTTTTGTAAATTTTGTCATCTGTTCCCACCGGCACACAATGGCCTATGTATGTATGTGTGTTTGTGTGTGTAAGTGTGTGTGTGTTGTAAGTGTGTGTGTGTGTGTGTTGTGTTTGAGTGTGTGTTGTGTGTTGTGCGTAAGTGTGTGTGTTGGTTGTTGTGTGTGTGTGTGCGTGCGTGCGTGCGTGCGCGCGTAGTGTGTGTTTGTATGTGTGTGTGTGTGTGTGTTGTGTGTGTGTGTGTGTGTGTGTGTGTGTGTGTGTGTGTGTGTGGAGAGAGAGAGAGAGAGAGAGAGAGAGAGAGAGAGAGAAGAGAGAGAGAGAGAGAGAGTGAATGACAATGACAAATTTCTTTTATTTCGAGGATAATAATAAGCACCCATGTGCTTTTTTTACATCCAGTCCCCGAGAGAGAGATTGTATGTGTGTATGTACGCGTGTGCGCGCGAGCGTGTGTGCGCGTGTATTTGTGAGATTGTGTGTGTGTTTGTGTGCGTATGTGTTATGTGTATGTATGTTTTGTCTCTGTGTATGTGTGTGTGTTGTGTATGTGTGTGTCTGTGTGTGTGTTGTCTATGTGTGAGTATGTTTGTGTGTGTATGTGAGTGTGTGTGTGTGTCTGTGTGTGTCTGTGTGTGGTGAGAGAGAGAGGGTATGATTCTCTCTCTCTCCTCTCTCTCTCTCTCTCTCTCTCTCTCTCTCTCTCTCTCTCTCTCTCATCCTCTCTCTCTCCAGTATAATTATGGTTTTATGCCCCCCTCTTTCTCCCATCCCACAAATGCTCCACCCCCTATTTCCCTGTTTTCTAACCCCCCCCCCCCCCCTCCTCCCAACTGTTTGTGTTGGCGTCATGTACTTCTTTTTTTCTCTCTTAAACACTTGCAAAGGAGGAACGATAGAACCAAGAATGGAACCAATGTAGAGGAAACGAATTTCGCTCTGGTGCGTGCGCGCGCGCGCGCGCGCGTGTGTGTATGTGCAAGCGTGCGTGCGTGTGTGTGTGTGCAAGCATGCGTGCGTGTGTCCGTGCGTGAGTGTGTATGTGTGTGCAAGCTTGCATGCCTGTGTGCGTGCGCGCGTGTGTACGTATGTATGTGTGTACGTGTCAGCGTGCATGTATGGCAGTACTATTTAGTATTAGTGTATGCATGACAGACATAAAATGAGAAAGAAAATCGCTCTATGACATCCTCTGCCAATATTTGTAAGATGAGGAGTGTCTTATGTGGCACAAAGTTAAGTATTGTGAAAGAAATAAACATCGTCTGCATGTCATATCATCCACCGTTTAATTAAAGGGGTGATAAAGGATACTATTGTTTTTCGAAAACTCTTTGGTATCTTATACAGAGATCACATCACTAATGAAGAAGTGAAAACCAGAATTTAAAACGCTATTAGGATAATAATGAAGAGATCCTAACTTATGTGAAAAGAGTACGGCCATGTCACACGAACATCTGGACTGGCCAAGACTGTCCTACAGGGAACAGTACAAGGAGGGAGACGAAGAAGAGGCAGACAGAGAAAACGATGGGAAGACAACGTCAGAGAGTGGACAGGCCTTGAATGGAACGATTTGCTACGAAAAGCAGATTACCGCGGGGAGTGGAGGAAGCTGGTTGCAAAATCTTCATTGATGCCCCCCACGGTCCACGGGACTACGGGGTAGGAGAAGGTGAAGGAAGGAAGACTGCTAGACTGCTACGGAAAACAGAGGACTGCTGGGAGTGAAGGAAGCTGGTGTCTGTTTGTATCAGTGTCTTCTAAAACTGAATGCATTTTCTTTGAAATTACTTCCACTACAGAAACTACATTTGGGAGAGCCACAGAAACGAAAAATGAAATGTCTTCTCACCTACCCTAGTCACAGTGACTGTGTACAAAGAAACAGTCGCGAGCCAGGAATGTAGTCACCGTCCCAACCCCATTTCGTGAAAAACGAGTTACGTAACTGAATGTACACGGGGTTTGCTTATCAGAAATCGTTTTGTTTGTTGAAGATAATTTCATACAGAACGTTTCGTATAGAATCATCAGACGTAATATCATATCACCGGATTTTTTGGCCAGAAAACAAACAGAACAGTTTTGGAGAAACTCATGCTGATTGGCTGAATGAATGAATGAATGAATGAATGAATGACTAGATCTAGCTGATTGCTACAACATTCATTTTGTGGATTTCACTCTATGAGTCGAAGCCTGATTACTTCGTTCATTGATTATTTGAATATATATATATATATATATATATATATATATATATATATATATATATATATATATATATATATATATATATTATTTATTTTATTTTATTTTATTTTATACCACTTTAAGTCACGAGATTTCTCTGCGTGAAATTCGGGCTGCTCTCCCCGGGGAGAGCGCGTCGCCACAAGAGCAGCGCCACCCTTTTTTTTTTTTTTTTTTGGTCTGCAACTGTATTTGTTTTCCTATCAGAGTGGCTTTTTTCTAAGAATTTTGCCAGGGACAACTCCCTTGTTGCCGTGGGTT
>CM054145.1:18569823-18574823 GCA_028751875.1 Rapana venosa
TTATCTTTGTCCCCTAGCCCCACCTTTTCTTTATTCCAAGGCAAATGAGAAAAAACATGCAGCTGTGTGTGTGTGCATGCATTTTCTCCCTACCCCCTCCTCCCACCACCACCTCACACACACACAAGTAAATCCATTTAACCCTATCTCTTCCCCATACTTTGGTCTCCTTCTCTCCCCGCCCCCTCTACCTCCACCTCCACCCTCCATCCTCCCACTCTTATCTTTTCTTAAGCCATTTCTACAAGTAGCCTGAAACCAAACATCGGAATTTTTTTTCTCTCCCCGTAGAGCGCGTCTTGTTTGTACCAGGAGCTAGAGAGTGCCTTGGTTTCTCAGTTGTTTTGCTAAAATCCATCGTGTTATGTGAAGTTGTTTGGTCAGTTTTGTTTGCTATGCTTTTCCAGTTATGGGGGTGGGGGGTGGGGCTAGCATTTTTCTCTCGCTCTCTTGTGAATTTGTCTGTGACCTTAGTAGGCTGTCTGTGTGTTTGACAGTGTGTGTCTGTGTCTGTGTGTGTGTCTGTCTGTCCCACTTTTTTGTCTCATGTTTGTGTTCGTATTATTATCTTTCTGTTCGTGTGTGTTTCTGTGGTTATATCACTGGTATGTTCCCTTTGTCTTTCTGTGTGTGCGTGTGTGTGTGTGTGCGTGTGTGTGTGTGTGTGTGCGCGCGCGCGCGCGTGTGTGTTTGGGTGTGTGTGTGTGTGTGGTTGAAACATTTTTGTATGTCTTTTCCTGAAAGGGTCAAGAGTCAAGCAATAATGTATTTAAATGAAAAAGGCAACAGGGAAACTTGTACACGAGAATCTGTCTGTCTGTCTGTTTACCTGCTTGTCTGTCTGTCTCTGTCTCTCTGTCTATGTCTCTATGTCTCTTCCCCCCCCTCTCTCTCTCTCTCCCCCCTATCTCTCTTCCCCCCCCCCCCCCCCCCCTCTCTCCCCTCTCTCTCTTCGCCTCACCCTCTCTCTCTTTCACTCTCCTTTCTGAAATTTTTGTTGGTGGTTATTATTCTCCACTTTTGCCTTCACTTTGTATCTCCGTCTAGGAGCTGCTACTGTTGTGTCACTCTCGCTGTACGTTCTGTCATTACTTCTTCATTATGAACTGGATTGTGACATGTATATTTGTGCCGTCCAGAAGTTGCTACTGTTATGTTACTCTCGCTGTACGTTCTGTCATTACTTCTTCATTATGAACTGGATTGTGACATGTATAGTTGTGCCGTCCAGAAGTTGCTACTGTTATGTTACTCTCGCTATACTTTCTGTCATTACTTCTTCATTATGAACTGGATTTTGACATTTGAAGTTGTGCGTACACTACAGGAGATATCACGGACTCCTGCCTTTTGGGTATCCCAGGTAACAGAATGGTTGTGTGTGTGGTTTCCTTTTATCTGGTTTTCCTTAGTAGCTAGTGTCTGTATGTAGACTGATCCCTGCTGTGTGGAGGGAGGGAGGGCTGTGTATGGTGGTTGTGTTTAGGTGTAGCTTGCTATGGCATGAATTATCATGTAGTGAGCCAACTTCTTTCAGCACTCTCTGTTTTAGGTTGGGATTCGTTGTTGTTGTTGTTGTTGTTGTTGTTGATGATGATGATATGCCCTCATGGAGATAGACTTTGTTCAAAGTGTAAATTTTTGTGAAGTGTGGGATGAATTTCATTATATATCTCCAATCGTCGTAACTTTATTGAAGAAAGGAAAAAAGAAATGTTGGTGGGATGAATTTCATTATATCTTCAACCATCCTAACTCCCTTGAAAAAAAGGGGGGAAAAAGAAAGGTATATGGGATTAATTTTATTACATCTCCAATTGTCCTAACTTCATTGAAGAAAAAAAAATATATATGGGATGAAGTTCATTGTATCTGCAATCGTCGTAACTTTATTGAAGAAAGGAAAAAAAGAGTATTTACCAAAAGTTTATTGGACAATTCCAAATGTGTTGAGGTTTTAAGTCTTTCTATATAATTCCAAAAATGAAACATCCGCTTACTCGGTTTGTTCTTTGTTGCCACAAATAATCTGAAAATCGTTTAGACTTCGCTGCTCAACTCAAGGACTACTTAAAAGTGCCCCCTCGTTTTTTTTATTTCCATTTGTACGTATTGTTGTTGTGTTCTTTTTTTTTTTATTGAAATGATAGTTCACTGTTGATGCATTGACCATATTGCTTTATGACAACTTCAATTATTGTTTGTTTGTTTGTTCCCAAAGGTCGAGGCTATGTTTCGTGTTTTGAGTTAGTTACATGTAATATGTCACACTTTCGTGTACACCATCAGCGCCAGGGCTTTATCACACTTCTTGATTAAACCATTGATTCTGGGGGCAACAGCAAAGAGACTGTAGGACTTCTGACCAGTGGCTTTCCCACTCATGGAATTCCACTTAATAGTCTTTAACGATCGACTATGGCTTCTTGACTAGGAGGCTTGACTTGCACAATCCTTATGTGCTGCATGTCTGGGGGCTGGTTGGCCTTTGGAGAACATTTTCAACGCTGACTGTCCTTATGCCCACTTGGCCTAGAGAATGGGGGTGTGCTGTGGGCAAGGCATCTCCACTATAATCAAATTTGTGCCCAATTTCCAAAACAGCAGCTGCCTCCTCTGCTGTTTTGGGGGTCATCGTCGAACACGACGCTCAAACATATTATATACATGTAGGCCCTACACCTAGTGGGTTTTTTAAATACACATTGCCTTGCCATGGTATGCCGTAGAAGGAAGCAACACGCCTTGCGATAGTTGTATCAGCTGGGGTTTTTTGGGTGTTATCGTGAAACTATTTGTATGACTAACTGTGAGATTGTGCATCTTGACTATTGGTCATTGTACTTTCCGCGAGTGTGGTCTAAAAATAAGGGTGTTCCCATAACCTATGCGGGTGGAAGATGTCAAAGACCTCAGCTTCTCTAAGGGACAGCATATTGAGGGCGGCGCTCATCTCCAAACCCTCGTTGCTTTACCTTCCTTGTCCCTAAAGAGGGCAGGTACCCATTTACAGCTGGGTGAATTGGGGGACTGTACTGAAGCCAAGGCGCAAAACCGGTCACCCATCCACTTGGCAGCCACACTCATCACCACTTAAGTGCGAGTAGTCTGCCACTGATTATTTATATATATATATATTATATATTATATATATATATTATATATATATATATATATATATAATTTACAGTCGGTTTCTTTCAGGAAAAGAACTATTTTACTTTCTGTAATTGATAGTATAAATCGCTGATACTTCTTGAACATCGTATGCCTTTTTTTTTTTTTTTTTTTAATGAAATAACAACGAAACAACCCTTATGACTGTGCTACAGGATTGAACCTTCAAAATATTACAGGAATTATTGGTGTATCGTGTGCTGGATTGTGAAATAATGTTCAAAAGTGTAGTGTGACGAGGTGTATCACACTGTGTACGTTGCGTGCTGTGCAGAATGGTACTGTATTTGGTGGATTGTAGGCCTACATGAGGTTTTTGTGTGTGTGAGAATGATTTAAGCTGTTCATTTCTCACCATGTATGAGAAGTGACATGACATGTTGTAAGGTGTACTACTGTTCTGAACTAACACCAGCAGCAACAGCAGTAGCAGCAGCAGCAGCAGCAATGGCAGCAACAACAATGACAATAGCAGTGACAACGATAGCAACGATGGTTATGATGTGTGGGCTGTTGTATTTTTTGTTGTTGCTCCTTGGCTAGAATTCCGAGGTTCACTAAGGGTGAGATTTTGCGTTTGCGACCTATTTTGTTTTGTTTTGTTTTTTTGTTTTGCTTTATTTCCATCATTAAGGTAGCCGCATTCCACTTTCATGAGTTCTAACGTTACGAAAATGATGGTGCTGATGATGATGACGAATACGATGTTAGTGGTGATAGTGATGATGACGACAATACTGACAACATCGACGAAGACGATGACAATAATGATGAGGAAAAGTTCATTGACGAAAATGATGATGATGATGTTGATGATGATGATGATAATGGTACTTATCATAGTGCTTATTCATAGCATTACAACACAGTTCGAGTTACACCAAAAGCAAGGTTTATGTTCAATAATATGCCTTTAATCACTGTCGTTGACAGGTTTCATATTCTATTTGGGGAAAGTGTGTGTGTGGGGGGGGGGGGGCGGAAGCGTTTGGTTGATTGCGTTGAATCCTTGATGAATCATGTTCATAATGATCAGAACGTTGTAATTGGTTATCTTCCCTTGCTTTCTTCCACTACTCCTCTGTCTGCCTGCCTGTCTGTCTCTTCTCTGTCTGTCTGTCTGTCTCTCTTTCTCTCTGTCTGACTGTCTGTCTGTCTGTCTGCCTCGCTCTCTGTCACTCAGTTTCGCTCTCTGTTTCTGTCTGTCTGTCTGTCTGTCTGTTTGTCTCTCTCTCTCTCTCTCTCTCTCTCTCTCTCTCTCTCTCACACACACACACACACACACACACACACACACACCCCACACACACACACACACACACACACACACACACACACTAACAGATAGACATACAAACAGACTGACTGAACACACAAAAACAACATCAATATTCCACAGCAGTAGTAGTAGCAGTAGTAGTAACATAACGCATATCGCTGTACCCTCTCCCTGAACGCGGGTGACAGGTCGCCCAGCACCCTGAAGAAGCTGCCCACCTCCAGACAGAGACTGGACGGACTGGGAGGAGGAGGAGGAGGAGGAGGGGGCTCTGACTACAGCCTTCACCTGGCTCACAGGGGGGTCATCCTGCCCACCGAGCGGTTCTACCAGGTAAGATTTCGCACGTACGCACGCGCGCGAACAGAAAAGTATAATATGGGTTTACTTGTGTGAAGATTTTGGGTTGGTTGTTTTTTTTTAAACTGGAGGATCTCTATTGTATGATTTTTTCTTAATCCCCTAGATTAAGCTCTGAGCTTCATCAGTGGTGAGATTTTTACATATGGGACCGGGTTGTTGTTTTTTTTTGGCTTTCCATGAA
>CM054145.1:18579823-18582323 GCA_028751875.1 Rapana venosa
AGAAGAATAAGAATACGGGGGTAGGGAGGGGGTGGGGACGCTCGATGGTGGCAGCGACGAATCGTGGATGACACAGAGCCGATGAGCTCCAAGTGTTGATTGTGATCGGAAGAGGCCACGGTTGACAGACATTCTATGAAGATGGGGTGTTAGGTGGCTCGGGTTTGAGCGTCGAGTGGTGCCATTGCTCGTGTACGGTCACCCTCTCGGGCTCTGCGGGGGCACCTTCCAGTCACTCAACACACGTAATCAAAACAACAGAGCAAAACTACACACAACAAACCACCAACACCAACAAAGCTGGCGCTCCCTCGTTGTGAGAGCCAGCGCCCTACGATTGCGTCTGTGGTCTAGAGGTAACGTGCCTGCCTAGAAAGCGAAAAGTCCGGGTCGGAAGTGCGCGCTGGTTCGATCCCAGTTTGGGCCCGAAACTCCCCCCCTCCTCCCTCCCCCCCCTCCCATCCATTAGAGACCATGAGTGGTGGTCTGGGTGCTAGCGTCTCACCCCAAAAGACTAAACCACCACGCTAGGTCTGCTAGATGGGAGAAATGTTTTTTTCTATGTGGGTGCGTTACCTCTAGACCACCGATCCACAGTGAGGTCCTATTTTGCCACCATTCTGGTGTATCAGACCTACAGGCACATCCTCACAGTGAGGTACATAGCGTCCGTTCATAGACTGTGTGGAGGGGGAGTATTTCCTGACAATAGGCAGAGTGGTATCGGGTTGCTCTTCAGCTCCAGGCGACCTTTTCGGTACATGCCCTTCTTGTCTTTTGGCCGTTCAAGTTCAGTTCTACTGCCTGGCTTTTTTTTGCCCTCCACCTTCTGAAGTGTTTTTGCCTGGAGGAACTGTACAACAAAGTTAGAAAAAAACATGCAGAAACAGGTATCACAACTTTCTGATAATTTACTCTCGTGTATCACTGTTTTGAATTAAACTTTAAAACATGTTCAATCTTTCTTGAGGTCGTATACAAAACAGTATGAGCAAAGGAGAAACGGGTTTAAAATGATAGCGTTGTGTACTGAATTTGTTGTTTTGTTTTGTTTTTGTTTGTTTGGTTTTGCACGAAGGGTTGTTGTTTTTCGATGCTTTTTAAACGATTTTAAACTGATAGCATCATGTATGTAGTTTACGAGTCGTGTTTGTCTAAACGTTTGTGGCGGTTCTTTACCTTCACTTCACCTACTCGTACGTAGTCTTGTTGACTGTTGGTGCACCACTGAAGAGTTGTGATCCTAGCTACTTCTAAAATACTTTTATCTATCAAAAGAGCATCGTTCTCATCAAGGTTTCTTTGTTCCGAAAAGAAAGAGAATAATGTGAAACGGCGTGGGTTTTTTTCTTGCATGATAACCAAACTCGTTTTAGCGAGATGTTTTGAGCACGTACGTATTGATTTGTCTCTGCAAGATATAGCGCTATATAAATTCCATTGATTATTATTATTATTATTATTATTGTGCCCAACCCATCACGAAGCGTTTTCATAATGTGGGGGTATCAGCTGCTGTTTTTAAACTCATCATCTCTGTTTCTCTCCAGTCGTTCTTCATTCACCGTAGTTTCTACTGTGTAAGTTGTCTTTTATTCTTCGTCGAACGCTCAGACGTTTGTTTGTCTGTCTGTCATATGAACGGAAATGCGTTGCGCTGCCGTTAAGCGCCTGACAAGCGAGGCCCAGCATAACCGACTTCGGCGTGGTGGAAGAGAATTGTTATATTTTTAAGCCTTTCTGGGGGGAAAAAGGGCAGGAGCATGGACCAAGAAGGCAGAAGGTAGACAAGGAGGAGGTGACAGGAAGAAAAGGAACAAGGCAGAAACAAAGAGAGTGATGGAAAAGAGGTTCCTGGCTCACCATTTTCAGAAGGTGGAGATGCGCTATTCAGCTATTCAGTGCTATGTAAATTCCACACGTGATGATGATGATGATGATGATGATGATGGTGATGGTGATGATGATGCTATTTGTACTGAAAGGCCCCCGGCATCCCCACGGGGGGAATGGAGGGGGGGGGGGGGAGTCAGTTGTCTTTAAGACGGTATGCATTCTTCTTATTGCAAGTCAAAGTACATTGAATAAGCAGTGCATTTGCTTTTTTTCATCAAGCCATCTATCTAAAGAAAAAAAAAGAGAGAAGCAAGTCTTGTCTGTGAGTACTCTTTATAAAAACAGACAATGCTTTCTGCTTTCGCTGCCTCATTTTCTTCTGACATCCTTCAGCTGCTGTTCCTACGCCTCTCATCCCGGTTGCCCCTCACACAGCCAGCCATGCATCGTCTCATGCTGTCTTGCTCCTGAAGCTGGCAGCTCCCAACCAACTGCAGCTCTTAATTAATCCGCCATGACATTACCGGCTGTACTGTTTAGTTCGCGATTGAATTTGTGAGACAACGTAGAAGGTTTCAGTTCTTCTTCGTCGAACGCTCGGACAGCAACTCGTTGTTTTCTGTTATGTGAGCAAAAAATGCGTTACGTTGCCGTTAAGCGTCTG
>CM054145.1:18587323-18589829 GCA_028751875.1 Rapana venosa
TGTGTGTTTTGTGCGTTGTGTGTGTGTAGTGTTTGTGTGTGTGTGTAATGTGTGAGTTTGTGTGTGTGTGTGAGTTTATGTGTGTGTGTGTAGTGTGTGTGTGTTGTGTGTGTGTGCGTATATGTGTGTGTAGTGTGTGTGTGTGTGTGTTTCTTCTTCCTCCTCTTTTCTTCTTCTTGTTCTTTGCCATCTTCTTCTTCTTTGCATTCTTCTTCCTTTGTTTGCATTCTTCTTCTTTTTTGCATTCTTCTTCCTTTTTTTGCATTTTCTTCTTTCTTTGCATTCTTCTTCTTTGCATTCTTCTTCTTCTTTCTTTGTATTCTTCTTCTTTACATTCTTCTTCTTCTTCTTCTTTGTATTCTTCTTCTTCTTCTTTGCATTCTTCTTTGCAGTCTCTTTTCTTCTTCTTTGCATTCTTCTCTTTGCATTCTTCATTCTTCTTTGCATTCTTCTTCTTCTTCTGTGCATTTTTCTTCTTCTTTGCATTCTTCATTCTTCTTTGCATTCTTCTTCTTCTTGGCATTCTTCATTGTTCTTGGCATTCTTCTTCTTCTTTGCATTCTTCTTCTTCTTGGCATTCTTCTTCTTTGCATTCTTCTTTGCATTCTTCTTCTTCTTTGCATTCTTCTTCTTTGTCTTCTTCTTCCTCTGCGTTCCTTCCCTGATTGTGCTAAATTCTTAATCTGGATGACGAAGTCTGTAGTGTATCGTAGTAACCCTGCCAGTCCCCACAGTTTTTCCTGTCAGAGCTCTACTGGGCTGGGCCATGTCTGGTGTCTCAGAGTGTTGAAGGTAGGACAGGACTGCAGGCTATGGATAGGGGGGATGAAGTTGTGCCACAAAGGCATTTTTCCATTATTTGTTTTTCCATTTTATTCTTTTATTTCGAGGATAATGGAATAAGCAATTTTGCTTTTTTATTATATCCAGTCCCCGTGTGTATGCGGTTTTGTAAATTCTGTCATCTGTTCCAACTGGCACACAATGGCCTACTCTTACGAAAAGCGGAACAGGATTTAACGTGTGCGCCAGATGTTCTGCATAAGTCAAGGTGCAGGATATGGGAGAAGATTTGTGGGCCTGTGCCACAAGGGCATAGGTCAGCACACCATTCAAGACAGCGATGGCAAATGAGAAAATTTATTGTTTATTCTTTTTTTATTTCTTCTTTTATTTCGAGGATAATGGAATAAGCACTCATGTGGGTTGGTTTTTGGGTTTTTTTTTACATCCAGTCCCAGTGGCCTACTCTTACGAAAAGCGGAACGGGTTTTAACGTGTGCGCAAGATGTTCTGCGTGCGTTCGCACACGGGGGGCTCAGTTTATTATAATTAATAGTCTCATCCGAAGGACTTTTTAGGGGAAGTGGAGACTGCACTGATATTAATGCCAGAGGAAAATAATCCTCTTGAACGAGATTCGAACCTGGGTCAGCAGATCACGAATACATCACTCTAACCACCAGGCTATCCCGCCCCCCTGAGAAGAGAAGAGGTCTGTATTTTATGTCATCCTATGTTGCAGTTCGAGCCTCTGCTGTGGCGGCCTCTTTTCGACCCCCTGACCCGGCCTTGACCTTGGAACCGGAGCTGGCCAGTCTGCAGAACCGCATCTCCGTGACCTTGGGAGACGCGCCCCGCACGCGCTCGGTCATCAGGGGGAGACGACTGAACCAGCTGCCCAGCATCGGCAAAGTGGCCGCCATCCCCAAACCTGGTCAGTCCAGTCAGTCTGGGCTTGCTTTGAGCGAGCCCCCAGTTCCATTTTCTTTTATGTTTTTTTGTGTGTGGTCTATACATTTCTTATATGTTTTAAAGTAGACGTTTTAATTACGAAAACAAATCTGTTTGATTTTTGCTTTTATTTCAATTTATATTTTGGGTAATCTAAGTCAGGGGCTTTGGGCAAGCCCTATCTTCATTTCGTTTTTTTTTCCTTTTTATGTTTTTTTTGTGTTGTCGTCCATACACTTCTAATGGGCTTTAAAATTAGACGTTTTAATTAAGAAAAAAAAGTGTTTGAGTCTTGCTTTTATTTCAATTTATATTTTGGGTTATCTGAGCCAGTAAGTCAAGGTTTTGATCCAGCCCCAGTTTCATTTTCTGTTTTCCTTTTATCGTTTTTGTTTCTTTCCAATACACTTCTAATATGTTTTAAAATTAGACGTTTTAATTAAGAAAAGAAATGTGTTTCAGTTTTGCTTTTATTTCAACTTATATTTTGGGTTACCTGAGTCGGTCAGTCAGGGCTTTCTTTGAGCGAACCCCAGTTTCATTTTCTTTTTTTAATTTTATGGTTTTTTTCTTTCTATACACTTCTAATATGTTTTCAAGTTAGACGTTTTAATTAAGAAAACAAATCTTGTTAGATTTTTGCTTTTATTTCAGTTTGTTTGGGTTACCTGAGTCGGTCAGTTAGGGCTTTCTTTGAGGCGAACCCCAGTTTCATTTCTTTTTTTCCCTTTTAGGTTTTTTTTCCTTTCCTTACACTTCAAATAATTAGTTT
>CM054145.1:18592829-18595329 GCA_028751875.1 Rapana venosa
GCAAAGGCTAGCTTTGTATTTTCAAATACATTTTCCAGAGACTGTTCAGAAAATGTAGGTAAAAAAGGTTTTACAATAGGGCACTCAAATATGATATGAGTATTGGAAATATGATCCCCACATAGACATCTGACATGTTTACAAAATGTTGTAAGGAATGCATTTAATTTAATTCTAAAATATAGTGAATTAACCCTTCTCACCGATATAAAACGCGAATCTATTTGAGAAGGAGCCATATAACAAGAAATATGGGCAGTGGTCAGACAACTTTTTATATATGGTTCCTTGAATTGATCAGATTCTTTAAACTTACCCCATGAAGTTTGTTCTAATATTCGGTATCCATCCTGTAGAGATAAGGGAACATCCAGTTCTATCGATTCCATGTCATGTCTTGCCCCCTTTTTTGCAGCTCTGTCAGCCCATTCATTTGAAAAAATTCCAACGTGAGAGGGCACCCAACAAAAAGAAACAAGAATACCTTTTAAACTTAGGAGGTGTATGACATATTTAATTTCAAAAATAATTCCGGAGACCTTCTTGAAGTTTGGGGATTTTATAGCACACAATACTGACTTGGAGTCAACACAAAGCAAGATATGAAAGAAGGAAAATGGAAAATCAAGAATATAGTTAAGAGCCATAAGAACTGCAATAAGTTCAGCTGTAAATATTGAACGATGTTTACCAAGATAGTACGATTTCTCAATTTGTGTTGTGTGTGTGTGGTGTGTGTGTGTGTGTGTGTGTGTGTGTGTGTGTGTTGTGTGTGTGTGTGTGTGTGTGTGTGTGTGTTTACCTATTAATGTCTGTGCACAAGATTTTACAAAAAATACAAAGAAATTATGGGGGAGGCATTGAACAGCTTAAACTGCAGCAAGAACAATTACAAAAATTTGCCAACAGGGCTTCTGACTAAACCACTATCTATCTCCAACATAACCACATTATCCGCCAATAATTGTTCAAATGACATATGTGCATGCGTGTGTGCGTGCGTGCGTGTGTATTTGCGTGTGTGCGTGAGTGTGTCTGTTTCTGTGTGAAGTCAAGTCAAATCAAGTCAAGTCAAAAACACTTTAATCATCCCATGAAGGGCAGTTACAATACTGACAGGCACATTGATACATTGATACAGTATCATAATCTCGAAAGACACAAGAAAGCTACATTTCATATTGATTTCAACATTCCAAGATAACTTCAAATAACAAGAAATATCACACACACACATACACAGAATGTTTCTTCAAATCGTGCTGTACATGTGTGTATGTGTGTGTGTGCATGCTTGCATGCATGTGTGCTTGCATGTGTGTATATGTGTATGCGTGCGTGCGTGCGTGCGTGCGTGTGTGTGTGTGTGTGTTTATTTTAATCAATGCAATTTTTTATTTCGAGGACAATGGAATAAGCACTTGTGTGCTTTTTTACATCTAGTTCCCATGTGTATGCGGTTTTGTAATTTGTGTCATTTGTTCCTACCGGCACACAAGGGCCTACTCTTAAAAAAAGCAGAAAAGGATTTTATTGTGTGAGCAAGATGTTCTGCGTGTTCGCATGGGGCCTGGTCAATAGTCTCATCAAAGGCCCATTTAGTGAAAGTAGGATGAACAAATCTGTCACTCTCTCTGTCGCTCTCTGTCTTTCATTCACTCTCTCTCACACACATACACACGTTATTACTGTGTTATTATTTCTAGTGGTGATGGGTGATTATCATTATTATTTTTATGAGCTTATTGTAATAATTATTATTGTGCGCGTATGTACGGTTGTAAGTGTATGAATGTGTGTGTGTGTTTTGTGTTGAGTTGGGTTGTGCTGTGTTGTGTTGTGTTATGTTGCGTTGCATTGCGTGTGCGTGTGTGTGTGCATGTGCGCGTGTGCATGTGTGTACCAGTTATGCAGTGTATTTTTTCTTGTTGGGGGGTCCATTTTTGTTGTTGAAGAGGTTTTTAAAAAAAATGTTGGTGGTGGTGAGCCTGTGTGTTTCTTTTTTTTAGTTTGTTTTATTAGTATTGGTTATAGTAATAATGAAGTTAAATAATATTGATCAAATTGTTCTTTGTTCCTAGATAGATGGCTTGATGAACAAAAGCAAATGCATTGCTTATTGGATGTACCATCTGGAAATTAAAATGTGACTTGACTTGACTTGACACACACAGAAACCTACCTACCTCTCTTTTCCTTCCACCCTCTCTCTAGGCCCCACCTCTCCTCCGTCACCTCCTCCTTTCATCAACCCCCCCCCTCCCCCTCTCCTTCCTCCTCTCCCCTTCTTCTCTTGGTGTCCTCTTTAATTAACCTCTGCCCCCACCCCCTCCTCCCTGTCAACAACCCCCCCCCCCCCCCATCCCTTGTCTGTCTGGTTTCCCCTCACTACACTTCAAGGCCAGATGACTAGACATAATATAACCCTGATGGCTTGAGATAAACAGAAGGGGGTGGGGGGGAGTTGGGTGGTGGAGGGGAAGGAAGCAGAGAGACTGGC
>CM054145.1:18600329-18605329 GCA_028751875.1 Rapana venosa
GTGTCTGTATGTCTGTATTTTTATTTCTTCTGGGTTGTCTTCTCCCTCTATCCGTTCCCTCTTCCTTTCTTTTTTCTTTTTACTTTCTTTTCTTCCTTCATTCCTTTCCTCCTTCGTTTATTTAATTATTTGTTTTTATATCGTTTGCTTAGTTCTGTCTGTCTGCCTGGCTCTCTGTGTCTGTCTGTCTGTCTTTATCTCTCTACCTATCTATCTATCTATCTCTCTCTCTCTCTCTCTCTCTCTCTTCTCTCTCTCTCTCTCTCTCTCTCTACCTATATATCTAAGTATTCATCCCTGATTGTGATTACTATTGTCCTTATTTTTCTCCCTCATTAAAAAAATTCATTCAAAATGTTCACACAAAAAAAATTGTTCTCCCTCTCTCTCGTACAGGAATGTTGGCCTTAAAATAGTAAGATTTCGTATCCCCCCCCTCTCTCTCTCTCTCTCTCTCTCTCTCTCTCTCTCTCTCTCTCTCTCTGGTTAGAACATTGCGTTGGCAATCTGACAACACGGGTTCGATTCCCGTTCAAGGGGATATTTTCCCCTGGAGTTAACATCAGTGCCGACTCCACTCTCCCCAAAAAGTCCTTCGGATGAGACTATAAACCGAGGCCCCGTGTGTGAACCCACGCAGAACATCTTGCACACACGTTAAATCCTGTTCCGCTTTTCGTAAGAGTAGGCCATTGTGTGCCGGTGGGAACAGATGATAGAATTTTCAAAACCGCATACACACGGGGACTGTATGTAAAAAAAAAAAGCACATAAGTGCTTATTCCATTATCCTTCATATAAAAGAATAAAATAAATAAATAAATAAATAAATGAATAAATAAACAAAATCTCTCTCTCCTGGAGGGAGGAGCGGGAGAGATCAAACATTGAGTTTCTTGAAGGTGCCGGCCATGTTGGAAAAAGCGTCTTCCTGTTTGCGGTCCGCTTCCGGCTTCAGGGTGTAGTCCACAAATCCGAACTTCCCCTCCTCCTCCATCTCCTTGTCACTCTTCATCATCACCTCCACCCAGTCCTGCAATGAGATTGATTGATTGATTGATGGATTGAGTGATTGATGGACTGATTGATTGATTGATTGATTGATTGATTGATTGATTGATTGATTGATTGATTGATCGATTGAGTGAGTGAGTGAGTGAGTGAGTGAGTGAGTGAGTGAGTGAGTAGATTGGATGGTTGGCTGGTTAATTGATTGGTTGTTTGGTTGGTTGGTTTTGATTGGTTGGTTGGTTGTATTGATTGATTGATGATTGATTGATTGATTGATTGATTGATTGATTGATTATTCTATTCCCCTCAAAATTAATTTTTAAAAAATTGATTGGTCGATTAATTGATTGATTGATTGAATGGTTGGCTGGTTGGTTGGCTGGATTGAGTGAGTGAGTGGTTGGTTGGTTGGTCGGATTGATTGATTGAGTGAGTGAGTGAGTGGTTGCTTGGTTGGTTGGCTGGTTGGTTGGGTTTAAATGATTGATTGATTGATTGATGGATGGATGGATGGATTGGATTGGATAGAGGAATGGGATGGATGGATGGATAGATAATCCGATTGGTTGGTTGATTGATTGATCGATCGATCGATTCATTCATTCATTCATTCATTGAACATTCAACTAATGTGAGTTGTTTGGTTGGTTGTTTAATTGATGGATTGATTGATTGATTGATCTATATTTTTTTTATTCTTTTATTTCGAGGATAATTAAATAAAAACCCATGCTGTTATATTGTTGCTGGGGGGTTTTAACATCCAATTCCCGTGTGCATGCGCCTTGTAAATGTTGTCATCCGTTCCCACTGGCACAAATTGGCCTACTCTTCAGAAAGGACGAGCGGGTTTTAACATATGCGCAAGATGTTCTGTGTGCATTCACACGCGGGATCTCGGTTTATAGTCTCATCTGAAGGACTTTTGGGGAGTAGAGTCATTACTGATGTTAACTCCAGAGGAAAAATTCCCTTGAATGGGTGTCTTAGTGGTGATTCGAAATGAGACAGACAGACAGAGACAGAGAGAGACAGAGACAGGGAGATAACAGAAACAGAGACAGAGAGAGATTTTATTTATTTATTTATTTATTGTGCTTTTCTTCATCCAGTCCCCGTCTGTATGCTGTTTTGTAAATTTTGTCACCCGTTCCCACCAGTACACAATGGCCTACTCTTCCGAAAAGCGGAACGGGTTTTAATGTGTGCGCAAGATGTTCCGCGTGCGTTCGCACACGGGACCTCGATTTATAGTCTCATCCGAGGGACTTTTGGGAAGACTGGAGTCTGCACTTATGTTAACTCCAGAGAAAAAATCCTCTTGAACGAGAATCGATAATTATCTGGGTTATTAACATCTCCCTATTTATGTATAGGAATGGTTACAGATTTGGCCCAGTCTAAGGGCCCCGAGAGAGAGACAGACACAGAGAGACAGAAACAGAGAGAGAGAGTGAGAGAGAGAGGCAGACAGACATAGAGAGAGAGAGTGAGAGAGGAGTGAGAGAGAGACAGAGAGAGAGAGACAGAGAGAGAGTGAGAGAGACAGACAGACAGACAGACAGACAGAGTGAGAGAGAGAGAGAGAGAGAGAGAGAAGAGAGAGAGAGGAGAGAGAGAGAAGAGAAGAGAGAGAGCTCATCTCAAACTCGAATATTTAATTGAGGTGGCTTTTAACACATGCCCTATGAAAATGAGAGAAAACCAATAATTAATAAGCAACAGCCATGACGTACGTAAATAACAAACATACATAATACAATCATTCATATACATAATATCATGCAATACATACATACATACAAAACATATATACATACAATATACTATATGGATACATACATAGTGATACATACATCTATATACTATGTAGTACATACGTACATATCATAGATTATCATCTGCCCGTAGTCTGCCGACCGTGGGGCACCCTCAAAGACTCAACAACCAGTTCCCTCCATTCCTCTCTCTGTTCTGCCTTTCTCGGGTTTTGTTGAGTTCAGGCCTGTCCATTTGCTGAGTTATCCTCCAGCTCTTCCTTGTCTGCCTCTTCTTCTTCCTCCTTGGACAGTGCTTGCAAAACTGTCTTTGCAAGTCCTTTGGATCTTGTGACATGCCTTTCCATTAAGTTTACGCTTTTTCACGATCGTTAGAAGGTTCTCATACGGTCCAATGGTTTGCTGGATTCTGTTATGCACGCTTTCGTTGCTTATGTGGTCTTTGTAGAGATGCCAAGGAGTCTCCGAAAGCATCTCATCTCCACTGCCTGTACTCTTCTCTCCAAATCTGCAGTCAGGGTCCATGATTCACAGGCATACAGAAATATGGATATGACAAGGGAGCGCATTAGTCTGATCTTGGAGATAAGTGAGATATTTTTATCTCTCCAGATGGTGTTTAGTTTTGACAAAGCTGTTTTTGTCTGTGCAGTCCTGCATACTACTCTGGCTTGGATCCCTGGTCTGATACAATGGCTCCCAGGTACTTGAAGCTTTGAACTGTTTCCAGCTTCTGGTCATTAACCCTGATATCAGTGCTAATGCCGTTGGTGTTATTAGTCATCAGTTTGGTCTTCTCTGCACTGATTTCCATGCCGTATGTTTTGGAGGCCACGTATTATATACACACATATATATAGAGAGAGAGATACATATACATGCATACATAAATGCATACATACGTCCAATATATATGCATACATACATACATACATACATACATTCATCTTTGTCTTTGGGTTGGATTGGATTAGATACAATTTTCAGCAGAGAACGCGTAGCCACAAGAGCAGCGCCCCCGATTTCAGAAAAAACATTCTTGTCTCTATGCGTATTTGTTTCCCTGTCCCAAAAGATTGTCGACAGATTTTTTGCCAAGGAAAACTCTCACCTTGTTGTGGGTTCTTTTACGTGCACTAAATGCTCGTTACATACGGGATCTCGACTTATCATCTCATTAGCAAAACCACAGTCAAAAACGAGTGGGTGGATGGGGGGAGGGGACTCGGGCATGAGGGGGGGGGGGATTTTGTTGTGTTTTTCTCATACAAAGACCACATCACGAATGAAGAAGTCAAAAGACGCATCCGCAATGAAATCGGGCCCTATACTGACCTTCAAACACTCGTCAGACAACGAAAACTGAAGTGGTTTGGCCATGTCACACGCTCCTCTGGTCTTGCTAAAACAATCCTACAAGGCAACAGTGAGGGGAGGAAGAAGAAGAAGAGGCAGACAAAGGAAGAGATGGGAGGAGGACAACATTCGAGAGTGGACAGACATGGAGCTGAGAGACACCCTGAGGGCGGCTGAGAGACGCGAGGACTGGAGAAAGGGGGTTGACAAAGCTTCGAAGGCGCCCCAAAGGATTCGGGATCTGAGGGATCGGTGACGGTGACGGTGAGAGCTCCGGGGTTCACCAATGGAAAGATCGTACGTACGCGACCGTTTTGTTTTTTTATTTTTACCCACCATGCTGGCAGCCTTATTCAACTGTGGGGACGGGATAGCTCAGTGGTCAGAGCACTCGCTTTCCCCCAGCTAAAGTTAACCATCATTGAGCATGGTTACCAAGTTGGATGGGTGACCGTTTGCGCGCCTTGGCTTCAGTACAGTTCCCCAGTTCACCCAGCTGTAAATGGGTACCTGCTCTCTTTAAGGACAGGGAAGGTAAAGCAGCGAGGGAGAGGAGATGGGCGCCACCCTCAATATGCTGGCCGCTGGAGAAGTGAGGTATATGATGCCTCGCTCCCCTACGACCACATAGGTTATGGGACACCTTTACCTTTACCTTTACCTTACCTCAGCGGCTGTGTCTGCTTGTAGTGTGCCCCCGTAACAGGGGGGGAGGCAGGCAGGGTCAATGTATTCGTGCAGTTTGGCCCAGTCTGTTCCGATGCGATGAGTCTGAAAATCAGTCGGGTAGTCTTTTCAGACGGTACTCTGTTGTCTATTCGTGCGTGCGTGCGTGCGTGCGTGCGTGCGTGCGTG
>CM054145.1:18610329-18627829 GCA_028751875.1 Rapana venosa
TTCTCTTCTTCTTCTGCGCAATTCTTCTTCTTTTTCTTCTTTTTTTTTTCCGCTTTTCTTCTTTTTTCGCAATTCTTCGCAATTTTTTTTTTTCTTCTTTTTCTTTTCTTCTTTTTTCTTCTTCTTCTTCGAAATTTTCAAGTTTTCTTCTTCGCAATTCTTTTTTTTTTCTTCTTCTTCTTTTTTTCTTCTTCTTTTCTTCTTCTTCTTCTTCTCCTTCTTCTCTTTCTTCTTTTTTTTGCATTCTTTTCTCAGAATTCTTGCATTTTCTTCTTTTTCAATTTCTTCTTCTTCTTCTGCAATCTTTTTCAGAATTTTTCTTCTTTTCTTCGCATCTTCTTCAGAATTCATTTCTTCGAATTTTCAGAATTCTTCTTTTCTTCGCTTTTCTTCAGAATTTTTTTTCGCTTCTTCTTTTTTGCATTCTTCTTCAGAATTCTTCGCTTTTCTTCGATTCTTGCATTCTCCTCTTCAAAATTTCTTCACGATTCTTCTTCTTCTTGTTCTTCAGAATTCTTCGCATCTTCTTCAAATTCTTCTTTTTCCCATTCCTCCTCTTCTTCAGAATTTTGATTCTTCTTTTCCCCCAGAATTCTTTTCTTTTTTCTAAGTCTTCTTCCACTTTCTGTTGTTTGTTTTTTTTTCTTTCTTTCCTTTTTCTTTTTTCTGTCTGTCTTCTTTCTTTGTTTGTTATTTATGCGTTTTTACTGCTTTTTCTTCAGATTCTTCTTCTTCTTCTTTTCTTCTTCTTTTCTCCTGTCTCTCTCTCTGCCCTTTCTGTCTTTCTGTTGTCGTCTGTCTGTTGCTGTCTCTCTCTCTTTTCCTCTCTCTCTCCTCTGTGAGTGGTTAAAAACATCATCTTACCTCCTTTATTTTAGACAAGTTTAAGAAATCACCCTTGATGAATCCGCAAGGGAATAACGGGAGTGTGCAACGTGCTGTAATCTTCCCAGGGGAAAGAGAAATTTTATAGTACAACATCGTCACTTAACAACTATCAGTATCATAATATCATCTCTCATTATATCAACTTTTCTCAGAACGCGCATCTTATCAGCGGCAGCATTTCACCATCACTACACATTATCTCTCATCATTTTCACGCTATATCACATTATCTCTCATCAACAACATCATCAGATCATCACAATTACATAAACTTTTTTACAAACAGCAGATTTTTATCAGCGCAGCAGCCTTTACCTCACTATATCATTATCATCAATCAATTATCGCTATCATCATCATTATCGTCATCTCAACAACTCATCAGTATCTCTCATCATTTCATCAACATTTTCATCACAACAGCAGCACTTACGAGCCAGCCTTTCCCATCACTACACATTTTCTCATCATCATTTTCATCGCTTATCATCATCATTATCGTCGTTTATCAACAAAATCACTCATTATCACCTAAAAACGATTAACATCGTTATTATCAACACTTTCCCCTCGTCAATCCCATCTTATCCTCATCAACATTATCGTTATCACATGATCATCAACACCATCATCATCGTCGTCGCGTCGTCATCCCCAACATCACGTTGCGTCATCATTTCATGTCGTCCCCATAAGTTTTTCATCATCATCATCCTTACCTCACGTCATCAATGTTATCTTTTTCATCATCGCAATCGGTCACTTTACTCGAGTTTTTCATTCTTGTCGAATCTTTTTCGTCTTGTGTTCCTCTTTTGCGTCTATGTGTGCTTTTGAAAAAACATTTCCTATCAAAATTTTTTTTCATAGTTTTGTCTGCATGCACCAGTTTGAAATATCTGTTTGTTTAAACTTTTGATTATTTACATTGATTGCATGACTGTGTAAGATTGGTTAAATGCATGCGCTTTGTTTTGTTTTTGCAAGTATGCGCTAATAATTTCCCTTTTTTTTTATTATTATTTTTTTTATTTTATTATTATTATTTTTTTTTAGTTGTGGCTTGTGGTATGAAGGGAGCGGGGCTGGCCCCAGCTGGTTTAGCGTTCAATTTTCCAAGTCTCCCTCAGAAAAAAAAATTCAAACATTATTATTAATTTTTTCTAAATCGGGTCCTTCATCTAGAACAAAGTTATATAACAGACAGACAGACAGACAAACAGACAGACAAACAGACGGGACAGACGGACAGACGGACAGACAGAAAGGTGGATCGGTGGTCTAGAGATGTCCCCTGCCGAAAAAAAGCAACAGCTGGAGTGGAAGTGTGGGGTGGTTCGACCGTAGCGCCGAAACTTTGCCCCATCCCCAAAACCTTGAGGGGTTTGGTCTGGGTTCTGTCTTTTGGATGAGACGATAAACCAAGGTCCTGTGCAACACTATTAGCGCACGTAAAAAAAACCCAGGGCAACAAGAGATGTTCCGGCAAAAAAAAAAAAAATTTCTGGTTAAAATAAAACAAAAAAAAAATTCCTCTTAAAAGGGAAACCAAAATTAAAACACATGCAAGACGGGGAAAAAAAAATTAAAAGACTAATTGGTTTTTTATGGGGGGCTTTCTTTTTTCTGAAAGAGAGAGCAGCCCGAATTTCATGAAATTTAAATTTTCTCAATAATTCAAATTTTATTACCCTCTTATTTTTTTTTTCCTTCAAACTTTTGTCCCTTCCTTCAACAACCGAAATTCCCCCTTCTTACCCTAACCAATTTTTCCTATCTTTTTCTTTGTTTCTACGCGCGCCGGCCTCATGGCGTGAAACTGTTTATGTGTTTGTGTTGTGTCTTTTTTGTTTTTTCTGTTGGTTTTGCATTTTGTGATTTTGGGGTTTTTTTGTGTGTTGCGTGTAGGGTTGGTTTTTGTATGTCCTGTTTGTCTTGAAATTTTTTCTGAGCTATTCATTGTTTTGTTTTTATGACTGTTATTAGAATTGGTTGAATCTCCTTAATTTTCTTCAATTTAGTTTGAAATTCATTATTTTACTATTATTATCTCCCCTTTCACCCTCTTTAATTATTATTTTTATTATTTTATTATATTAATCATTTATTCTTATTAATTAATACTATATAATTATTATCATTACTCATTAATATTTTTTATTTTCTTATTTATGTTTTTACATCATAATCACATCATTATTTGTAGTAGTTCATATATATTGTATATAGTATTGAGTTTAGAGTAGTATATAATAAAATATCATTAAAACCAAATTTTATCTAAATTGGTGCAAATTAATATAGGATAAAGAAAGGTTTATTTGTTTTTGCGAATAATTTACGCATATAAATTCCATTTATCATTTTATTATTATTTGCTTATCTCAGAACAAAGACCCGAAAAAACCATAATAACATTCCACACCACCACAACAAAAAACACAGCAATCACTTCTCATACTGGTGTAAGAAAACGGTCGCCCACCCTATCCGACAAGAGTGATTTGGCCACTAGTGTCTTAAAATTCATTGAATTTTGGGGTCAAATGCCGGGTTCTTTTTGCTATTTGTAGACAATCGAGGTTCTGGTTAAATTGGGGAAAGGGGTGGTTGTGGTCCCCCGCTTTAAAACCTGTAAATATAATTTTTTAAAAACTAAGCCTCTGCTTAGAGATCAGGGCATCTTGGGAATATTCCATAATAAAGGTTGAAAACGTTTTTGATTAAGTATCTGGGACTTTTTGACCACAACGTAAACTGGGACGTTAACCTGACGCTATTGCAAAGGGACAACAAAGTTTATTTTCGGTCATTTTTTTGTAGAACAAAAGATCTTTTGTTTTACTGCCAAGGTGTTTCAAGTTTTGGCTTTCTGTTGTTGGTACAAACTTGTGTTAAAACAAAGGCCTAAGAATGTAAAATTTGTCAAAATATTGGAAAAAAAAATCTCTGTCGTTTAAAATTTAGCCTTGGACGAAAGCACGCTTTTGGACCTATTTGTTTCAAAAATTTAAATTTGTGTGGAGCCGTTCAGGCCATAGCAAAACAAAAAAAAATCTTTTGGCCAGAGCTTCGACTTCGAATTCACAATGATGTTGACTACCGGGGTTCTACACCTTGAATTCTGCTGATTGTCTTGTTCGAGTGTAGTATTATTGTGGTGGTGTGTGTTGTGTGGGGGTTTGGTGCTGGTGTGTAAATAATCTGTGTTTGAACTTTTAAAAACATTAATTATAATTTGTTTGGTTGTGGTTGACGTGGGTATCCCATAAGACGTGTTGTTGCGATTTAGCGTGGAAAAATAATTTTATGTTTCTATCAAGGGGTTTTTAAATTGTTTCACAATTATTTTTCCATGCGCCTTTTTTTTTTTATGTGTGTGTTTTTTTGTGGTGACATATTGAAACCAATATAAAATATAGCTTTTTGTCTTTTTGTTTTATTTTGAAGTATCAAATTTTCCTTCAGTTTTTGTAATTGCCCTTATGATGATTAAAGAGTGATTTGATTTGATTTGACTTTGAAGGTTGCCGCTTGGGATTTCTATATTACCAGGCCCGCAGTTCGGAACGCATAAAACATCTCCGCTCTTAAAACCTTCCCCTTTTACAAAGAGACATGTTGCCGGTGGAAACGGGGACAAATTTACAAAACCGGGCATATTATTAAAATAAAATAATTTAAAATATTAATATTTTATCATGGATAAAATAAAGTATAAAAATAAATAATATGTATAAATTTAAATAGGGCAGAATTTTTAAAGCAAAATAAAAGCGCTAACAAAAATTACATCACTGGGGTTAACCACGGGGCTAATGAAAAAAGCTGGGGCCCTATCCTTTTCCCGATAAAAAGAATTTAAAATAGGCTTTGCGAGTTCTTAGAAACTTTATAGATAAGGAAAGGGTTCCTACTTTGGGTCGTGGGGAGAGGGAAAACCTCAACTTCTCAGGGGGGATATGAGGCGGGGGTTCATTTCCCTTGGTGTTTTTCCTTTCTGATAAAGGAGAAGGAATTAGTTGGGTGACATGGTGGGCGGGAAAGGTAGGTGCAACGGTTTTATCCAGGTAACCATTCCCGGGCCTTTATCTTTGTGGGGGGGAGTGCTCTGCCCGTGAGCTATCCGCCCTGGGTTCCATATAACCCTATTTTAAGCGTGAATTTGTCAGTTGGGGAAAGTCCAGTGTACATCTGACTTCGGTGTTGAAAGATTGTCTGTCCAAAAAAGGACGTGGCTGTTTCGGGCTGGTGATGGTTGTCGGTGAGGGCTAGCTGGTTTTGCTTTTGATGGGGGGTTTGGATGGTTGACCTTGGGTATGGGTGGCTCTTGGGTGGGGGGTGTGGGATGGTTGTGTGGCGGTTCCTGGCTGGTGTTATTTGGTGGGGTGGGGGGTATTTGTTTTGATGGTGGTGAGTTGTTGGCTGGCTGCTGGTTTTGTTTGGTGTAGGTCAGTGGGTTTGGGGTTTTTTGGGTTTGGTAATGATTGATTGATTGTATTGATTGATGATTGATTGATCGATCGATTGGTTGATTGGTTGATTGATTGATTGATTTATAGTTTGAGCATAACTCTGTTCAGATGCCTCGGAATCTTGAAACAAAATCTCAAGTTTAAACGACGTGACGCAATGACGACGAATCGATGATGATATGATGATGAGATGTGATGATAAAGACGAGACGACGACGAGATGATGATAAATATGGAGATGGTGGTGATGGCGATGACGATGACACACGACGACGATAAAGATGATGAGGGATGTCCGACGATGAAAACGGATGACAAGGGAACCGACGACGATGACAACGACAACGACGACGACGATGACAACAACAACAACGACGATAGTGGTTGCCAGATGGTAGGTTATGACAACGATGACGACAACAACAACATAATCATCATAATAATAATGCCGATCATGATCACGACGATAAAAAAAAAAAAATACATACATAAATTAAAAAAATGTCCTTGACCTACCCGGATACTGCCGCAGACGATCTCTCAGAGCCTTCAGCTCCAGGAGCCGAGTGTCGGGGTCCTCCTTCAACTCTGTCTTGGCCAGTTCCAGCGTCTCCTCATTCAGAGTGCATGTGTACTCAAAGTCCTCCGCCTTCGCCATTGCTGGAGCGGGGCCAAGGTCAAGGTCAAGGTCGCTGTCGGTCTGGAGGCGGGGAGACAACCGTTTTAGTCACGATGATTATTCGGAGTGGAATAAACAGTACACACCAGTTTTTTTTTTAATCTTATTTTCTTTCGTTTTTTTTAATGATCTATATTCATACCCACGTCTAAGACTCACAGAAATCTGATGATGTAGGAATTTTATAAAAAGCTGAATTTTTGGGTTTAAAGCAACAAATCAAAGCGCTCAGATGACTTTTTTTTTTTTTTTTTGAGGATAATGAATAAGCACCAGGTGCTTTTTTCCATCAAGTCCCGTGTGTATGCGGTTTTGTAAATTTTGTCATCTGTTCCCACGGTCAAAAAGGCCTCTTTCGAAAGGGGGAACAGATTTAAGTGTGCGAAAGGGATTTCTGCATGCGTTGCACACAGGCCTCGGTTTATAGTCTCATCCAAAGGGATTTCACGTGTGAGAAAGCTAGCTCTGACCAAACTCATTTTGATTTTGAACAAATTTTGTAGTTTGACTTTTAAATTTTTCAGCAAACACTGTACCCTCTCAGTCTTTTATCGTCTCTAGTTTCCCTTACCGCAATATGCATTTTGGGGGGTCAACGCTGTAGGAACACAAGCAATCCTCATTTGACGATTATTTCCAACTCTCTCGTGACTACCTGGTATCGCTCTATGACCTCAATCCCAGAAACAAGTACGCAGTGCAGTTTTTTCATACTTAAAAAATGATCTTTGAAAATCACTCAAAAATGTTGCAACTAGCACTCTATAGAAGATACTATATGAACCACAAGCTAATACCGGAGTGTAACTAAAGTGGTTTGGTTTGGGTGGGCGTTTGGATAGGTTGAGTCGGTTCGTGGGTGGTGGGTTAGTGGGTTGGTGGGCTAGTTGGGTGGGTGGGCTGGTTGTTGGGTTATTAGGTGGATGTTTGGGTTTGGGGTTTGGGTGAGGGGGTTTGGTGGAGGTTCGTTTTTATTGTTTCTTTGCCATTTTAATTCAAATCAAGGGTACTTTTTGGCGCATAATCCGTCTTCAAAAAACCCAGGCACCGGGATTGGAGGATGGAGGGATGGATGGATGGATGAAGATATATATAGAAAGAGGGCAGACAGAGAGAAAGACAGAAAAGAGAGAGGGGAGGAAAAAGGGGAGGACGATAAAAAATACTACCAAAATAATAAATTGGCCCACACTTGAAGAAAATGCCACTGCTTAAAGTAATGAAATACACACACACACTCACACCACACAACAACGGCGCGCCCCGCCACCACACAAAACACACACACTTCACACACCCCATACACGGGCGCCCCGCGCGCACACCCACCACAAAAACGCACCACCCCACCCCACACTCACTCATCATCACACACAAACTTAGTTTATCTTCCTCCTCCTCTCTCTTCTCTCTTTCTCTTCTTCTCTTCTCTCTTTCCCCTCCTCTCCCCCCTCCACCAAAACACACACACACAACACCCACCAAACAAAACAAACAAAACAAACCCCACCCAAAACCCCCCAACACCCAACAACACAACAACAAAACAGATAACAAACATACCCCAATACTAAAAACATTAACTGATACACTGATTATTTCTGGTGTTTTTCCCTCTCTTTTTTATATCGAACCCCCCCGTTGGGGTTTTTTGTGGGGACGGTTTGCGCAGTGGTCGGAGCACTCTTTTCCCCCAGCCAAGGTTTAAACGCGTCGAGCGTGGTTACCACTTGGATGGGTGACTGTTTGCGCGCCTTGGCTTCAGTACAGTTCCCCAGTTCACCAGCTGTTAATGGTACCTTGCCTCTTTAGGGTTTAGGGGGGTAAGCGGCGAGGGAGAGGAGATGGGCGCCGCCCTCAAATATGCTGGCCCCTAGAGAAGTTGAGGTCCTCTGACCCTCGGGTTTCCCTACGACCTCCCTTTGGTTATTATGGGACACCTTTACCTTAAACCCGTTTCGTATTAATTGGCTCAAGAAATTATGAAAAAGCCGTGTTAGATTTTTCTTCTGTACACAGTACCTTTACGAATGAATCTGTTTGGTTTTTATTCTCTGAGTCCTCTGTGAGTGAGTGTGTGTGTGTGTGTTGTGTGTGTGTGTGTGTGTGTGTGTGTGTGTGTGTTGTGTGTGTGTGTGTGTGTGTGTGTGTGTGTGTGGGTTGTGTGGTTTTGTTGTGTTGTGTGTGTTCTTACACCGTACCCTTTTTCCAATGAAATCCTGTTTCTTTTCATATCTCTCACTCCCTTGCGTGTTGAGCGAGAGAGAGTGTGGGGTGTATGTTTTAAACCCTACCTTTCCATGAATCCTGTTTCCTTTATATTATATCTCAGTCCTCTGTATGTGTTTGTTTTGTTTGTGTGTGTGGTGTGTGACACTCTGTGTGTGGGGTGTGTTTTGTCGTGTAGTGTGGTATGTGTGATTGTGTGTGTGTGTGTGTGTGTGTGTCGTGGTCGTGCGTTGCGTGCGTGCGTGCGTCGTGAGTGTGTGTGGTGTGGTGTGTGTTGTGTGTGTGTGTGTTGTGTGTGTGTGTGGTGTGTGTGTGTGTGTGTGTTCTGTTTGTCTGTTTGTGTATGTGTGTTGTGTGTGTTTTGGTTTTTGGTTGGTTGGTCTTCAATTTTTACGTTGTTCATAAAAATGATATTAGACACTCTCCTCTCTGTCTCTCTCTCTCTCTCTTCTCTCTCTCTTCCTTTCAAGGAAATAATAAGAAAATAATAATCCTATATAATTTCTATTTTATTAAAAAGAGAGAGGAGAGAGTTGAGAGAGAGAGGAGAAAAGAGAGAGAGAGAAGGGGAAGAGAGAGAGAGAGAAGGGGGAGGAAAAAGGAGGAGAAAGGGGAGAGAGAGAGAATGATTTTTTTTTATCGAGGATAATGGAATAAGCACGCATGTGCATTTTTTACTACTCCCCGTGTGTATGCGGTTTTGTTTAAATTTGTCATTGTTCCCCGGCACCATGCCTACTCTTTTCGAAAAGCGGAACAGGATTTAACGTGTGCGCAAGATGTTCTGCATGCGTTCGCCACACGGGACCTTTGGGTTTTTATCTCATCCGAAGGACTTCGGATGGAATGAAAGTGTGTTTGTTTTTTTTCGTGTGGGGTGGTGTGGTGATGTGGTGTGTATGTGATGTTGTGAGTGTTTTGTAAGTGTGGTGTGGTGGGTATATGTGGGGGGGGGTGTGCCTCTCTCTATCTCCCCTATCTATCTAGCTCTCGCTCTCTCTTTCCCTCGCACACCCGCACGCACACACCGCGCACAAATACGCACACATACAAACACTTACAGAAGAAACTGTTTGACAACAAAGGCAGCGAATTTGCAGTGTTCAATGCTGTACAGAATGTGCTGGGACATTGCCTAAGCAATGGGTGGAGAGGGTGTCTGTACTGGAAAGGTGTGATGGTAGGAATACAGACAGTAGGCTGCCTCTCTTCCTCTCTTCTCTCTCTCTCTCTGTCTCTGTCTCTGTCTCTCTCTCTGTCTCTTCCTCTCTCTCTCTCTCTCTCTCTCTTCTCTCTCTCTGCTCTGTGAGAGAGAGAGGAGAGAGGAGAGTGAGTGTGTGTGTGTGTGTTGTATGTGGTCTTTGTGAGGAGAGAGAGTGTATGTGGGGTGTGTGTGTGTGTGTGTGTGTGTGTGTGTGGTGTGTGTGTTGGGGTGTGTGTTGTGTGTGTGTGGTGTGTTGTGTGTGTGTGTGTGTGTGTGTTTGTGTGCGCGTTGTGTGTGTGTGTGTGGGGTGGAGAGAGAGAGGAGAGGAGGAGAGAAGAACGATGTGGTGTGTGTGGTGGTGTGTGAGTGTGTGTGTATATGTGTGTTTGTATGTCGTGTGTGTGTGTTTTGTCTGTTTTTTTTATATTTTATTTATTATCTTTTATATCGAGAATTTAAAGGAATAAGCACTTATGTGCTTTTTTACTCTAGTCCCCATGTGTTGCGGTTTTGGGCAATTTGTCATCTTTCCCACGGCACACAATGGCACTCTTACGAACATGTTGTGTGTGTGTGGGGTGCGTGCGTGGTGGGTGCGTGTGTGTGTGTGTGTGTGTGTGTGTGTGTGTGTGGGGTGGTGTGGTGTGTGTGTGTGTGTGTGTGTGTGTGTGTGGTGTGTGTTTTAAACCGGTGGTGTGTTTTTAATTTAAGTCTTTTAATTAAGTTGATATTAGACAAATAGTGTGTGTGTTTCGTTGTGAGAGGAGTGTGTTTGTGTGTATTGAGTGTTCTGTATGTGTCTGTTTAGTGTGTGTGTGGGGTGTTTGTGGCTTTTGCGCTTTTGCGTGCGTGTGTGTGTGGTGTGGTGTGTGTTGGTGTGCGTGTGTGTTGGTGTGTGTGTGTTGTGTGTGTTTTGATCTTTAATTTACGTATGTTCACGTAAAAGTGAATTAGATAGGTGAATGTGTGTGTGTGTATGTGTGGGATCTGTATTTGTATGTATTGTATGTATGTGTGCGTGTATTTTGGGGTGAGAGAGATGTGAGTGTGTGTTTTTTGTAATTTTGTGTGTGTGTATGTGTGGTGTGTGTTTGTGTGTGTGCGCGCACGCGCGCATCGCGAGTTGTGTTTTGTGTGTTGCTGGTCTTCAAATTTTTCGTCTCTTCACGAAAGTATTTAAACAAAAGTTGATAGCGTGTGTACTGTATGTGGTGTGTTCAATGTTTACATGCGGATGTAAAAGTGGGCGGTGCTTGCGCCGCACATATTGTATAATGTCTATAGATAATATTTAGCAGCCTATACCGATGCTTCGTGTTTGTGTGTGTGTGTGTGTGTTTTGTGTGTTGTGTGTGGATGTGTGAGCGCGCGCGGCGCGGTGTGTGTCGTTGTGTGTGTGTGTGTGTGTTTTGTGTGTGTGTGGGGTGTGTGTGTGAGAAAGAGAGGGGGTGTGTGTATGTGTGTGGGGTGTATTGTGTGTGGTGTGTGTGTGGTGTGTGTTGTGTGGTGTGTTGTGTGTTGTGGTGTGTGTGTGTGTGTGTGTGTGTTGTGGTTTGGGAGGTGTGGGGTGTTGTGTGTTTTGTGTGTGTGTTTTGTGTGTTTTGTGTGTGTGTGTGGGTGTAGTGTGTGTGTGGAGGTGTGTGAGCGTGTTGGTGTTTTTGGTGTGTGTGTGTGTTGTGTGTGTGTGTGTGTGTGTTTTGAAACGCGCGCGCGCATGGTGTTTTGTGTGTGTGTTGGTGGGTTGATTTTGTGTGTGTGTGGGTGTGGTGTGTGTGTGTGGAGAAGAGAGTGTGTGGGTTTTGAGCGTGTGTGTGTGTTGGGTTGGGTGTATGTGGTGTGTGAGCGTGTGTGTTTTTGGTGTTGTGGTGTGTGTGTGTGTGTGTGTGTGTGTGTGGTTTGTGTGTGTTGTGTGTGTGTGTGTGTGTGAGTGTGGGTGTGTGTGTGTGTGTGGAGCGGTTTAGAGAGAGAGAGAAAAAAGAATGTGTGGTGGTTGTTTGGTGTGTGTGTGTGTGTGTTGTGTGTGGTGTGTGGTGTTGGGGTGGTGTTTTGGTTTGTGTGGGGCGGATTGTTGTATGTGACGTTGTGTTTCAATGAAAAACTACGTGAACAGGATTAATTTAAACTCAACAAACTAAAACAAGGTTTGTGGGGGCAATATGGGGAAGAGCATAATGTCACAATTCGTAAAGTTATTCAAACAATTGATAAATTAACAGTTTTAACGAAAACATTTTGCAATGAAAAAACAAAATAATTATATTGATATAACAAAAAGGGCAACTACAATAGTATGAAAGAAAAGGAAGGGTGGGATTCATATCCCTGATTCACAAAAGGGGAGATTTCCAGTTTCCTCTTGTTATTATTATATATTATTATAATAATATATGTGTGTGTGGTGTGTCTGTGTGTGTGTATTTATTGTTTTAACATTTATATAGATAGATAATAGATAGATAGATAGATAGGATAGATAATAATAGATAGACGGGCGCCGGACGGACGGACGACGGACCGGACGGACGGACGACGGACGGACGGACGGACGGACGGACAGACAGAAACCGACAGAGACAACAGACAAAACAGACAGACAGACAGACAGAACAGACAGATCGCAAAACAACAGACAGAGATAGATGATAGATGATAGATAATGATAGATAATAGATACGTTACCCCCAAAACGCTTTTCTCTTTTTAAAACTAAAATGAAAGTGAGGGAAAGAACCAAACCTGTATATCACAGTGAGAAGGAACCAGCAAACTATACCAAGTATTTGTTTAAATAGTAGTGGTTTTTTAGTATGTAGAATAGCAGTAGTAGTAGTAGTAGTAGTAGTAGGAGGAGGATGTAGTATAGTAATGGTAGAGTAGTAGTATATAGTAAGTATAGTAGATAGTAGTAGTAGTAGAAAAGTGTAGTAGATAGGTAGAAATTATAGTGTAGAAGTTTTGGGAGTAGTAGTAGTATGTAGTAGTAGTAGAGTAGTAGTAGTGTGGGTAGTAGTAGTAGTATATATTGTAGTAGTTGTGTGTGCAGCAACAAAAAAAAATAATAACAAAAAATAAAATTTTAATGATTTATTATTTTTATTATATGTGATGATGAGATAATAATAGTAATAAAGAGAAGAAGAAGAAGGAAGAGAAGAAGAAGAGAAGAAGAAGAAGAAGAATGACATTGTTAGTGCATATCTCGCACAGACAAAACAAAGCGCTTTTTCCTTAATTCACTTTTACACAGTCATGTAGCCAATAACAATTAATAGCACTACAAGTCCCAACTGCGCGCGGCGCGAACACACACACAACACACACAAAACACACACACACCACACACAAACACACACACACAAACACACACACACACCACACACACACACGCAACCACACACAACAAAACCAAACAAAAAACACACACAAGCGCGCGCGGGTGCATTAAGAATCCTTTGGAATGAGACATTTAAAACCGAGGGCCCCCTGTGCGAACGCACGCAGAACATCTTGCGCACAAGTTAAATCCTGTTCCCTTTTCGTAAGATAGGCCATTTGTGCCGTGGGAACATATGATAATTTACAAAACCGCATAACAGGGAATGGATTTTAAAAAAGCACATAAGTGTTTATTCCATTTATCCTCGATATAAAGAATAAAATAAATTAATATTTGTTTAAAGTTTTACACTTTCAGCGGTGATGAATTTCGGCTGTTTGAACCGGACGCTTTGAGATGAAAACAGGAGAGGAAATCTTGGTTTGAAAAAAAAGTCCTTGAGACTGGATGTAAAGTGTTAAGAAGGCTTTTGACGAAAAGAGAGGGGGGAGGTCATTCAGTCGATTTGGACAGAAATAGAGAGGATGGCGAAAGGTTGGACTGGGTTTAATCTAGGTATTGGTAAGTACGAGGTTCTGGAGAAGGAACACAGCTAATAAGTGCTCAAGGAAAAAACCCAAACCCCCAAAAAAATTTCATTTTTATCATTCCAACATATTTCAAAACCCGTAACCCCCCAAAAAACTCAATGTGTGCCACTACCTTCCTTCCTTCTCTTCCTTCCTCCTTCCGCCTTCCCTTTCCTCTCCCGCAAATTGGCACATCTACGGTTTTAAAAGATTTCAATTCCACCACTTTTGGGCTCGGTTCTGAACATACTATGTTCTGCTTGAAAATGCCCTAGTTCTTCATGTTGTCCAATGGGGGTAACTGAAAAGCCTTATTGAGTCATGAAACGTGGCTCCTTTCCCCCCCTTGCAGTTTAAATGTGCTTCGCTGTGTCTGTCCCTTAAAAGGCAAGTAGGGGGATTAGTGAAAAATACGTCAGTCAAAATAACGGTTTGAGAGAATGGGTTGTTTGGCGTGTCCTGAGTAGATCAAACTGGCTTTGTAAAATTCAACAAATTTAAATTAAATAAGAGGGAAGTTTGTTCCGGGCATAAATCGTGAAAATTCCGGGGAAAAAAAATTGCTTTAAATTTCAGAAAATTTCTTACAAATTCAGGGGGGTGGGAGGGAGGGGGGGGGGGAATTCAATTACAAAATCAGAAAAAATTTCTTACAAAATTCAGAAAAATGCTTAAAACAATTCAGGGGGAATTGCTTACAAAAATTCAGAAAAACTGCTTTAAAAATTCGAAAAACACTTTAAAAAACTCCAAAGTTTACAGGAAATGAAAGAAAGAGTAGTTATTTTAATCTATCGAAATTCTGTCTGAGTTCGGGTTTGCTGGTTATCCATTTTTATTTAAAGAATATTAATTTCCCGAAGAGCAACAACTATACCTTTACCGTTTTTAGCCTGGATGCCTTGCGGATGGGTGACCGTTTGCGCGCCTTGGCTTCAGTACAGTTCCCCTGTTCACCCAGCTGCCAATAGGTACCTTGCCCTCTTAAGGGTCAGGGAAGGAAAAGCCGCGAGGAAGAGGAGATGACTCAAGACTGAAGAATACTTTAATGTCTCAACTAGAGAAATTATGAGTGGGATTTTAAAATTATATTTCCACAGCATGCATTATTAAACAATGCAGATTAAGAAATAAGACAGTATTTTAAAAGCCGACAACAATTTACATCACACACACACCCGCACCCACCCATACACACACACACACACACACACTCCACACACCACACGCATGCGGTGGCCGCCACACCAGTAAAGGTTAAGGGTGCAAAGCAAACAAACACAACAATAATTAAACACTCATGAACACATATCGCACAATCTACAAATATCACAGGGACTTTTTCATTTTAAAAAGAAAAGATGACAAAACATTTTTTATTAAAAAAAGTTTTAACACTATTTCCTTCACCATCCAGCTCGCATTTATTCTTGCCTTTGGTTTTCTTTATTAAACTATGCATGCACAAAAAAACACACACACACACACACACTCTCTTCTCTCTCTCTCTTCTCTTCTCTCTCTCCTCCTCTTCCCCTCTCTCTCTCTCCTCTCTCTAAGAGGCCAATTCTGCACACGCTGTTATCTGATGATTTATATGAAACCCCTTCCAAAAATTTTCCCTTTTTAAGTTTTAAAATGTTTAGAAGCTGAAATTTACTTTTTTGGGTTTTTTTGTTTTGACTTTGCATCGGGAAACTTGACCAGATGGAAGCAATGCAAAGTGTTGTTTAAGACGTGGGTATTGTCAGTGGGCGCCCCCTCATATTTCCCGGGCCCGGGGAAGCTGCGGGTTGGGAGTTGGTGTCCTAATATTATTAGCAATGTCAACAACAACAAAACAACATAAAACCAATAATCAGTCATCATATGTTTTTTCCGTCGTGTCGACGTGACCTTTCCAAAACAGCAGAGGAGGGGGGGCCCGCTGTTTTTGGAAAACTGGGCAGAAATTTTTTTATGGGGATGCCTTCCCCCAGTACATCCCACTCTCTCGGCCAAGGGCATAAGGACAAACAGCGTTGGGGATTTTCCAAAGACCAACCGCCCCCCCCGGGGTTCAGCATGATATAAGGCTTGCGAGTCAAGCCTCCTAGTCAGGAGTCTAGTCGTCACTAAAGACCAAGCGTAAAGGGAATTCCAGGTGGGGGAAGAAACCATTTGGGCATACGCCTCCACTTTGCTGTTTTCCCCCCCCGTCAAGGTTTAATCAAAACTGTGATAAACCCAGGGGGCTGACGGGGGAATTATAATGATGAATTTACTAATTTTCGGGTTTTTTTTGGGACAACCCTTTTTTCTTTTTTTTTTAATTCTCTCTCTCCCTTAATACCCTCTGGTTGGTTAGGGACACGCTGGGTGGGTGACAGTTTTAAAAAAACAATTAGGCCATTCTTTTGTCCCAGGTTTTTTTTCAAGGAAATAGAGTGTGACCGGTGTCAGGGGGGGGGATAAGGGGGAGGTTTTGATGTAGCGGAGGTAGAGCTTGTCATTGTGTAGAGCGGGGGTCTTTTGTCAGCATTATATTCTTTTCATATCCCCTATCCCCCCCCCCCCCCCCTCCCTCTTTTTCCAAACCCCTACCCTTCACCACCACCACCCCCAACCACCACATTTTCGTCCCCCTGCAGACGAAACATTAAAAATTAATGTGTGTGTTAATGTGTGTGTGTGTGAGTGTTGTGTGTGGTTAGTGTGAGAGAGAGGGGTGTGTGTGTAGTGAGTGTGTGTTAGTTGGGGTGTGAGTGTGTGTGTGTGGTTGTGTTGTGTTGGTTAGTGTGAGGTGTGTATTTAGGTGTGTATGTTAGGTGTGTGAGGTGTGTGTTAAAGAGGGGGGAAAGGGGTGGGGGAGGGGGGGGGTTCAAATAAAAAGAGAAGAGTGTGGTTTTTTGTGTGGGTGTTGGGTTTGTGGTGTGGTGTTTTTGTATGTGTGTGTGTGTGGTGTGTGTGTTTGTTGGGGGTGTGGGGGTTTTTGGTGTGTTTTGGGTGTTGTGTGGTGTGTGGTGTGTGTGTGTGTGTGTGTGGGGGTGTTACCCTGGTGGTGTACCCTGTGTGTGGTGGTGTATGTATTGTGTGTGTTGTGTGGGTGGTGTGTGAGGTGTTTTTTGGTGTGGTGTGTGTTGTGGTTGTGTGTGTGTGTTGGTGTGTGTGTGTGTTACATGTGTGTGTTGGTGTTATATTTTGGGGTGTTGTGGTTTTTTTGTTGTGTGTGTGGTGTGTGTGTGACCTGTGTGTGGTACCAGTGTGGTTGGTGTAGTATTGTGTGTGTTGTGTGGTGTGTGGGGTTTTAGGTTTTGTGTGTGTGTTTGTGTGTGTGTGTGTGTGTGGTGTGTGTGTGTGTGTTGTGTGTGTGTGTTGTGTGGTGTGTGGTGTGGTACCATGGTGGTGTGGTGATATATTGTTGTGTTTGGTGTGTGTGTGTGTGTGGTGTGTGTGTGTGTGTGTGTTTTGGGGTGTGTGTGTGTGTGTGGTGTGTGTGGGGTGTTGTTTGTGTACCATTGTGTTTTGTTTTTTTGTTTTGTCCATTCACTTTGGTGAAAAGGACACCCCGCATTCAAACCAACATCTCTCTCTCTTCTCTCTCTCTCCTCTCTCTCTCTCTCTCTCTCTCTCTCTCTCTCTCTCTCTCTTCACATGTATGTATATTTATATTCTCACAACTATTTACTGTAGAGGTCTTACTGGGGAAGAATATATAATCTCAGCAACTGATGTTATGAACTGCTGAGAGTCATAAAAAACTTCTTGAACAGTGGAATAATTATTTTTTATGAATATCTATTCCTCTCTTTTTGAACAGGTCAGTTAGGATTGGGCAATCAAACAATAAATGGTGGATTGGAAGAGATTGAGAACAGCAACATGTCACATTTTAAGAATATTTAGTGTTCCATGCATTTAGCCTCATTTTATATATTAAAATTTCTACTTTCCGTGAGCAAGAAATGTTTTCTATTCCGCTTTTTTGAGCAGGCAAATATTCTGTAGGGGACGGGATAGATAGCTCAGTGGTCAGAGCACTTGCTTTCCCCCAGCTAAGGTTAAGCAGCATCGAGCGTGGTTACCACTTGGATGGGTGACCGTTTGCGCGCTTTGCCTTCAGTACAGTCCCCCCCCCCC
>CM054145.1:18632829-18657829 GCA_028751875.1 Rapana venosa
ATTATCTTTTTTTCTCGCTTTTTTTTTCTTTAGATAGATGGCTTGATGAAAAAAAAGCAAATGCACTGCTTATTCAATGTACCATCTGAAAACAAAAGTGTGACTTTGACACACACACTTGACTTGTATTAGGTGTACCAGCTCACGCCTCAACTCTAGGCAAATATAAGGAAGTAGGAGTTCTACCTTTAAATGAATATCGACAGCTTGCTGTGGCAAAATATGTTCTAAGAAGTACAACAAATGACAGCAACGTTGAAAATGAAATCCAGATAAAGTCTGACATTTACTTTCCGAAAAGAGCAAGAACTATTAGCTCGCTTACTACAATTAATACTTACACTTCTCCCCTTTTTAAATATTCAGAACTTAATCCAAATGAATTAGCAAAAATCAGTACAGTCAGCTCCCTACCCACCTTGGGAACTTTTTAAAGCTCATTTTGACATTAATCATTCTTCTGTGAGAAAAGCTGAAAATGTTAACATTCTTACGTCGCTAGTAAAAGAGCATATTCAAACTACTTATCCTGATCATCTCAAAATCTATACTGATGGGTCCGTTCTAAATACTGATGAGGCTGGTGCGGCTTTCGTTATTCCATCATTAAAAGTAGAACGATCTGTCAACCTGTGCATAAATAAATCTATATTTACAGCTGAGCTAACTGCTATAGTTTTGGCACTTTACTATGTACTTGACTTCCCTAAAGACATATTCAACATACTTTTGTGTGCTGATTCTAAATCAGTTTTACATGCTTTAAAAAATTCTACTTTTAAAGTAAGAAAAGACCTAATCATTGAAATCAGGCATCGGGTACACTTTTTGATTTCAAGAGATAGTACTGTTACTTTCTGTTGGGTCCCTCACACACTGGTATCTTTTTTAATGAAAAAGTTGACAGTCTTGCAAAATATGGAGCGAGAAATAAAAATAGTTCTTGTGAAATAAACGTTGCCTTATCTCTGCATGAGGGATACAGTTTGCTACAAAACGCTTGCTGGAAGCACTTCAGAAAGAAAATATATGATTCTGGCTATTGTCTCTATAATGGCTGTACAAGCAATGTGATGGATTTTCAAAATGCTTTCATTTCTAACAAAGTATGTGGTTAGTATAATCGTAGAAATATGTTATCCCTTATGTACAGATTTAAACTTAATGCTTTCAGGACAAAATACGTGAAAGATGTAAACTGTATTTGTGGGGAGAAGATTACCAATAGTCATGTTATTTTTGATTGTGGACATTTAAAAGCATTTTTACCTGCTGTACCAAGTTTGTCACTGGATCAGATTTTGTCTGAACCATCGTTACTGTTGGACATTGTGTTAGGATTGATAAGAAGTACGGTCATTCAGTTTTTGTAGTATGTTAAAGTTAGTTTTTATTAAGTACTTTTATCTGACACTTTTTTGTTATTGTTTCCATTCTCTTGTTTAGATGACTTCTTCCCGTCTAAAATCACTGAATGTGAATAGACGTTAAACTAAAGATCACACACACACACACACACACACACACACACACACACACACACACACACACACACACACACACACACACACACACACACTCTCTCTCTCTCTCTCTCTCACTCACTCACACACACATACACACACACACACACGCACTCTACCTCTCTCGCTCTTTCTCTCTCTCTCTACCTCCTCTCTCTCTCTCTCTCTCTCTCTCTCTCTCTCTCTCTCTGTCTCTCTCTCTTAGAGTCACAGGTACCTGAGCAAGTTGTACATCTGGCAAAGTTTATATTCTATGCCTTTAAAAACAGAAAATCACAACCCATCTAGCAGCTAAGACACCTTTCAATTAGACGTTTTTGCATACCACATAAAATTGTGCTTATTCGGCAAGGCCAAAGACCTGTCTGTCTGTCTTTCTGTATGTATGTATGTCTACATCTGTCTGTTGTTTGGAGTTTTGTTTTTGTTTGTTTGGGGTTTTCTTTGTTGTTGTTGGTTTTGTTTTTACTTGTTTTCTTTTTTTCTTTCTTTTTCGTTAGGAGCTAGTTATTTGAAAAGGTTTTGTGAACTTTATGAATTGCTGCAGTTGTTTGCATCTATCCATTCCCCCTTGTTTATGGACTCCCAAGTCTGAACAATAAAATAATTTGTCATTGTCATTCTCTCTCTCTCTCTCTCTCTCTCTCTCTCTCTCTCTCTCTCTCTCTCTCTCTCTCTCTCTTCTCTCTCTCTCACACACCACACACACACGCACACACACACCACACACACACCCCACACACAACACACACACACACACACAACACACACACACACACACACAACACACACACACACACACACACACACCACACACACACACACACACATACATACTGCTGTCGTGTTTAGACACCATTCCCGAAGTCGGAATGCAGATACCTTCACGGTGGGTTTGTTTTTTTAATTTAAAAACACGGTCACATACGCAAAAGCCTCACCTTTAGCCTCATCTTGAAGCTTTAGGAACGAAAAACAAAATCAATCAATCAATCAATATTTGTGTGGCAGGACACTTCCCAAAACGCCAAATCTGACAACGAAACCAGAGGTGCTTGTGCACACGTCATCAGCCCCTCTTGGCTCTGTCGTCATCAAGAGTGTTGTGGGGGGTTTGACGTCACAAGCAGGCTTGTGTATGACGTCAGTGGTGAGTGTTGCCCAGTTTTCTTTCAGTGAGGAAAAGGATGAGATAGATAGATAGATAGATAGATAGATAGATAGATAGATAGATAGATAGATAGATAGATAGATAGATAGATAGATAGATAGATAGTAGTGTGTGTGTGTGTGTGTGAGAGAGAGAGAGAAAGAGTTGTGTGTATGTGCGTGTGTGTGTGTGTGCCGCGCGCGCGCGTGTGTTTTGTGTGTGGTGTGTGCGCGCGCGCGTGTGTGTGTGGGTGGGTGTGTGTGTGTGTGACAGAGAGAGAGAGAGTGAGTGTGTGTGCCATGCTATAATGTATGTGTGCGTGCGTGTGCGCGTCTATGTATGTGTTTGTTCGTACGCGTGTGTCTGTGTTTGCGTGTGTACTTGTGCGTGCCTATGTTGGTTTGCATGCATGTGTATTTGTGTGTGTGTTGTGTGGTGTGTGTGTATGCACGCGCGCGCATGTGTGTATGTGTGTTTGCGAACGCCTGCACCTACGTGTGTTAGTGCACGCACGTGTGTGTGATTGTGCGTGTGTGATAGTGATGTTGTGATTGTTGTGTGTGTGTGTGATTGTGTGTGTGATAGTGTGTGTGTGTGATTGTTGGTGTGTGATAGTGTGTGTGTGTGATTGTGTGTGTGTGATTGTGTGTGTGTGTGATTGTGTGTGTGTGTGATAGTGTGTGTGTGTGTGATTGTGTGTGTGTGATAGTGTGTGTTGTGTGTGATTGTGTGTGTGTGATTGTGTGTGTGTGATTGTGTGTGTGTGATAGTGTGTGTGTGATTGTGTGTGTGATAGTGTGTGTGGTGTGTGATAGTGTGTGTGTGTGATAGTGTGTGTGTGATTGTGTGTGTGTGATGTGTGTGTGTGATTGTGTGTGTGTGATTGTGTGTGTGTGTGATTGTGTGTGTGATTGTGTGTGTGTGTGGGGGGGGGGGGGGCACGCGTGCATGTTTGTGCCCTCACGCATCTACATTTTGTGAATATTTGCGTATGTATGTCTCCACATCTGTGTCCATCTTTCTGTCTGATATCTGTCAGTCTGTCTGTCTGCTTGTCTGTCTGTCTGTCTGTGTTTCGTCTACATTTTGTTGATATGTACGTATGCATCTCTCTATAACTGTGTATATCTTTCTGTTTGATATGTAACTATCTGTCTGTCTGTCTGTCTTTCTGTCTGTTTTTCTGTCATCTACATTTTGTTAATATCTGCGTGTGCATCTCTTTGTATCTGTGTGCATAATTTCTGTCTGATATTTGCCTGTCTGTCTGTCTCTCTGTCTGTGTATGTGCCATCTATATTTTGTAAATATCTGCGTATGTATCTCTCTACATCTGTGTGTGCATCGATATGTATCTGTCTGTCTGTCTGTTCGTGTGCCATCTACATTTGTAAAATTAATATCTGCGCATGTATCTCTCTACATTTGTGTCCATCTTTCTGTCTGTCTGTCTGTCTGTTTGTTTGTCCGTGTGCTATTTACATTTTATTAATATATGCGTATGTATCTCTCTGTATCTGTGTGCATCTTTCTGTCTGATATATGTCTGTATGTCTGTCTGTCTGTTCATGTATTTATTTATTTATTTTTTATTTCGAGGCTAACGCCTGTTCGTGTATCATCTACATTATGCAAATATTTACGTATGTATCTCTTTACATCTGTGTGCATCTTTCTGTCTGATATTTGCCTGTCTGTCTACCTACCTGTCTATCTTTCTATCTACCTGTCTGTTCTGTCTGTCTGCCTGCCTACCTGTCTATCTTTCTATCTATCTGTCTGTTCTGTCTGTCTGCCTGCCTACCTGTCTGTCTAGCTAGCTATCTGTCTGTCTGTCTGCCTGCCTACCTGTTGTCTAGCTAGCTATCTGTCTGTTCTGTCTGCCTGCCTACCTGTCTGTCTAGCTAGCTGTCTGTTCTGTCTGTCTGTCTGCCTACCTACCTGTGTCTTTCTATCTATCTGTCTGTTCTGTCTGTCTGCCTGCCTACCTACATGTCTGTCTTTCTATCTGTCTGTTCTGTCTCTCTGCCTACCTACATGTCTGTCTTTCTATCTGTCTGTTCTGTCTTCGTGCCTACCTGTCTGTCTAGCTATCTATCTGTCTGTTCTGTCTGTCTGCCTGCCTACCTGTCTGTCTAGCTATCTGTCTGTTCTGTCTGTTTTCCTGCCCACCTGTCTGTCTAGCTAGCTGTCTGTCTGTTCTGTCTGTCTGCCTGCCTACCTACCTGTCTGTCTTTCTATCCATCTGTTCTGTCTTCCTGCCCACCTGTCTATCTAGCTAGCTATCTGTCTGTTCTGTCTGTCTGCCTGCCTACCTACCTGTCTGTCTAGCTTTCTATCTGTCTGTTCTGTCTTCCTGCTTACCTGTCTGTCTAGCTAGCTAGCTATCTGTTCTGTTCTGTCTGCCTGCCTACCTACCTATGTCTTTCTATCTAGCTGTCTGTTCTCTCTGTCTGCCTTCCTGCCTACCTGTGTCTTTCTATCTATCTGTCTGTTCTGTTCTGTCTGCCTGCCTACCTACCTATGTCTTTCTATCTATCTGTCTGTTCTGTCTGTCTGCCTGCCTGCCTACCTGTCTGTCTAGCTAGCTATCTGTCTTCTGTCTGTCTGTCTGTCTGTTCTGTCTGAGCGTGCAGATGAATGCAGAGGGTGTGGGTACCCCCTACCCGACCTTGCAGTCTGCCACAAGCACAATGCCACATGCCCCAGCAAGTCCGTGCAGCCACCACTTCAGGGAAAGCCCACAACAACGAGAGCTTCGTGGTTCTTCCTCCTCGTCTTAGGGCTCTATTATTACTATTATCATCATCATTATCAGGTGTAACACTCTGACAGCTCTGTCTCTGTCTTGTGTGGCTAGTTATCTATCTGTCTGTTCTGTCTGTCTGCCTGCGTACCTGTCTGTCTAGCTAGCTTTTATCTGTTCTGTCTGCGCGTGTAGATGAATGTAGAGGGTGCACGAGCGCCCACGTTAAAACCCGTTCCTCTTTTCGGAAGAGTAGGCCATTGTGTGCCGTTGGGAACGGATGGCAACATTTACAAAACTGCATACACACGGGGACTGGATGCAAAAAAGCACACGAGTGCTTATTCCATTATCCTCGATATAAAAGAATAAAATAAAAAAAATCAATAAATCAATAAATAAACTAGCTGGCTGGGTGGTTGGTTGACTGGTTGACTGGCTAGCAGTCTGGTTGTCTGCCTGTGCGTGTGTGTTTATGTGTGTGTATGTGGGGGTGGTTGTGTGTGTGTGTGTGCTGTTGTGTGGTGGGGGGGTGTGTGGTGGGGGGGGGGGGGTGGAGTGGGGAAGGGTGTGTGGGTGTGGGTGGAGGGGTAGGGTGGTAGGGGGGGCATTAGGGTGTGTGTGTGGGGAAGGAAGCATTGGTGTGTGGGAAGGGGTGGAGGTGGGGTGGGTGAGGCTTAGAGTGTGTTGTGGAGGGAAGGGTGGTGTTGTGTGAGGGAGGTTGTGTGGTTGTGTTGTGAGTGTTGTGTGTGTGTTGTGTGTGTGTGTTGTGTGTGTGTGTTTGTGGTGTGTTTGTGTGTGTTTGTGGTGTGAGGTGTGTGGTTTGCGTGCGTGTGGGTTTGTGTGTGTATGTTTGTGTGTGCGCGTTTGTATGTGTATGTTTGTGTGTGTGGGTTGTGTGTGGGTATGGTTGTGGTAGGCGCGTTTGTATGTGTATGTTTGTGTGTGAGAGGGGGAAGGGGGGAGGTATTGGTGTGCGTGTGTGTGTGTGTGTGTGTGAGGGGGGAGGGGGCTGGTTCGTGTGTGGTAGGGGGGTGGGGGGTACGGGGCCTGAGGTGTGTGAGGGGTGGTGTATGTGGGGGGAGGAGGGGAACTGGTGTGTATGTGTGACGGGGGCAAGGGGGAGGTATTGGTGTGTGTGTGTGTGAGGGGGGGAAGGGATTGGTGAGTGGGGGGGGGGGGGGGGGGCTGGTGTATGTGTGTGTGCGTGTGTGTGCGTGCGTGAGTGAGTGAGTGTGAGTGAGTGAGTGTGTCTATGTGTATTTGTGTGTCTTACTAATTCATTAACATATTTAGTCACTATACTACAGTGGGTTAGCCAGTGACGACCCTCCTTAGATCATTACTTGCTATCCCAGTTACATTACCGCTTTTTTTCCTAACAACAAACTCTCTTCTGCAGGCCATACACAGGATCCTGGTCAGAAAGAACAGGAGACACAAAACCTGTGCAGAAAACCCACACCCTGACAGAACCCCGCCTATCTTTAGCCCCAACTGGCAATTCCATCAAACCGTTCCCCCCTCCGGCAAAATCATGCAAGGGGGACAATCCAGAGTGGTCTTGAGAGTACCAGAGGGCGCTGTCAGCAGTGCCCAGACGATATCCGGCGCCATTTGTACAGACCGGGACAGAATAGGAAAACAGCTCAACCTGACCGAATCTCTCACCGTTACAAGCCCTGTGGCAGAATTTCACGCAGGATCGAATTTTCGTTTCAACAAACCGGTTTCGATCTCCTTACTCCACTTCCTGCCAGAGTCGTGGACAGAGGAAAGCGTGGCCGTTTTGGAAGTCAGCCATGATCTGAAAGAAGGACTGAGGGTCAGGAAACTGAAGCCAGGCATCATCTCAGCGAGCCTACACGGGGACGTACAGCATCCAGGGAGAGTATGTGCACGTTTTCACAGACCATTTCTCAGGCTACGTCTGTGCCGTCTGTGCGGGAAAGCCACGCTGCCGCCTCCTGGTACCCTGGTTTTGGAGCTGTGGGCCAAACAGAAGGGGCTCGGGAGGGAAGGCGGTCAGCCGAGATCCGACTGTACGTGTGGAACGGGGCGCAGTACCTGGAGGAGAAGTGTAGAAGGGTGAGGGTGACTTGGACCATGTGAACGTTAGGCCAGGGGGGGGGAACATTTTTTTTGTGTTGTGGAGACAGATAGACAGATAAGATTAATAGACTGATAGGCTGACGAGATGAAGAGAGACAGAGGTAGATAGAGAAGATAGATAGATAGATGAGAGAGAGAGAGAGAGAGAGATAGAAGTAGATAGATAAAGAGATAGATAGATAGATAGATAGATAGATAGATAGATAACGGATAGACGAGAGATAGATAGATAGACAGACAGACAAACAGATAGATAGATAGACAGACGACAGATAGGTAGATAGATAGATAGATAGATAGATAGATAGACAGACAGACAGACAGACAGACAGAAGATAGAAATAGATAGATAGACAGACAGACAAACAGATAGATAGATAATAGAAGATAGATAGACAAAAGTAGATAGATAGATAGACAGACAACAGACAGACAGACAGATAGATAGATGTATAGATAGATAACAGACAGACAGACAGACAAACAGATAGATAGATAATAGATGATAGAAGACAGACAGACAGACAGATAGATAGATAGATAATATGATAGATAGATAGATAGATAGATAGATAGATAGATAGATAGATAGATAGATAGATAGATAAACAGACAGACAAACAGATAGATAGATAGACAGACAGACAGACAGATAGAGAGATAGAGATAGATAGATAGACAGACAAACAGACAAACAGATAGGTAGATAGACAGACAGACAGACAGATAGATAGATAGATAGATAGATAATAAATAGACAGACAAACAATGACAGACAGACAGAACTGACAGACAGACAGACAGACAGACAGACAGATAGACAATAGATAGATAGTAGATGAAATAGATAGATAGATAGATAGATAGTAATAGATAGATAATAGACAGACAGGCAGACAGGCAGATAAACTCTGACTGACTGACATATAGACTGTTTGACTGCAGGCAGACAGACGATAGACTGACGACTGACAGATACACAGCAACAGACTGATACTAACTGACAGAGAGACAGTTAGACACAGACAGTTCTCATAAATCCTTGACAAAGATGGGGAGGGAGATATTGAGATCTCAGCTTCTCTGGAGGGTCCTGCACTAATTTTTTTCAGGCAGTACAGAGTATCCTGGATACCTTAAACCTGGCAGTAACCTCCCTCTCTCTCTCTCTCTCTCTCTCTCTCTCTCTCTCTCTTCTCTCTCTCATCTTCTCATCTCCTCTCCCTCTCTCTCTCTCTTCCCTCTCTTCTGAATATAAGTATTTAACTCCTTAAAATGAATAAGGCATTGCCATTGCGTGGTCTGGCGGAAGTGTTTAATAATATAATAATGGATTTTAGGAATACGGATGCTTACTGTATGGCTTGTATAGCTTAATGGCAATAAATCAATTCAATTCATCTCTCCCTACCCCTCTCTCTCCTCCTTCTCCCTCTCTCCATCTCTCTCTCCCTCCCCCCTCCCCCCCCCTCCTCTCCTCTCCTCCTCTCTCTCTCCTCTCTCTCTCTCTCTCTCTCTCTCTTCTCTACCTCCCCCCCCCTCTCTCCTCTCTCACTCTCTTCTCTCTCTCTCTCTCTCTTCCTCCTCTTTCTCTCCTCCTCTCCTCTCTCTCACCTCCCCCCCCTCTCTCTCTCTCTCACTTCTCTTCTCCTCTCTCTCTCTCTCTCTCTTTTCTCTACCTCCCTACCACCTCTCTCTCCTCTCTCCCTCTCTCCTCCTCTCTCTCTCTCTCACCACACTCTCTCTCTCTCACTCCTCTCCTCTCTCCTCTCTTCTCTCCTCTCTCTCTCTCTCTCCTCCTCTCTCCTCCTCTCTCCTCCCTCCCCCCCCCCTCTCTCATCTCCTCCTCCTCTCTCCTCTCATCTTCCTCTCAATCTCTCACTCTTTCTCTCTCGTCTTCTCTCTCTCTTTGCACCTGACTCTTCTCCTCTCTCTCTCATCCTCTCCTAACTCTCTCCACCACACTCCGTCTCTCTCGCTACAACTCTGCTCTCTCGCCACTCGATCCCCCCCCCTCCTCTCTCTCTCCTCTCTCTGGCAGTCCTCCTGTCTCTCTGACATCCTGCTCTCATGCTCATCAGGTGCTAATTACTCCTGAGTCTTCATTGCTCATCTTCTCTCTTGAGAAATACTATACATCATCCTTCTTCTCCTTCACTCTGAGATCTCTTTCTCAGGCTCCCTTTCTCCAGGCAGCAATCAGTGCACAGTTCCGTCTACAGTCTGCAAGAACATTGTTGACACAGGAACAAATGATTTCCATTGTGCTGGGTTTTTCAGACGATAAAAGACGTGTGCAATGAGACCTCTTAGCTATCTTAAATAGCCAGTCCATCAATAGTAGGCTATGGTGTTGGTGGAAACGAGATGACAGGAACTTTCGCTTCCGCAGGGTGTAGCATGATGCACCATTGCTCGTAAAGAAACTAAATTTCAGAACAAATACATAGTGGTTCAGCCTTCCTGTCTCTAAGGAGGACCAGAGTACTCATCCATCTTCTATCAGTGTCTGGGGAATTGTTGCGCAGGAGACAACTTCGTTGCTGGCAGGTTTCTTCTACGTCGCTAAAGCGTTGGCACACGGAACTCGGTTTTTGTCTCTGTCTTAGCTTCCGGAACACTTCACGTCTTAGAAACAATTGTTGGCTTCGACGTCCACTTAGCTTCCCATAACTAGTGCAGGGTCGTTTCTGACCACGATGCTAGAGTCAGCTTCACAGGAAGATATGAGCGGTAGTCCTCTTCTTGCAGATTGCTACTCCTTTTCTCAAGCTACCATTTCAGTTGGGAATGGAACTGATTGAGCGTCCAAACGCAGACGTCAATCAGGGGCAGCAGTTCGTCGCCACAGTCCTGAGAAAATTGGAACGGGTTGATCACCTGGCTTTCTTCCTGACTTCCTCAAAGATAAGGCAACTTGTACTCACGCTAGCCGTAAAGGCGCCAAACCCAGCGGCGTTGGGAGCGGATCGTGACCCAGCTCATCAGGGCAGCAATGAATGCGTAACCCGCTCTTCTCACTCTTTACGCTCTGACCCTAAGGAGGCAGGTACCCATTGACGCGTGACTTGGGGGAACTGTACTGAAGCCAAGGTGTACGAACGGTCACCCATCCAAGGGGCACCCACGCTCGACGCTGCTTAACCTTTTAGCTTGGGGGAAAGCGAGTGCTCTGACCACTGAGCTATCCCGTCCCCACTTAGCTTACCTCACTAACATTCAAGGCTTTTGACCACGGCTAGGTCGTTCACATGGACGGAACTGAGCTGCCCTGGCTTCTTGCAGGAGGTACTGCCCGTGGACAAGCGGGTCAATTTCAAGGGAATGGAATGCATTGACGAAAAACCGCTCAGGTTCTACACCGGTGACAGCAGCGACGTTCGTCTGCGCGTACAGATGACGCCGCCAGTGTCGGAGGAGAGGGATGCAGGAGGCTGGCAGTGTGATGAGGGGGATGGTGAAGGAAGCTGTATCCCTCCTGTGTTGTCAGTGGTCTTCTGCTTCGTTTTCGTTTTTTGTTTTTTGTTGGGGGTGTTGGGGGGTTGTTTGTTCTTTTCTTCTATCATTTCTCTTTTCTTCTGTGCTATTCTCTTCTTTTCTTGTCTCGTCTTGTCTCATCTTTTCTCTTCTTTCCTCTTCCCTTCTCTTACCTTCCTTTCCTACTTCTCTTCTCTGCTCTGCTCTTCTCTTCTCTGCCCTTCTCTCCTCTTCTCTTTCTTCTGCCCTTCTCTGCCTTCTCTTCTCTGCCCTTCTCTTCTATTCCTTTATCTTCTCTTCTCTCCTCTCTTCTCTTCTCTCCCTTTCTTCTCTTCTCTCTTTCTCTTCCTTCTTTTCTCTCTCTTCTCTTCTTTTTCTTCTTCTCTCTTCTCTTCTCTTCTCTCTTCTCTTCTCTTCTCTCCTTTCTCTTCTCTCTTTCCTTCTCTTTCTCTTCTCTTCTCTCCTTCTCTTCTCTTCTCTCTTTCTTCTCTTCTCTTGCTTCTTCTTCTCTTCTCTCCACTTCCTTCTCTTCTCTCCTCTCTTCTCTTCTCTTTCTCCTTTCTTCTTCTCTTGTCTTCTCTTCCTTCTCTTTCTTCTCTTCCTCTCTCTCTGTCTTCTCTTCTCTCTTCCTCTTCTTCTTTCTCTTCCTCTCTTCTTCTCCTTCTCTTCCTTGTTCTTCTTCTTCTCTTCTTTTCTTCCTTCGTCTTTCTTCTTCTCATTGTTCTCTTTTTATCTTTCACATCTTCTCTTCCCTTTTCTCTTCTTATCTTTACTGTTCTCCTTCTGCTCTTCTCTTCCTCTCTCTCTTCTTTCTCTTCTTCTTCTCTTCCTTTCTTCGTCTTCTCTTCTTTTCTTTCTCTTCCCATCTGTTTTTTTCTCTCTTCCTCTTCTCTTCCTTTTTTCTTTCTTTCTTCTCTGTTTTTCTCTTTCTTCTTTTCTCTTCTCTTCTCTTCTCTTCTCTTCTCTCTTTCTCAGTTTATTTTCTCTTCTCTTTCTTTTCTTCTCTTGTTCTTCACCGTTCCCTTCCCTTTCTCTCTCTCTCGTCGCATCTCTTTTCTTCTCTTTCTTCTCCTCCTTCTTTTTCTCTCTCTTCTTCTTCTCATCTCTCACTTCTTTTCTTCTGCCTTAATTCTCTGAGGATTAATTTGGCACACTTTCCTGTTTTTTTCTTCTAGCGGTGTCTTAAGGCAACCGTAATCCTGGCGGAGCCCATCCCTCTCCAGCTACATGATGCATGCTAGGTATATTCGTGTTTTCGTAACCCACCGAATTGTGACATGAATTAGCGGGTCTCTTTCTTCTTCATCGAACGCTCAGACAGCAATTATTGTCGTCTTGTCATATAAGCAAAAATGCGTTGCGCTTGCCGTTAAGCACCTAGCAAGTCAGGCCCAGCACATCCGACTTCAGCATGGAATAGAGAATCTTTTAAAGTCTTTCTGTGGGGGGGAAAAAGGCAGGAGAATGGACCAAGAAGGCAGAAAATAGACAAGAAGGAGGTGACACGAAGAAAAGGAACAAGGCAGAAACAAAAGAGAGGGATAGAAAAGAGGGAATTCCTAGCGCAGAATTTCTAGAAGATGGGGATTGCTGTTTACAATGAAAGCCCCTCCACCCCCCACCCTCACCCCGGCATCCTTACGGGGAGAGGCGGGACTGGGTATTTGACGTGCACATGTGATCTTCTGCATACGTATATACAAGATGAGAATTAAGGCACTGGCAGGTCTGAGCCTCAAGCTGACTTGGAAAGATCGTAACCATCTCCGCCCGGAATTCACCAAACTTACCTGAAGTCAGAGTGCGTTTATTGTAATGATGGACAAACGGTCACATAGGGCAAAATCACGAGATTTTCCTGCCAAGATTCGAACAGTGATCAAGATCAAGATCAGTGTATCCAGACGTAATCAAGATCAGTGTATCCAGACGTAATCAATATCAGTGTATCCAGACGTAATCAAGATCAGTGTATCCAGACGTAATCAAGATCAGTGTATCCAGACGTAATCAAGATCAGTGTATCCAGACGTAATCAAGATCAGTGTATCCAGACGTAATCAAGATCAGTGTATCCAGACGTAATCAAGATCAGTGTATCCAGACGTAATCAAGATCAGTGTATCCAGACGTAACAAGATCAGTGTATCCAGAGATAATCAAGATCAGTGTATCCAGACGTAATCAAGATCAGTGTATCCAGACGTAATCAAGATAAGTGTATCCAGAGATAATCAAGATCAGTTTATCCACTTTCGACAGAGTGTCTATTTGTGAACTGCAGCGCCATACATCGGTTGCTTCGGTTTTCAAGGTGATGCTTGATGCTCAGCGCTGTGCGGAGAACATAGCTAGCTGCAATCTCACAGAATAGAAACAATGACAACTGGACCTTCAATTGTTGCTGAATACTCCAAGTAAGGTAGTTATAGTATCACTAAAAAAAAAAGAAAACCAAAGTGTGGCGCTGCTCTTGTGGCGACGCGCTCTTCCCGGGGAGAGAAGCCCGAATTTCACGTAGAGAAATCTCGTGACTTGAAGGGGTATCAAATCAAATCAAATAGAACCCACGATTTTCATGGGTCCGTAGGATTGAAGTCAAAAATGTCTTAACCACTCAGCTGTGGCATCTGACAACAAAACTTAAAGAACGGAGAGAAATGTCTTCAATCATTCTCACATAAACTGCAACACAAACACAGTAGTTAGAGCCCTCGCTTTCCCCCAAGCTAAGGTTAAGCAGCACTGAGCGTGGTTACCACTTGGATGGGTGACCGTTCCTACGCCTTGGCTTCAGTACAGTCCCCCAGTTCACTCAGCTGTAAATGTGGACCTGCCCCTCTTTAGGGTCAGGGAAGGTAAAGCAGCAAGGGAGAGGAGATGGGCGCCGCCCTCAATATGCTGGCCCTAGAGAAGTGAGGTCTCTGACGCCTCGCTCCACTACGAGTACACCTTTACCTTTTTTATATAACATATTCACAGGATTTCTCACTGGAAGATTTCCTCCCCTGCGAACCTTCCCAGAGCTACCAGCTTGTTGAATGGCGTCTCACCACCAGAGGGCTAGCCGCCACAGAAGGAAGTGACGTCACGTGTTGTGACGTCATGGTCTCTTACGTCACCAGAGAAGGACGTCCCCTTCCAAACCAGGAAAGCAGACTGCTTCAGGTTGAGCTCAAGCAAAGCATGGTAAGGGATGGGGGAAGGGGAGGGGGGGAGGGAGGGGATGTGGTGGGTGGGGGGGGGGGGGGGGGTTGCTTGGGTGTTTTTTTAATCTTTGCTCAGCTTGAGGTTCACCAATGATGAGATTTTTTTTTTAATTATGCGACTTTTTTTGGGGGGCCCCGCTAGGAAGGTTGCCGTATTGTGACTTCGGGCGGAATGATGTCTTAGTATGACACCAGTGTGCATGCGTTTTGGGTTTGGTTTGGAAGTTGGGTTGGGTTGTTGGGTTTTTTTTTGTTGATGTTGTTTGGGTTTGTTTGGTTGTTGGTTGTTGGTGTGGTGTTTTGTTTATTTGTTTGTTTGTTTTTTTGGGGGGGGTAAATTTTGTCATCCTCTCCTACAGACACGAAATGGCCTACTCTTCCCAAAGGTAGAACAGGTTTTAACGTGTACACAAGATGTTCTGTTGTTCTGTGTGCGTTCGCACACACGGATCCTGGGTTTATATTCTCAACCTAAGAACTTTTTCGGAGAGTGGAGTCGGTACTGATGTTAACCCCAGTGGGTAGAAAAAAAATCCCTTGGAACGGATGCCTCAGTGAAGGCTCGAACCCAGGCCGCTGTCAGATCACGAACGCAGCGTTCTAACCACTAGGCCATCTCCCCTCACCCTCCTCCTCTCCACCCCCGCCTCCTCACCCTCGGTTGTTTGTCTGTGTGTGTTTTGTTGTGTAGTTGTTGTTATTGTTGTTGCAGATGAAATGGGAGGTCAATAAGGTAAAGGAGCCCCATAACCTATAAGGTCGTAGGGGAGCGAGGCGTCAGAGACCTCACTTCTCAAGGGGCCAGCATATTGAGGGCGGCGCCCATCTCCTCTCCCTCGCTGCTTTACCTTCCCTGACCCTAAAGAGGGCAGGTACCCATTTACAGCTGGGTGAACTGGGGGAACTGTACTGAAGCCAAGGCGCGCAAACGGTCACGCATAGATCTATACATGAATTAATATACGCTGAATTGGCTCAGGCTAAAAGCTGTGTCAAGTTATTGATGTCAGCGAATGTGGAAGGACCTGCGTTAAGTAACGTGTTGTCATGCCTTAAAAAATACAACACGAGACAACCCGAGACGAAACAAGAAACTACAACACGATACAATAACGGCACAATGCAATATAGCACGACAGAATATAGTAGAGTACAATGCGACACAACACAATACAGTACAGCACAACACAATACAATCATCATCATCATCATCAGACCCGTGACCTTGGCGGTCGTGGAGGAGACACGAAAGACGATGCCGTGGTAAGCCTCCTCCATCCATCTCGGTCCTCGGCTCTGCGCAGTAGTGCCGAGTCATTCATCCTGATCCATTCTCTGATGTTGTCCATAACATAGAATTTATATAGCGCTGAATCTTGTAAAACAAACAAATCGAAGCGCTTGCACTCAAATCATTTACACGCATGCAACTTTCCTCAAATATCATGAAGAACAGATTTCAAATGTTTCAAATGTTGTTTTCTGTGGGCTTAGGATATTCCTTGGTGGCGCCAATCTCCTCTCCAAGTCTCTATATGTTTTGGGTTTTTTTCTATTGGGGTTTCCTCCCCCACATGCGACAGGTTGTGCTGGATTACATGGATACCAGTAGCAGTAACAGAGAACTTCTCTGACTGACCTGACCTGCCACAATACAATACAGTACAGTAATAATAATAATAATAATAATAATAATAATAATAATATAGAATTTATATAGCGCTGAATCTTGTAAAACAAACAAAATCGAAGCGCTTGCTCTCAAATCATTTACACGCATGCAACTTTCCTCAAATATCATGAAGAACAGATTTGAAATGTATGCGCGCGCATAACACAACGCAACACTTTATCACACAATACAATACATCACAATGCAACACAACACAACACAATTCAACACAACACAATTCAACACGACACAACACAACACAACACAACACCCAAAAAACCCACCAATCTTTCATCAGAACTCTTTTTTTTCTTCCCCTCCCCCCCCCACTCCCCTCAGCACGAGCAAGGCCTACCCTACAGCAGCCACAGGAGTTCCACGTCCTTGTCTTCCGGAGATCGGCTGAGCGAGGCCTCCTCCTCCCTGGTGCATATCGGCAGCGTGGAGAACATGATCGTCACGAACACTTCATCCGAAAGACAGTCACAAGAATCCATCCCAGCCTTGGACGAAGACACAAGCTCAGGGGCACTCCTCCCCCAGCCTAGACCTCCAGACCCCATCCCCTCCGATCCATCCCCACAACGCAAACCACCTCAACAGATCACCGCCAGAGAAGGCACGACTTCGCTTTTCGCGGAGGAGGAATCTAGAAGAACGGTCTTCAGGCCCAAAAGTGGAGCTCCGCCTTTCACAGACCACGGCAGAGATTCTCCTGAAGAAGGACGACCTCGAGTTGAAGACCTGCTCAGAGCCAGGTCTTCGAGGGTGTTCGGGACGTCTTCGAGCCAAGACAACTCCGGGACAACGTTGAAAGACTCTTCAAGGACGAGGAACGACCCTCAAGAAGAACGTTCAAGATCAGACGGGAGTCTACCAGAGCGATGTTCTTCTGAGCTGCCCAGTAGACAGGCGCGTAAAGAGCTCGCGAGGAGATGGCAGGCTTGTGGAGAAAGAAGGATCAGAAGAAAATCTAGCCACCAGAGTCTGAACTTGGTGCCTTCGGCTGAGGATTTCAGGAGCACCTATGATAAACCTGTTCGGGTCTTTGTGGAGGCGAGGAAGGAATCCTCGTGACTTTCGGCTCAGTCTTTGAAGTGTGAGTTGCAAGAATCGAGACAGACCAGGCGTGTGTGAGGTTGAACTGAATTGACTTGAATTGTGTAACACTTATAGCTCAGTGGTCGGAGCACTCGCTTTCCCCCAAGCTAAGGTTAAGCAGTGTTGAGCGTGGTTACCACTTGGATGGGTGACCGTTTGCGCGTCTTGGCTTCAGTACAGTTCCCCCAGTTCACCCAGCTGTAAATGGGTACCTGCCCTCTTTAGGGTCAGGGAAGGTAAAGCAGCGAGGGAGAGGAGATGGGCGCCGCCCTCAATATGCTGGCCCCTGGAGAAGTTGAGGTCTCTGATGCCTCGCTCCCCTACGACCTGCCTAATATCACTAAGAGTGAACAGACGTTAAATTGAAGTCCCCTACGACCACATAGGTTATGGGACACCTTTACCTTTGTTTCATAGTAAGGTTTATAATGCGGAATATTAAGTAAAGCGATTTTTTTCAAGACAAATGATCTGCCTACAAACATGACACAATGCTGATGGCAAAAGTGTTTCATGTGAAAGATATAGACTCTGTGGGTTGGGATGTATGGGTGTTGTTTGACGTTGATCGAATGCAGAGACTGATTATATGATCGGCTGAATTGTTCGTGATCATGATAGTGTTTTGAGGTCTTTTGAATCTGGGTGTACCTGTAAAACTTTCTGTGGTGTTTTGAACCTTGTATCTGGATTGTTTTTCTATCAACATGATTGTGTGTGTGAAGTTTTTTCAGGTTGGTTTTTCCATTTGTGTACATGAAAATAAAGTGATTTAACCAGCCGCCATGACGCAGTGGTTAGCACCTTGGATTTTGGACTAGAAGGTCACGGGTTTGAATCCCATAAGCGTCATAGGGATTTTTTTTTATCTGGCCGGCTCCTACCCAGAGTGAGTGTGCTGTGGGCTCAGTGGGAAGACTGGGACCACACAGTTGAGCTTCATCCTCTTAACGGATGCGAGTTTGAGAGTGTTGCTCCAATTACCTGACCAACACTGCAGGTGTCTGTATCTCTCGGCCCGGTTGACGCCGGGATATATTATGATAGTAAGCGTAGAGTACAACCCTGTCAAGTAGTCTCATTTCCACAGCAGCAGCGTTATGTCATCCTCATTATCATTGATTATCATACAATTTTAAAAACTAATAAAGTGATCTGATGTTACTGCATGTTACAGTCTTGTTACGGGTAACAGGACTGAGTCGAGTTATCTCCCATGTCCTCTGCCAACTGCGAGCAGCAAAAACGCGATCATGACAGTGTGGCATGTCAACTGCTCGGAAAGGGTTAATAATTATAATCATGATGGTAGTAATAAGAAGAAGAGGAGGCTTCAAGAAGCAGAAGAAGAAAAAGAAAGAGGAGGAGGGGGAGAAGAAGGAGGAGAAGGAAGAGGAGGAGAAGGAAGAGGAGGAGAAGGAAGAGGAGGAGGAGAAGAAGAGGGAGGAGAAGAAGGGAGGAGGAGGAAGAGAGGAGGAAGAGAAGGAGGACAAGGAGAGGAGAGGAAGAGGAGGAGAAGGAAGAGGAGGAAGAGAAGAAGGAGGAGGGAGAGAAGAAGAAGGGGGAGGAGGAGGAGGAGAGAGGAGGGGGAGAAGGAGAGGAGGAGGAGAGAAGGAGGAGAAGGAAGAGGAGGAGGAGAAGAAGGAGGAGAAGAAGAAGGGGGAGGAGAAGAAGGAGGAGGAGGAGGATATAATAATAATAATAATAACAACAACAATAATCATGATGATGATGATGACCTGGAGAGGATAATGGACGCCTCGTCCACTAGTTCTTACCAAAGGCATGAGCCTTTACAATACGTCATATGTTAAAACATGTGCTGCATATACTACCCCCCACACCCCTCAATAAACACACACACGCACGCGCGCGCACACACACACACACACACACACACACACACACGTTAAATCCTGTTCCGCTTTTCGTAAGAGTAGGCCATTGTGTGCCGGTGGGAACAGATGACAGAATTTACGAAACCGCATACACACGGGGTCTGGATGTTAAAAAAAGCGCATAAAGTGCTTTATTCCATTATCCTCGATATAAAGAAATAAAATAAAGTAAAACGATGGCTAGATGTTAAAACGAACAAAAACACACACACATTTTAATGGATAGACGTTAAATCGATCACGCGCACGCGCACACGCACGCACACACAAAACACACACACACACACACACACACACACACGCACACACGCACGCACGCACGCACGCGCGCGGCAGATAGACAGAGAGAGAAGAGATATGAAGAAAGGGCACGGAAAGAAGTACACTACAATCCTAAAAAAAGTCACACAACACAAGACAAGGAACAGACAATCTTTCAAAAGAAAAAGGTAGTCTCTCTCTCTCTCTCTCTTCTCTCTCTCTCTCTCTCTCTCTCTTCTCTCCCTCCTTCTCTCTCTCTATATATATATATATATATATTATATATATATATATATATATTATATATATATATATATATATATATATATATATATATATATATATATATATAACGGGATAGCTCAGTGGTCGGAGCACTCGCTTTCCCCCAGCCAAGTTAAGCAGCGTCGAGCGTGGTTACCACTTGGATGGGTGACCGTTTGCGCGCATTGGCTTCAGTACAGTTCCCCCAGTTCACCCAGCTGTCATTGGGTACCTGCCCTCTTTAGGGTCAGGGAAGGTAAAGCAGCGAGGGAGAGGAGATGGGCGCCGCCCTCAATATGCTGGCCCTAGAGAAGTGAGGTCTCTGACACCTCGCTCCCCTACGACCTTATAGGTTATGGGACTCGACGCTGCTTAACTTGGCTGGGGGAAAGCGAGTGCTCTGACCACTGAGCTATCCCGTCCCCTTACCTTACCTTACCTTACCCTTATATATTATATATATATATATATATATATATATGGAATGCTTGGATAGCACAAAAAAAACTTCACAAATATAACTCGCCCGTGTTCGCACTCTGTTAATGATAGTTATGATAATCATCATGATAATGGACACTTTCAAGGGTTTTCCTTCATCCTTCATCAGGGAAGCACACAGAACTTTACATTGTAGGAAAAGTCACAGGAAAACACTCAAATACTGTTACTCATAACAACACAATACCACTCATACACTGAGTGAAGAAAACACATTGTGTTTTAAAGAATTTACGTAAACATCGCTTCCAAATCAACCCAAACACAAATGATACCACACACAAAGCATATATGTAGGTCATTGTGTGCCGGTGGGAACGGATGACACAATTTACAAAATTGCAATCACACGGGGAATGGATGATTTTTTTTAAAAAGCACATGAGTGCTTATTCCATTTACTTCGAAATAAAAGAATGAATAACAATGTCATGAATTATGCATGCATACTTATTTACACACACACACACACACACACACACACACACATTGAAATTTTAGTAAAAAAAGTTTTTTACAAAGATACGTTTGCAAACTAGTTCATCAAACTGGTCCATCATTTACATTTTAACTGTCTTAATATTTTTTACTATACACTGAGTTTTCAGACAGAAAGATTGTAACTATTCTTTTTTTAAAAAGATCCCACCTAACTCCCTGATACTGAACATCTGACTAAAAAAAAAATTTTTAACCCACTTTGAAACGATTTAAACGAAAACACAAGTAAAGTGGATGGTGGAAATGAATGTCGTTGTGCCTGCTTTTCTCTAAAAGAAAAGATGTTCCTCTCCTGCTTCATCTCAGCTTTTTCCTGCCTTCCGTGGCCGAAATTCTATCGCCCTGCCAGGGTGTGTGACCTGTGCGTGCGTGCGTGTGTGTGTGTGCGCGTGCGTGCGTGCACATGTGGACTTGTTAGAACTATTAATTGTTACTGGTTGCATGACTGTGTAAGAATGAGTTGAGTGTAAGCACTTTGATTTGTCTCTGCAAGATACAGCGCTATTTAAATTCCATTTATTATTATTATCATCATTATTATTATCATTATTATTATTATTAAAAGATAGATAAATGACGACAACAAAAACCATTGCGTAAAAACTATATAACAATGCATCAATGTGGTCAACAACCAAACATGCTCCGGATGTATGAAATATGATACCATTCTTGTCCTCGATGACAATTTGTTATCGTCGCTAATATATTTTACCGGAAATATCATTGTTTATGTTCTGCAATGTCTCCAAGAACACAGTTTATGGTCCCCAACAAAATGTACCCAACCTCAAAACAAACAGTAATGGAGAAGACAGGCAGCCTTGTGGCATACCATACAGACACAGTACCACAGTTATCTCCACAACAAGATGTGATTCATCGTTCAATTTCAAACAATCATGGGTTCTTCATCATCTTTACACAACCTGAACTCACCTACTAGCTCTCATAACTGCCAGTTTATAAAACAGAATCAGAATCAAAAGCCCTTTCAAAATCAAAGGGTAGTACACGCTAATGTATCATTTGCGCTAAACAACTGATCCACAAAGATCTTTACCAAGACCAGTTTACCAAAAAATCTGTTCAACAATGACAGACACACTTCTTGCATGTCATTAATAATTTTTTATGTGACCAGCCAATTATTTACACACACACACACAACTTCTAATAATCCAAACAACGTGATCTAAATGTGTATACAAAGCAATCGCTTACGTCTGACTATTCAAAACAAAGCTGTAACAATGTCTTGTCATTGTAGAGATGATGCAATCTCTCTCTCCCTCTCTCTTGGAGGGAGTTTGGGGGAGGAAGGGAGGGAGGAGCGGGAGAGATCAAACATTGAGTTTCTTGAAGGTGCCGGCCATGTTGGAAAAAGCGTCTTCCTGTTTGCCCTCCGCTTCCGACTTCAGGGTGTAGTCCACAAATCCGAACTTCCCCTCCTCCTCAGTTCGGGCACTGTCATCACGCCACCCAGTCCTGAATCAGTGATCTATGGTTTCGTCATTGTAAGCTGTTCATTATCGTCCTCCGTCCTTTTTATTGTATCAACAAACGTGTATATGATCACCATACAGAGCTTTTTCCTAGCATCCTTCCAAATGCTTTTCTTATGTTTCCTATGTACATAAAATAGACTGCATAATAGGAATATGATTACGCGTTTGTCTTTTCTTTATATGTTCATATCATAAGGTTGTATTGTGGGACAGTGATAGCTCAGTGGTCAGAGCACCCTTTCCCTAAGTATGGCTAGCAGCATCGATGCGTGGTTACATTGGTATGGGTGACTTTGTACGCATTGGCTTCAATCAGTACCCAGTTCTTCCAACTTGTAAATGGGTACCTGCCCTCTTTTAGGGTGGAAGTAAAGCAGCGAGGGTGTAGATGGGCGCACGCCCTCATATGCGGCACTGTACCAGAATGAGGTTCTGATGCCTCGCCTCCTTATAGGTTAGGAGAGCCTTTATCGTTTTGTTTATACTGTATGTTTTACAATGTATTAGTGCTTCCGTACCCACTAAGGCTGAGGATGAGCCTTGACATATGATAACAACTATAGGGGACTAGTAAGTAGCTCAGTGTCGGAGCACTCGCTCCCCAGACTAAGTTAAGACACTTTCGAGCTGTCATTGATGGGTATTGTTTGTACGCTTGGCTTCAGTACGGTTCCCCAGTTCACTCAGCTGTAATGGGTACCTGCCCTCTTTAGGGTAGGGAAGGTAAACAAGCAGGGAAGATGGCTCTGCCCTAATATGCTGGCCCAGGAAAGGGTCTCTGACACCTCGCTCCCCTACGACAAAGGTTATGTTTCTATACCTTCTTTTTTTTTTAAACTGGATTTTAAAAAATGCTTAATTATCCAGCAGGATATGAAGAAAAGCACACGAATTAAAACAAGTCAAAGTCAAATCAAGTCAAGTTAAAATCAGGATCCTACAAGACATATCATCTTTCTTCTCGTTCCTCGACTCTGAAATTCACCAACAGTATGTTAGATTTTTTTTTTTTTTTTTTTTTTTTGGGGGGGGCGTATGCCACCTTGGGTTTGTTGGCCTGCCATATGGACAGCCGCATACCTACATTCGGGGACACCACAGACAAACACACCTGAGGGTTTGTGTGTTCTGGCAGGGTGCCTCCGTAACAGGCGGGGAGGCAGGCAGGGTCGATGTACTCGTGGAGCTTGGCCCAGTCTGTGCCGATGTGCTGGATCTGTCAGGTCAAAACCGCTTGCCTTAGAAAACAGCCTCACAACAACGAAACTGCACTGGTTTTACATACACACACGTATACACACACAGAGTGGACTTTTATTTATTTATTCTTTTATATCGAGGATAATGGAATAAGCATTCATGAGCTTTTTTACATCCAGTCCCCGTGTGTATGGCGGTTTTGTAAATTCTGTCGTCTGTTCCCACCGGCACACAATGGCCTACTCTTACGAAAAGCGGAACAGGATTTAACGTGTGCGCAAGATATTCTGCGTGTGTTCGCACACGGGACCTCGGTTTTTTCGTCTCATCCGAAGGATTTTGGGGGAGAGTGGAGTCTGCACTGATGTTAACTCCAGGGGACAATATCCCCTTGAACGGGAATCGAACCCGGGTCGTCAGATTGCGAGCGCAATGTTCTGACCACTAGGCTATCCCGGCCCCCGTGGATCGTGGCTAGAGGTAACGCGCCTGCCTAGACAGCGAAAAGTCCGGGGTCGGAAGTGTGCGGTGGTTTGATTCCCGTTTGCGCCCCAAAAACTTTTCCTCCCATCTATTAGACTGGTGGTCTGGGTGCTAGTCTTTTGGATGAGGCGATAAACCGAGGTGCCCGGGAAAAGCGTATCGCCACAAGAGCAGCGCCACCCATTATGGGTTTTTTTTTTCTTTTCCTGTCTGCATGACTGTGTATTTGTTTCCCTATGAGAAGGGCTTTTTTTTAAAACATAATTTTGCCAGGGGCAATTCTCATGTTGCCGTAGGTTCTTTTATGTGCGCTAAATGCCTAGGGACGGGATAGCTCAGTGGTCGGAGCACTCGCTTTCTCCCAGCTAAGGTTCAGCAGCAATTGAGCGTGGTTACCACTTGGATGGGTGACCGTTTGCGCGCCTTGGCTTCAGTACAGTCCCCCAGCTCACCTAGTTGTAAATGGGTACCTGCCCTCTTTAAGGTCAGGGAAGGTAAAGCAGCGAGGGAGAGGAGATGGGCGCCGCCCTCAATATGCTGGCCCCTGGAGAAGTGAGGTCTCTTGACGCCTCGCTCCCTTACGACCACATAGGTTATGGGACTCCTTTACCTTTACTTACCTTCTTTTCCTTTTTTTTGGAGGGGGGGATGCTTCGGGAGAAGGGGGGGGGGGTGGCTGGGTTTTTTTTCTTATACTTGGATTTTCTGATTCCTTTCTATTTGTTTCTTTTTCTTTATAGGACAACAGTGATGGCTTGAAAATAACGCGCGCGCGCGCGCGCGCGCGCATGCGTGCGTGTGTGTGTGTGTGTGTGTGTGTGTGTGTGTGTGTGTGTGTGTGTGTGTGTGTGTGTGTGTGAGTGTGAGTGTGTGTGTGTGTGTGTGTAAGAGTGTGCATGCATGTGCGCGAACGCATATTCGTCCTTTTGTATATAAAGTTTCCTTTCTTTTACATAAAGTAATATTAGACTGCTGAGGAAGGGACAGACTTATAAGCACGCGTGTGTCGTGCATGTATGCATGTGTGTGTGTGCATGTGTGGTGTGCATACGTGTGTGTAGACATCTTTGCATAGGTGTGTGTATGTGTGCATGCGTAAGTGTGCATGCGTGTACATGTATGCGGATGTGTTTGTGTGACAGACAGACAGACAGACAGACAAACAAACAGACAGGACGCTCCATTCGGTTTTTTTCAGTTGCATACTTTTGCTCTTTCTGTCTCTCTGTCTCTGTCTATCTTGCCTGTCCATCTGTCTGTCTGTCTGTCTGTCTGTCTGTCTCTCTCTCTCTCTCTCTCTCTCTCTCTCTCTCTCTCTCTCACACACACACACACACACACACACACACACACTCACAAGCACACACACACCCTCTCTCTCATACACACAAACC
>CM054145.1:18662829-18667829 GCA_028751875.1 Rapana venosa
CTCCCTCGCTGCTTTACCTTCCCTGACCCTAAAGAGGCAGGTACGCATTGACAGCGGGGGGAACTGGGGGACTGGTACTGAAGCCAAGGCGCGCAAACGGTCACCCATCCAAGTGGTAACCACGCTCGATGCCGCTTAACCTTAGCTGGGGGAAAGCGAGTGCTCTGACCAAAGAGCTATTCCGTCCCTAAAACAGCTTAATGACAGGTTGTTGTTTTTTTTAATAAAAGAGAATGGAAGACTATAGCAAATATATCGTCGTCGTCGTCGTCATCATCATCATCATCATCATCATCATCATCATCATCATCATAAATCCATTAACCAAGATGGTCATCGGAGGGGCACGAGCATCGTGTTGGTCGACACTGTTCTCCAGGCCGGTCTGTCTGTCTGTCTGTCTTCAGCCTTTTGCAGCAACACAACACAACACAGCACAACACAACACAACACAGCACAGCACAGTACAACACAGCACAGCACAACACAACACAACACAACACAGCACAACACAACACAACACAACACAGCACAACACAGCACAGCACAGTACAACACAACACAGCACAACACAACACAGCGCAACACAGCACAACACAACACAACACAACACAACACAGCACAGTACAACACAACACAGCACAACACAACACAGCACAACACAGCACAGCACAACACAGCACAACACAGCACAACACAACACAACACAGCACAACACAGCACAGCACAGCACAGCACAACACAGCCAACACAGCACAACACAGCACAACACAACACAACACAGCACAGCACAGACGCAACACAGCACAGCACAGTACAACACAACACAACACAGCACAACACAACACAGCGCAAACACAGCACAACACCAGCACAACACACAACACACAACAACACACACAGCACAGTACAACACAACACAACACACACACACACAGCACAACACAACAACAGCACCAGCACAGCACCACAACACCAGCGCAACACAGCACAACACAGCACAACACAAACACAACCACAGCACAAGCGACAGCGCAACACAGCGCAACACAGCACAGCACAACACAGCGCAACACAGCACAACACAGCACAGCACAGCACAACACAACACAGCACAACACAGCAACAAACACAACACAGCACACAGCACAGCACAGCACAACACAGCACAGCACAACACAGCACAGCACAACACAGCACAGCACAACACAGCACAACACAACACAGCACAACACAAGACAACACAACACAACACAGCCATGTCCAGGCCGTGTGGTCCAGTCTTTGCTGTCAGTTCTGCATCATCCAGTTCTTCCTCTGTCTGTCTGTCTGTCTGTCTGTCTGCCCCTGTGTCCTCCTCCCTCCCTCCTCAAGTGTCCCCTGCAGCACAGTCTTGGCCAGAGAGCTGCGATGCGTGACATGACCAAACCAGCTTCCTCCTCTTTACAACAACAGCCAGAACAGAGTTTCTTCAAAGCATTAAGTGATTACCATGTACTACTTCAAGGGGACGGGATAGCTCAGTGGTCAGAGCACCCGCTTTCCCTCAACCAATGTTAAGCAGCATCGAGCGTGGTTACCACTTGGATGGATGACCACCGTTTGCGCGCTTTGGTTTTAGTACAGTCCCCCTAATCACCCAGCTGTAAATGGGTACCTTGCCCTCTGTAGGGTCAGGGAAGGTAAAGCAGCGAGGGAGAGGAGATGGGCGCCGCCCTCAGTATGCTGGCCCCTAGAGAAGTGAGGTCTCTGACGCCTCGCTCCCCTACGACTTCATAGGTTATGGGACACCTTTACCTTTATAGTTCCTCTCTAGCGTAGCCCTTCTGGTTCTACTCACCAGGATGGACAAAGTAGATCTTTCTGCCCAGTCTGTCCCTGTGGCAATGGGGAAAGGCGATGTTGGAGGTGTAGACATGACTGACGTTGGAAGGCTTGAGAGCGGTAAAGATGGCGGGGTCCTCTTTCCGCATCCGGTAATAATTCAGCACCAGCTCAAAGGCTCTTTCCTGATCAAACTTCCGGGCGCGCAGGAACCGGATGAGGAATTGTGGGTCGAGTCTGGATTTCAGACCTGTACGCATGGAAAAATTGGATTGTTTAGAGGATTGGGGGGTGTTGGGGGTGGGTGGGGTTATTTGCTTGTTTGTTTTGTTGTTCTTTATTTTGTCTCAATTCGTCTTATCATAAGCTACGTGTTTGAAATGGTGACAGACAGAAACTTTGATGTCTAGCTTTAATTTTGAAGTAAAGTCATTATGTTGCTAATTAGTGTTCAGGATGTTTGCAAGTTGAAAGTTTAATGTTTTTTAAAAAAAAACGTCAGGCTATCTGGCTGGTTGTAAGAAATGATGAGAGAAATACAATTATGTGAATTTCAAAAGAGACATGTTAAGAAATACTTCTTTCTTTCCTTTCTCATTATTTCGTTCCCGTTTCTTTTTTTTTTAAAGTTCTCTCTCTCTCTCTCTCTCTCTCTCTCTCTCTCTCTCTCTCTCTCTCTCTCTCTCTCTGTTGGTATCCATGAGTGTATGTGTACTCATTTGCATCATTTGCTTTTGTTTTTCTTGCAATATTTTCTTTCTTTTTCATATTGAGGGATGGATTTTTTTTTAAGTCTTGTAACTTAATCTTTTACACTCGTGAAATAAAATTGCGTTTGCCTCTCTCTCTCTCTTCTCTCTCTCTCTCTCTCTCTCTCTCTCTCTCTCTCTCTCTCTCTCTCTTCTGAAGAGATGACAAATTCTACAAAACCACATGTACACTGGGACTGGATGTGAAAAAGCACTAAAAGACATTCCATTATCCTCAAAATAAAAGATTAAATAGATAAATGAATAATCAATTAACGTCATCTTTCTTTCTCCGTTTCTTCTTTCTATCCTTCTTTCCTCTTTTCCTTTACTTTTTCCTTCATTTTTTTTTTTCGTTTTTCCCCCTTTTTTCTTAATTTCTTTCTTTCCTTCCTTTCTCCCTGTTCATTTTGCTCCTTCCTTTCATTCCTCCTTTATCTTTTTTTTCTTCTTCACTCCTGCAGTAACAACGATAATGATGACCATGATAAGTCAATAATGACAGGGATACTGTCAACAACAATATTTTCCTACTTACCGGGGTACTGCAGCAGACGATCTCTCAGAGTCTTCAATTCTAGCAGCCGGGTGCTTGGGTCTTCGGTTAACTCTTTCCTTGCCAAGTCCAGCGTCTCTGCAGTAAGAGTGCACGTGTACTCGAATGTCCCCGTTCCAGCCATCATAGGGTTAAACGTGTGGTACTGAAAACTGAAGTTTGAAAGAATATTTGGACATGTTTAAGATGCGATATCTTAGAAAAATAGACGGTGTCTGGTGCAGTTATAGTCACAATAGTAAAACGTGTAAATGGGATCTTAGAAATAGCTGGAGCTGAGTTCTCACAAAGTAGTAATTAGAGACATTGAAATAAAGATATTGGATTTACACGCGAGCGTGCGAGTGGGCACACACACGTACACATACGCGCGCGCGCGCGCGCACACACACGCACATACACACACACGCACGCACGCACGCACGCACATACACAACACACCTACACAGAGACAGATAGACATACAGAGACACAGAGAAACGCAGAGAGAGGAGGAAAGGTGAGAGAGAGAGAGACAGAGGAAACACAGAGAGAGAAGAAGAAGAAGAAGAAGAAGAAGAAGAAGAAGAAGAAGAAGAAGAAGAAGAAGAAGAAGAAACAGAGAGAGAGAGAGAGAGAGAGAGAGAGAGAGAGAGAGAGAGAGAGAGTGAGAAAGAGAGAGAGAGATAGTGAGAAACAGAGAGAGAAAAGAAACAGAGAGAGAGAGGGTGAGAAAGAGAGAGAGAGAGAAGAAACATAGAGAGAGAAGAAGAAGAAGAAGAAGAAGAGAAGAAGAAGAAGAAGAAGAAGAAGAAGAAGAAGAAGAAGAAGAAGAAACAAAGAGAGAAAGAGAGAGAGAGATAGTGAGAAAGAGAGAGAAAAGAAACAGAGAGAGAGAGAGAGAGAGAGAGTGAGAGAGAGAGAGAGAGAGAGAGAGAGAGAGAGAGAGAGAGAGAGAGAGGAGAGAGAGAGAGAGCGAGAGAGAGAGAGAACAATTTTTGAACAATTTTTATTTTTCAGAGGTTAGTAGATTAAGCATTACATGCTTTTTTACATCCAGCCCTCAAGAAGAAGAAGAAGAAAGAAGAAGAAGAAGAAGAAGAAAAAGAAGAAGAAGAAGAAGAAGCAAAGAGAGAGAGAGATAGTGAGAAAGAGAGAGAAAAGAAACACAGAGAGAGAGAGAAGAAACAGAGAGATGGAAGAGGGATTTATTTGTTTATTTATTCTTTTATTTCGAGGATAATGGAATAAGCACTCATGTGCTTTTTAAAATCCAGTCCCCGTGTGTATGCAGTTTTGTCAATTTTGTCATCCGTTCCCACGGGGAGGCACTGATAGACAGAAAGAGACGGAGATAGACGGACAAAGAGACAGAGAAAGACGGACAAAGAGACAGAGAAAGACAGACAAAGAGACAGAGAAAGACAGAGACAGAGAAAGACAGAGACAGAGACAGAGAAAGACAGACAAAGAGACAGAGAAAGACAGACAAAGAGACAGAGAAAAGACAGACAAAGAGACAGAAAAAGACAGAGACAGAGACAGAGAAAGACAGACAAAGAGACAGAGAAAGACAGAGACAGAGAAAGACAGACAAAGAGACAGAGAAAGACGGACAAAGAGACAGAGAAAGACAGAGACAGAGAGAGACACAGAAAATTCATGAGAGAGAAAGGTAAAACATAAATAAATAAATAAACAAAAAAACTGAAACAGTTTGGTTATTCAGCTGACTCCAAGGGAGTTTGTAAGCGGAGGACACACACCCAACATATTATAGGGCGAAGTACAGACAGGCTCTCCTCAGATGAACACAGATTGCCAACAACTACAAAGCCTTTCATTTCGTAAAACTATAACGAGACAGCGGTGGGGTTAACAGTCCTGGAATT
>CM054145.1:18679028-18702430 GCA_028751875.1 Rapana venosa
TGAGAGTTACAAAAAAAACCTACCTCCAGCTACAACATCCCTGAAGTCGGTGTGACAGCTGCCTTCATGGTGGGGAACACACAAATACAACCCGGTCACATAGCAAAAATATCTCCATTGATGAACTTGAAACTCTGCCGAAAGAACGAGTAAAAAAAGATATATTCTGGGTAGAATTCAACACAAAAGACATTAAGAGGAGAGAGAGACGAGAGACGCACTGAGGACAGACCAGACAGACAGACAGACAGACAAAGAAAGAGACCAGACGAGACAAAGAAAGAGAGACAGACAGACATCTACCAGACAGAGAGAGAGTGTGAGAGAGAATGTCGAGAATAAGGTAGAGAGAGAGTGTCGAGAGAAAAAGACAGAGACAGAGAGGGACACAGAAAGACTCATACAGAAGACCAGGACAGAGACAGAGAAGATCAAGAAGAGAGACAGTACAGAACAGAAAGAGAGACAAGAGGACACACATGAGACAAGAGAGAGTAGAGAATGCAAATGCAAATGCACCTGTTTTATTTCAAAGGCCTGGCCACGCATTTGAAGGGGAGGAAAACATTAAAGTGCACACACTGTCTATACAGGTAATATCTCTTTAGGCACAAAAAAAACAAAACGAATCAAGACAGAGAGAGAGAGACGAGATGAGATGAGAGAGAGGTGAGAGAGAGAGAGGAGGAGGACAGACAGCAGATGTGACAGACAAGGAGAGGAGAGAAAGTAGAAGAGTGAATGAGGAGAGGAGAGAGAGATGGAACGAGAGATCGAGAGAGAAGATTGATGAGAGATGAGAGAGAGAGGAAAGAGAGAGAGAAGACAGACAGACAGCACAGACAGAGAGTAGATAAAACATGCTGACAGTTACTTAAGAAACTGCGACGCACAATCTAGGGGCTGGAGAAAACGGAGCCTCAAGGTAAAAATCTCATTACCTACCTGCTCTGAGACTTCGCGTGTCTCGTGCTCTGAAGATCTTACAGGTACTCCACTAATCCTCCATCAGCAGTTTTTTCACACTGGAGTTCATGATGGCTGGCGCGTGGCCTGTAGTAAACCACATGCTGCTTTTTGGTGTGTTGGCCTAACAGTCTGACTAGCGCAATCCCGCTGACAATGATTTCGGAAACATGTCACCGAAAGTACTTGAGTTTGATCGCCACGGTTTCCATGTACACAAACCTTTCGACGTGAGTTATCTTCGCTTCTTCTTGCTGTATACTTAATACTACTACTTTCTTTACTACTTCTTCTTTTCTACTTCTTCTGTTAATTCTTCTTCTTCTCGTTTCTCGTCTTTCTAATTATTCTTCTGCTTTTCTTCTAATTCCTTCATGCTTAGTCTTCTTTTCTTCATCTTCTTCTTGTTCTTCTACTTCATTCTCCTATTTCTTCTTCTATTTTTTCCTTCTACTGCTTCTTCTTCTTCTCTACATTCTTCTTCTTCTTCATGATCGTCTTCTACTTCTTCTTTTGCTTCTTCTTCTTCTACTTCTTATTCTTTGCTTCGTCTTCTTCTTCTTCTTCTTCTTCTTCTTCTTCTTCTACTACTACTACTCATCCTTCCTATTCTATCCATCTCTCTACTTCCTTACCTTACTCATTACTATCCCAGGTGGAGTGTGACCACGAATAACATATGCTGAATTTATTCTAAGATCGACTTTTAAGAAGAGTCTGGAAGCTGTTGAGGGCGATAACAGAAACGCAAACAAAAAAGACCCTCTTCAGTCTGAGTCTGGTAGCCCCTTGACAGAGACAAAGGTTCTCATCTCGATGATTGTGGCGACTCCCCTCCTCGACGTCTGTGGGCAGGCAGTGTTGTTCCATCGTCTCCGGTAGTTCTGTGGTGAGACTGGACTGTTGCTGATTATTGTGTGCGACGAATTCTTGGTTATCAGCACGTATGCGTTAACATGTTCGGCTTCTCCTCTGTCGGAGCATACAAAGATGTTTCGATCGTTCCTTTGAACTTTCATCCACTTTGGCAGATGAGCAGTACACAAACTTGAAAAATAAGTAATAAGAACCAATGATGTAGGGTCTGACTTCACGATAATATTTACGCACTTGAAGAGTCAGTATAATACGGCTTACGATAGCAATAAAATCTGGCATGACGCTCTTTTGGTAATACCTAGAATTAATCACCTGGTGCAGACATCCACCTCTATAGGTATGTCGAGACTGATGGTTGTCCATGTGGTTTCTTTTGTCGCCGATTACAACAGCTTGATTTAGCTAGCTGTAGCATGGTGTGTTTTATAAATAAGTGAATAAAGAAAACTGTATTGTCGTTTCCTTTGACATATTTACGCTATACTTGATGAGAGCTGTTACACAGTAACAACTGAACAACAGCCAACAATAATAAGACACAGTTTGCTCATTGTTGTGTAATTAATGATACTACACGTGTCACGTATGGGGTATATGTCAAGTACTCTCGCATTTTAACCAGCGCGAGCGTTAACTATAAGTAGAGCAGACGCATGTATATTGCATCGTGAGAATAGAAAACCTGCAAAGTCCTCGCGTTTTGCACGCAGTTTAGTGGTTTTAGATTTTGTATCGTAGGTTGTTGAGTTCATAGGGAGATGAGGCGTAAACATCGTCTATGACTGTCAACTTCCACCTTCACCTTTTGCCACAGTAGTCTTGTAGAACCTGTTGGGCACTGTGTTCTGAAAGATTTTTCGCGTCCAGCTTCTGCACCACACCCACACTCTCGACGGTCGGTCTTTATTTTTCAGCACTCTTCTGTTAGATAGTGAATGTAGGTTTAGTTCGGGACCCATTTTTTTTATTGCCGGCTCTATTGGTTTTTTGCCGGGGACGGATAGCTCAGGTGGGTCGGAGACTTCGCTTTTCTCCCCGCCTCTGCTCACTAAGTTAAGGTGTTTAAATCAGTTGTTCTGTATCATATGTAGATCGTGTCGAGCTTACCAAGTTGGAATGGGTGACCGTCTTGATAGCGCGCACCTCATTGGCCTTCAACAGTACAGTTCCCCGCTGTGTCACAGCTGTAATTTGGGTACCTGCCCTCTTTTCTGGGTTAGAGGAAGGTAAAGCAGCGAGGGGTGAAGGAGGTATGGGCGCCTCGCACCTCCTCAATTATGATGGCCCCCGTGGTGAATGCTGAGGTGCTCTGGACGCCATCGCTCCCGACTACGAGCCTTAATAGGTTATGGGACTCCTTTACCTGTTTTTTATTTTTTTTGGTTTTGACCTAATGTCTAGTTGTATAAGTGTCCATGCAACGTGTTGCACTTGATGTGTGGTTTTGCGGAATGAGAATATGTTTTTCGAGCAATATGAAAGAATTTTGTGGATGGATCTGTGATTTGCTATCTCTCTCTTCTCTCTCTATCTCTCTTCTCTTCTCTGTGTTAGTTTCGCTCTGTCTCTCTCGATGCCTACAATGAATGTACCAAGTCCACTTTCCGCAAGGCAAATAAAACCTAAATAAAGGACAGGTAGTTTCAGTCTATCCCCATACAAACTAAATCTTATGAAAGGAAAATAAAATCTTAGTAAACATTTAATCTCTAAATATGTGTAATGGACGACAGCTCTGCAAGAAATGAATCTTCACATTGCTCTTTCATTCGCGTTATCATTTATCCCGGTAATTAGCTTTATTAGTTAGAACCTATAGCTCCCTGCGCGGTAGGCACCATGTGAAGCATTTTTAGCAAACACCCAAGACATTCCTCGCCAGATTCATTCAGTTGTCTTCTGGTCTCTCAATACATGTCCTGTTGCTGAGTAGAGTCGTTTCTCGCACTCAAGGCCGTCTACTCTCTGTCTTTTGTCGTCCATGTTCCACCATCGTCTTTCTCTGTCTCGCACTCTTAGTATCCTCCTTGTAATGTTCCTGTATGGCAAGAGATCATTGTAGGACTCTTGTCTTGGCCAGTGTCACAGTATGTTCGTGTGACGTTTTTTTTACTATAGGGCGCTTTTTCACTTGGGTCAGGAGCGCTTCTTTCAAACTGGTTTCACTTCTCCTCGTTAGTGATGTTGATCTTAGTGGACTGTCGCTCTTGTATTGAGCTTACCAGAAGAAGTTTGCAAAAAAGCACTTCATCTCCGTTTGCTGGTATCCTTCGTTTCCTTGTCTGCTGTTCATGGTCTACCACGTTTCTACTTGCTTAGACAACGAATGTGACGATGACAAGGGAGAAGATAACGTTACATCAGTATGATACTTGAAGCAATGTGCGATGTTCTGTGTGTCGTCTCCAAGTGCAGGACTTTCCGTTTGGGTCTCTATTGCAGCTCGTCGGTCTGGCTACCTTGGCGAATATAATGTCAAGGCTTTTGTATCCAACTTACTCATCCGTTACACTATAATGCTACCAGAAATTCTAAAACAATATGGGCTCTCGCTACTGGTCTTCATCTTTTCTTGTCTTGTCTTTGATCATACACTGCCACCACAGAATGCTGATGTCTCGATTGACTAGCTGGTTTTGTTTTTTGCTCAATCTCTCGCAACATCTATGGCCTGAAAAAGTGGCAGCCAGAAGCATGGAAGAGACAGTGGTGATAGAGTTTGCTCATTCAATATACGTAGATAGTAGGAGCGACATTGGGTGAAGCAAGCTCGGGCATGATGAAAAAGGGTTACCTCTTTGGAATCCGTAACTCTCAAATCAGAGTCGCAACAGCAATGTGAGTGTGTTGTAGCTGGGTCTAACCCGTCCGCATGTGATAAGAAGTCACGTAGTTCTTGTTAGTCTATAATGTCTACAAATTTCGTGGTCTCCATGGACAGACGTTCGGTTTGCCTAGAGAAGAAGGTGGGTTGCTCTACTACGGTGAAAAAAACTCTTCGAGCAATGTTATGGTGGGCGCGCATAAAGTACGCGCCGCGTGCAGACCGGTTTTGTTTTGTTTGATTTGATGGACTATATATCTCATTACTATGTATATTGTGAGATTATATTTTATATTTATTTGCTATATGAAATATTAAATGTATATTAATGTATTTTATAGTCATATTTATATATATTTCGGGTTGGATAGTGGCTTTATTTTCTCTGCTACAGAATTTATAAACTCTCTACAAGGCGGTCAAAAATCTATATGACATTTTTTTTTCAACGCTCTGTGCGGAATTCTTTTCTGTGTGCAGTAATATCATTATGAGGTTTTGAGCGCGCTGGGTATATAAAAGAGTATTTATTAATAGAGATAATTATTGTGTTAGAATTTAAGACTGGATAGAGCAGCACGTAACCAAGAGACTGACTAGGAGGATGATATAAAATATATTAACGACGTTTAGATGCAATCGAATTCTCATCGATACGTCTATGGCTAGATAATTTCATATTTTTCATATCTCTCACTTCTCCTTTGTTTCTGCTTGTTCGCCTTCTTTGCTTTGACTCACTCATGTGCGCACTGTTCTTTTTCTCTAGACTTTATTTTATTCTTGCCGTCTGTGGTCCACTTCTCCTGCAATTTTCATTCGCCACCATAGCTATTTAAGTCTCTTTGTTGAAAAGATATCAAATTCTCTCTTATCACGAAGTCGGTTCGGCTTGGCCGACTTTCCCCCTTATCCTTTACCCATTTCATCAAAACAACAACCAATTTCTTACAAAACCTCCAAACAAACTAAAAAAAAAAACAAAAACCAAAAAACAGATCTTAAAAGAACAGGTAACAAAAAACAAAAACAAAGAAAACAAGGACCGAAGAACAAACTTTAAGGAGTATGAAAACCCCCGTTTTAAACTGCCCTGCCCTGGAAATTAAAATTGAAGATTTGCAACCAACTACCACGGGAAAATTCAAAAAGATGAGTGCGGTGTGAAAATAACAACAAAAAAAGACCACTCCCGAGATGGCCAGGATTAAACCCTTTCGTTGCAAAATTAAATATTTATTTTAATTTTTTCCCAGTTTTTTTTTTCCGGGTTTATTAACTGGGAAAAAATTCGGGATTGGGGGTTTACAATCCCAAACCCTTGAGGTATAAATTGGTTACGGGGCAACCACAAAAAAAAGGCCTCGCAAAATTTACCATTAAACCTGTTGCACTTTTTGGAAAGTAGGAGAAAAACCTTTTTCTTTCCAAAAAGGGGAGGAAGGGAGAAAAACGAGATTGAAAAAAAAACAGAAAACAAAGCAAAGGGAGGAAAGGAAAGAGAGAGAAACAACAACGAGGAGAAATTTGGAAAAGGTTAATGGGGCCGAAGGGAGAACAGAAAAGGGCCGAGGGACATAGAAAAAACGAAAACCCGCCAGAAAAAAAAAAAAAAAAAGACAAAAGGAAACAAAAAAAAAAGAAAAAAAGAAAAAAGGATAAGAAAAGGCAGGGGAAAAAAAAGGGGAAGGGGGGGGGGGGGGGGGGTGTTTTTAAAAGCCTTGACTTTGAAGGGGGAAAATTTAAAGCAAAGAACAGGTAATATAAAGGCCCCAAAAAAAACGAAAAAACAAGAGGGAGGGGGAAAGGGGAGGGGGGGGAAGGGAAAAAGGGAAGAGGAGAGAGAGAGAGAGAAGAAGAGAAAAAGAAGCAGAAGAAGAAAGAGAGAGAGAAAGAGAGGAGAGACGGGAGGGAAAGAAACTGCGACAGTTACTTAAACTGGAAAATCGGGGGCTGGAAAACGGCCAGTAAAATTCATTCCCTCCTGCCGGGACAACGGCCCTGTGCTCGAGATGTAAGGGTACTCCACAACCCCACACGTTTTTCACATGGATCATTGGGGGCCCGGGGTTCCTGTAAAAAAACCCAGATGTCTTTTGGTGTGTTCCTACAGTCTAAATAGCAATCCGGACAATGTTTCGAAATGTCACAAAAACTTGAGGTTTGCTACCCGGGTTTTCCCGTCAAACTTTTGCGTTTTAGTTTTTCTTTTCTTTTAATACTACTATCTACTTCTAAACTTTTTTTCTTCTTTTTTCTTTTCTTTGTTCGTTCTACTTCTTCTTCGCTCTTCTTCTACTTTTCTGCTTCGTCTTCTTCTTCTTTATCTTCTTCTGTTCTTCTACTCTTTCCTTTTCTTTTATTTATTCTTTTACTGTCTTTTCTTTTTCTACTTCTTCTTTCTTCGTTCGTCTTCTATTTTCTTTGCTTCTTCTACTTCTATTCTTCTGTTCGTCTTTTTTTCTTCTTCTTCTTCTTCTTCTTTTTTCTTCTACTACTACTACACTTTTTTATTTTCCTCTTCTTTTTCTTCTTCCCCCGGGGGGGCGACCACATAACAAGCTATTATTCGTACTTTTAAGAAGGTCGGAAGCGTAGGGAAAAAAACGAAACAAAAAAACCCTCTTCAGTCAGTCTGGAGCCCCTTGACACAAAGGTATCGATGATTGTGGCTTCCCTCCTCGACGCTCTGTGGCAGGCAGGTTGTTCCAGTCTCGGGTTGTTCTTGGTAGAATGGACTGTTGCTGATATTGTGTGCGACATCTTGGTTACAGCACGTATTGGTAAATGTGGCTTCTCCTCTGTCGAGCTACAAGTTTCGATTTCGTTCCTTTGAACTTCACACTTTGGCGAGAGCAGTACACAACTTGAAAAAAGTAATAAACACTGACTGGTTCCTTCACGATAAACACTTGACGATCAGTACACGGCTTACGAAAGCAATAAAAACTGGCCTGACGCTGTACCAGAATTAACACCTAGAGCACACCACCATAGTCTTCCGAGACTGATGGCTGCCATGTTTCTTTTGCGATACACACTTGATTAGCTGTGTACAGGTTTAAAAAAGTGATAAAAACTGATTCGTTCCTTTGCAATACATACTTGATGAGCTGTACACAGCTGAAAAACCAAACAATAATAACACAGTTTGCTCATTGTTGTGTAATAATGATCTACACTGTCACGTATGTGTGTGTCAAGTCTCCATTTAACACAGCGACGTTCACTCAAGTAGAGCAGAGATATTGCACGAAGAAACTGCAAAATCCCGTTTTGCACGCGTTACGTGTTTTCTGTCCGTAGTGAGTTCAAGGATGAGTAAACATCGTCTATGACTGTCACCTTCACCTTCACCTTTGCCCCAGTAGTCTTGTAGACCCTGTTGGGGCACCACTGAAGATTTTCGCGACCAGCTTCCTGCAATCTCGGGGGGGGGGGGGGGGGGTGAGGGGGGTTTCCCCTCGTCCTAGATTTTAGGTTTGGGCCCTTTTTTTTTTTTTATGGTTTTTCCATGTTATTGAATAGTGTTGCAACGTGTTGCCTTGCTTTTGTTTTTTTTTCTTTCCTTCTCTTTCTTTTCTCCTCTCTCTCTCTCTCTCTCTCTTTTCTCTCTCTCTCTCTCTATCTTTCCCATGTCCCCATGCACTCAAGCAAATAAAACCCTAAATAAAGCCAGGTGTTTCATTCCCCCCAACACTCACTTAAGAAAGAAAATAAAATCTTAGTAAACATTTCATCTCTAATATCTGGCCAAATGATCATTCTTCCTTCGTTATCATTTACCCGTAGTATAGTAGACCGTTGGGCACCAGTGAAGATTTTGCAACCAGCTTCCTCCACTCCTCGCGCTTCTCAAATTTCCGTAGTAGGTCTTTCCACTCAAGGCCAGTCCACTCTCTGATGTTGTCTTCCCATCATTTTCTTTGTCTGCTTCTTCGTCTCCCTCCTTGTACTGTTCCCTGTAGGACAGTCTTGGCCAGTCAGATGTTCGTGTGACGTTTTTTTATTGGGCTTTTTCATGGTCGGAGTTTTTCTGGTTTTCAATTATGGTTTTCACTTCCTCGTTAGTGATGTGATCTCTGTATGAGATACCAAGAAGTTTGCAAAAGCACTTCATCTCCATTGCCTGTATCCTTCTTTCAATGTCTGCTGTTATAGTCCACGTTTCAATTGCTTACAACAATGTGAACGTGACCAGGAAAACGTCTCAGTCTGATCTTGAAGCTAATGGCGATGTTCTTGTCGTTCCAGAGGACTTTCAGTTTGGTCATTGCAGCTGTGGTCTGGGCTACCTTGGAGAAATAATTTCAGGCTTTGATCCTTCATCCGATACTATAGCTCCCAATATTCCCTTTGGGGTATTCCTTTCTTGTGCTTTCAACCAAGGACCAGGTGATTCCAACAACGAAAAGTGGCAGAAAAACGACATTTGAAGTGCCATCATTTGCTGGGGCCGGAATCGGATGACACTCGCACTGTCACAGCAGTGACTGAGGAACGAACACCCAATGATAAACCTTCGATGAGCATTTCCGACGAACCGTCTGTGCAACAACGGGCTCTCCGCGAAACATATCGCGCTTGAAACCGTTCCTTTTCGTAAGAGTACATTATTTAGGAACAGATACCAAATTAAATAACATATAAACACAACATAATTTAAAACAACACGACGAACACACAACAGCATTCATTCGCATTTTTCTCGTATCCGAGCTAATATTAGCGAACAAATTGTTAAGACCTGGTGCGCTATCTAGAGGTGATTAAAAGTGTCTGATGGATTCATGACCTTATCTAGAACATATCATTTTACACGGCTGTTTTTGAAATTAAGTCCATTGCCTTATTCCATTCTCCTCCTATCAAGATTTTAATAAATAAAAATTAAATGTCACAATTTTATACGAGTCTGGATGGTGCCTGATGTTTACCGTGTCAGGAGTGTGGAGCTAAATTCATTTGCCTTTCCTAAGCCTTCTATTCGTAAGTTTGTAAAAAGATAACAAAAACATCCCACTGAAGTCGGATTCGGCCTGACTTGTCAGGTGCTTAACCAGCGCAAACGCATTCTTCGGTCGTTGCTGACAGCACACATTGCTCTCTTGGTAACTTCGGACACGACGACTAAGAAGAAAAGACAGATTAACAACAGAGGCAGAATAAGTACTCACACTTTCTATCATAAGTTACCATATAATTATCTGGGGCCTAGAACAGGCCCAAGAATGCAGACACCTTGCAGTGCGGTAAAGTTGTTTAGTGATGCTTCTAAAGTAGCATCTGTAAAGTGGATACTCTTCGCTCTGGTCACAGTTGCCCATAAGCGCGGCGCACCCCAACGATAGGCACACAACCAACGCAACAAACAAAATTCCACACACACACATTCCACACCACCACACACACACACATTCACACTCACACACACAATCCACAAACACACATCAAACAACCATCATTTACAAAACCAAATACACACGGGGACTAGATGTAAAAAAAAAAAGCACATAAGTGCTTCTTCCAATATCCTCGATATAAAAGAATAAATAAATAACACACACACACTCACAGAGTTGTTGTTTTCCATTTTTTATATAACATTTTTTTGCCAAAAGATTTTACGACCCCTGCTAGTGTTTGCTTAATGATGTTATCGGATATTCAAGAACACATCGACCGCATAGAAGATTGTTCCACCATATTAGCGCTCCGGCACTTAAAGGGTCTTTGTCCCAAACGGGATAATTGCGATAACTGCTGCATAAAACCACAAACCGCTGGAACAGTTGGGGCAGTTCCGGGGTGTTAAATACCCGCCAGAAGGGAAGCAATTAATAAGACATTATTACAAGGAACGGCAGGAACTTTGTCACATTAATGTTTTGTTTACATGCCTGCATGCCTGCGTGCATGCGTGCTTGCTGTGAAGATTAAGCACACCCACTCAAAGGCTTGCATGTATGTATGTATGCACGCGTGCGCACGCGGCGCGCACATAGACTAGACACACACACTCGCTTACGTGCGCGCACACACCAGATATACACACACACACTCACTCACACACACACAAAACACGGCGCGCGCGCACGCACACAACACACTCTCACACACATTGCACACTCACACACACACACACACACACACACACACACACACAACACACCACTCACACACACACACACACACACTCACACTCACACTCACACGCTCACACACTCACACCACACACACACACACACACACACAATATTGCAGGCCGTAGAGGCCCTCGGCCCCCCCGCCCCCCCCCCCCCCCACACACACCACACACCTACCCCTCTCTCTCTCTACCCCCCGTCCCCTCTCCATCTTCCAGTCTTTCTCCACGAAAATATTAAAGGCAACAACGTAGCATTAAGATATCGTCATCATCATCATTGTTGTCGTCATCGTCATCAGTATTAGAAGTAGTGTTGTTATTATCATCATCGTCGTCGGTTTTGTTGTTGCGATGATGATGATGATGATGATGATGATGATGATGATGATGATTGTTATATTGTCATTGATGTTGTGATCATCATCATTATTATTATTATCATCATCAACATCATCATCATCGTCATGATGATGATCATCATCACCTTCATCATCACCATCATCATCATTATTATTATTATCGTCATCGTTATCATCATCCTAATTACAAACATTATTACTACCAAACCACAATAAATCCCCCCCGAGGTCGGAATGCGGCTACCTCGGTGGTGGTGGGTAAAAACGGTCGCATACCAAAACAAAACAAAAAGAATCTCACTATGGTAAACCTCGGAGTTCTAGCCGAGGAACGAAATATATTAAAAAAAACTACAGCCCCACCTCAAACCCTTAATGAACAGCAGTGTGTTGCAACAGCATGCCACTAAAAAGCAGAGGACTGAAGAGAAGAAAAATATAACATTAAAACACACACACACATAAGAAAATAGTAAATAACAGCTGTACAAGGGCGGCAACCAGGGCTAGAATCTAACTTCTCCTTAAACTCCTTCAGAAGTCACTGAGGAGTTGCCCCGAATTTGTCAGGCATTGTGTGACTTGGGCAAGTTGAACCTGAAAGGGCCCATCCTTCTCCGGGAAAGAAAGAGAGCAAAAACTGTGCCTCCCCACCTCACCTCACCTCACCTATCCCCTAGTCTATTATACCATAGGGGCACCACTGAAGATTTTACTACCAGCTTCCTCAACTCCTTGCGGTTGGTTTTCAGCTGTCCGTAGCAAGTCGTTCACTTTACCAAGCCAGTCCAATCTACAACTAGAGCGGCAATGGCGAAAAACAAAAACCTAAATAAACAAACAGCTTCTTCGTAAACAAATCAACAAAGTTAAAACCTTAATTCATTCAGCACAAAGTATTACTCTTCTCAAGTTCTTGATGCCACGTCTATGAAATCTCTCTTTTCCCTCACATCCACGTTTCTTGGATCTGAGAAGGCTAGTCCTCTGCCTTCTATTCACGACCATTCTGAACTTCCTTCTTTATTTTCTGCATTCTTCTCTGACAAAGTCCGCAACATTCGCTCCAGTTTGGATCAGACTCCTTTCCAGCCTGCAACTTCTGATCCCCAATTCTCTGGTACTCCTCTCCTTTCCTTTCATCCAGCAAGCGAGAAAGAAATCGAGATCATTCTGAAAGGAAAGACTATAAAATCATGTGATCTTGACCCCATACTGCTTCTCTTTTCGCACACTGCCTGCCACAACTTATTCCCACTATCACGAAAATAGTAAACTTATCTCTTGTCTCTGGAAATGTTCCTTCCGCTCTAAAAACTGCAATAGTCACACCTCTACTCAAAAAGCGGTCGCCAGGTCAGGGTGTTTCTCCTGCTACTGGTAACCATGTAAACCAGTACTACCTGTTCCATGTGAGGAGGCACCGTGGTCGAGTGGTTTGGGCGGTCAACTCGTGATCCAGAGGTCGCGGGTTCGATCCCCGCTCGGCTCGGTGTTGTGTCCTTGGGAAAGACACTTTACTCCTATTTTCCTCACTCCACCCAGGTGTACAAGTGGGTACCAGCTCTGCTGGGGAAGTATCTGGCGACAGACTAGCGTCCTGTCACAGGGGTGGTGAAAAATCATCAGTTCGCTTAACGCTACAGAAACCGGGATAAGCTCCGGCTCTATGGGCCTTCTGGCTCGAAAGAACATACTTTTTACCTGTTCCATGTGGGGGAGCCAACCCCGACCCAAAAAACCAGTCAGGAGAGGGATGGGCTCCACTTGACTGTACTTGCCTTAAGACTGTCTAGTTGCATGCCACTATGGCAGTTGGGAAAGGAGGGCTTGCCTACCTCAGGTATGCAAAGTCTGGACACTGGCGGACGCTGCGGAGGAAACCTAAATGGTTCAACGGAGAGAAAGGCGGTTACAGCACTGCGCTGTGGAGCGCACAGGGCAAGTTGAGGCACTTAAGATAACTTGGCCATCCACTGCATCTGGTTCCATCACCAGTCGTCTTGAGTCATTCTTGCCACTGGACATAGGTGGTCTCGGACGAGAGAGTGAGGTCGACGTCGCGCAACTCTTCTTCACTTAAAACAAAGTCATCGCGCAACTCATCGTTCATCCATCATCCATCATCAAAAGCCCTGTGGCGACAGGCAAGCAGCGAAGCGACAGGTGTGGGTACACTGGCAGTCGTAGTTGCAACCCTGCACACAGGCGGCTCAGGCTATTAGGGTCGCTACCTACTGAATGGAGCAGCAGTAGGTTTCGGCAGCCGTCTGAGCGACTGAGCAGCCCTCTTCAGGAATGCACTGCTCACCTCCTTAGCATGAGGAAGGGGCTAGAAAAGGTGCCCTAAACATGCCTGCTCCACATCACCCTGGCTAGCTTACCGCGGCTGGCGGGGTCCCTGCTCATGTGGTCGAAACATAGTGGAAAAATCAAGAAAAAAGAATAGGACACAGTGTCTGAACCTTGCTAGTTGGAATGTGCGAACACTTCTCGACAGGAACGAGAGCACAAGACCCCAGAGACAAACCGCACTTATCGCAAGCGAACTCGCCAGATACAACATCGACATTGCTGCCCTTAGTGAGACCAGGCTAGCAGGCGAGGGCGAACTATGCAAACGAGGCACAGGCTACACCTCCTTTTGGAGTGGACGTGGGCCTGAAGAGAATCGTGAGGCTGGAGTTGGCTTTGCAGTAAGAACAACGCTTGTTGGCAAGCTGGCTGGACCCCCAAAAGGAATAAATGATAGACTTATGACGATGAGACTCCCCTTATCTCATGGGAAGAATTTTGCTACCCTTGTCAGTGCTTATGCTCCCACCATGACAAATCCAGAGGACATCAAGGACAAGTTTTATGAAGACTTGAATGCTGTTATTGCCTCTGTTCTCAACGCAGACAAGCTCATCATCCTTGGTGACTTCAATGCAAGAGTAGGCTGTGACAGTACCGCGTTGGAAGGTGTGATTGGAAAGCATGAAGTTGGCAACTGCAACAGCAACGGCCTACTGCTCCTCCAGACTTGCGTGGAGCATGACCTACTGATCACAAACACGACTTTCAACCTCCCTACACGTAACAGGACATCATGGATGCATCCCCGCTCTAGGCACTGGCATCTTATTGACTATGTCATCACCAGGAAGAGGGACAGGAAGGATGTTCCTGTCACAAAGGCCATGTGTGGAGCAGAATGCTGGACAGACCACCGTCTCATCGTCTCTAAGCTCAGGTTGCGTGTCCAGCCCAGGAGACGGCCACAAGTCGTGAAAGCGCCTAAACGCTTGAATGTCAACAAGGTGAAGCGGTCTCTTGCTGCCGCCTTGGAGGAACGCCTAGAGCCCATTGTGCTGGATAGCCAAAACGTGGAATCAGCATGGGGAACACTCCGTGAGATCGTGTATAACACAGCTATGGAGTGCCTCGGCCCTACATCCAGGCTACACAGGGACTGGTTTGATGAGAACTGTGAAGAGATCACACAGTTATTGGAAGACAAGCGCTGTGCCTATAAAGCCCACCTTGATGACCCAACATCAACAGCAAAGAAAGATGCACTGAGGAGCAAGCATAGCACCATCCAGCTAAAGCTGCGTCAGATGCAAGACTCCTGGATCAGCAATAAAGCAGATGAGATCCAAGGATATGCTGACAGGAATAACATGAAGAACTTCTATGATGGACTCAAAGAGATCTATGGTCCCACCACATCAAGATCATCACCACCTCTCCTCAGTGCAGATGGGGTCTACTCTCATTCACTGACAAGACAAGATCCTTGAGAGATGGGCTCTGAACATTTTAACAATGTTCTAAACGTCCTTCCATCATCAACGACGAAGCTTATTAACGCCCTCCCACAAGTTCCAGTCGACGAGACGATGAGTGCCATACCAACCTTTGACGGAGATCCAGAAAGCAATTCGCCTGCTGTCCAGTGGTAAAGCACCCGGCGCAGACTCAACCCCAGCTGAGATCTACAAAGGGGGGGTGGCAGAGCGCTGACTGAAAATCTTCATGAGCTCTTCCAAGTCGTATGGCAGCATGAGACACTTCTGCAAGACTTCAAAAATGCCTCCATCATACATCTATACAAGAACAAAGGAAACCGCCAGGCCTGTGACAACCAGAGGAATATCCCTGCTGTCGCAGGCAAGGTCCTGGCCAGAGTACTGCTGAACCAGCTCATAGTCCACCTTGAGCAAGACCTTCTTCCAGAGAGTCAATGTGGCTTCCGGAAAGATCGCGGGACTATCGACATGGTGTTTGCTGCCAGGCAGCTCCAAGAGAAGTGTCAGGAACAAAACAATGACCTCTACTCCACCTTTGTTGATCTGACCAAGGCCTTCGATAATGTTAGCAGAGAGGGTCTATGGAGAATCATGGCGAAGTACGGCTGCCCAAGAAAATTCATCGCCATCGTACGTCAGTTTCATGATGGTGTGCTGGCCAGAGTACAAGACAACGGAGAGGCATCTGAACCCTTCCCAGTCACCATCTTACTGAAGCAGGGCTGTGTTCTTGCTCCCACCCTGTTCAGCCTCATGTTTTCGGCAATGCTATCAGATGCGTTCAGAGATTCGGATGTTGGTGTCAGCATCACGTACAGGTATGATGGATCACTCTTCAATCTCAGGAGGCTTCAAGCAAAAACCAAGGTCTCAACAGATATCATCAACGACTTTCTGTTTGCTGATAATTGCGCCATCAATGCTGCTTCTGAAGCCGACATGCAAGACAGTGTTGACAAGTTCTCTGATGCTTGCGACAACTTTGGGTTGACAATCAGTAACAAGAAGACTAACGTTCAGAACCCCTCACCGGTCACAGCGAATGGAGAAGATTTACCAACAACTGAAGAGTTCACGTACCTCGGGAGCACTGTTAGGCATGACGGCGGAGCAGGCAGCGACATAAAGAACCGGATTAGCAAAGCAAGAAAGGCTTATAGAAATCTGAACAATGTGTGAAAATCGTCCCAGTACAGCACCAGAACCAAACTAAGACTATACCAGAGCTGTGTACTTTCCACCCTTTTGTACAGCTCAGAGTGCTGGAGGATGACTGAGAGTGACCTCGCAAACTATCCACATTCCACAGAAGAATCTCAGAGAATCTTGCGCATCTTCTGGCCTGAGACCATCTCCAACCAAGAACTTTTTGCCCGTTGCAACAAGAAAGCATGGACAACATCCATCATGCATAGGCGATGGGATGGATAGGGCATATCTGCTGTCGGGAACAGGGAAACATCGCCCGAACAGCCCTCCACTGGACACCAGAGGGAAAACGCAAACGAGGACGACCCAAGAACACTTGGCGTCGGACTGTCGAAACAGAGCTGAAGACCTTCCAACATACCTGGGGAACCAATCAGAAGCTGGCCCAGGACAGACAGCAGTGGAGAACATTTGTTGCTGCCCTACGTGCCAATAAGGCACAAAGGCATTGATGATGACCAAGAAGACTGAGGTAATGCACCAACCAGCCCCAGGGAAGCCCTACGTTGAACTAAACATCTCCATAAATGGACATAGACTCAAAGCAGTGGACACATTTACTTATCTTGGCAATACCCTCTCCCGCACAGTAGCCATTGATGATGAGGTCAACACCAGACTCGCCAAAGCAAGCGCTGCCTTTGGCAGACTTTGAAAAAATGTGTGGGACAGGAGAGGCATCTCGACAGAAACCAAGATCAAGGTCTACAAAGCGGTAGTGCTCATCACCCTGCTCTATGGCTCAGAGTCATGGACAGTCTACCAACGCCATGCTAAAAGCTGAACCACTTCCACACCACCTGTTTGAGAAAACTGTTTGGCATAAGTGGCAGGACAAGATCCCAGACATGAGGTGCTCACTAGAGCAACCTTCCCAGCATCCACACCATCTGATGCAGACCCAGCTTCGCTGGGCAGGCCCATGTACTTCGCATGCCAGACCATCGGCCCCCAGAAACTTCTGTTTGGCGAACATTCAGCATGGAAGCGCTCCCAGGTGAGGCCAGAAGAACGCTTCAAGGACACTCTGAAAGCCTCATGAAGCCTTCAACATTGAGATAAACTCATGGGAGCAGGCAGCAATGGAGAGGCTAAAGTGGCGAACAGCTGTACACAGTGGCGCCAAGGCCTACGAAGCAAACAGAATTGCGACAGCTGAGCAACGCAGGCAAGACAGGAAAAATAGAGCCTCCAAGTCTCCAAAAACAGCCACTATACCCTGTCCATACTGCTCAAGAACTTTACAAGCGCGGATTGGCCAAATAAGTCATCTTCGCACCCACAGAAATGGACCCTCCCAATCCCAGGATGAATAAATGGTCATCATCGATCCCGATGGACAAAAAAGAAGAAACTCAAAAAGCATGACCTTGACCCCAACATTCTGAAGAACTATAGACCTGTTTCCAACCTACCTTTTATCTCTAAAGTCTTTGAAAAAGTAGTTCTAAAACAGCTCAACCACCACCTTCTCTCCAACAGCCGCCTTCCTGCATTTCAGTCTGCCTATCGCGCCAACCACAGCACTGAAACTACCCTTGTCCACACATTAAACACACTTCTACTCGCTTCTGACTTGGGGAAAATCTCTCTTCTCGCTCTACTCGACTTATCTGCAGCCTTCGACACTATTGACCACTCTATTCTTCTCTCCCGTCTTCCAAAAACATTTGGTGTTACTGGTACAGCCCTTACCTGGTTTAGTTCATACCTTACTGACCGATTCCAGACAGTCGCAGTAAACAAGATTCAGTCAGTACCTGCCACACTGGAATGTGGAGTTCCACAGGGATCTGTTCTGGGCTCTGTTCTTTTCACCCTCTACACTGCTCCACTGTCACATATAATTAACCGCCATCAGATCAACCATCATTTTTATGCAGATGACTCTCAGAATCTAAGCAGCGACACTCATGAAAATCTGCCTTCTCTCTTTACAAATATGGCCCACTGCTTTCAAGATATCCAAAATTGGATGATACAGAACAAGTTACAGCTAAATGCAGATAAAACGGAAACCATGCTTGTAGGGACCAAACACAAACTCTCTTCCATTACAACAGCTTCAATACAACTTGGCAATGCATCAGTCCTTCTATCCACTGCTGTGAAGTATCTAGGGGTCATTATTGACAACACTCTCTATGCAAAAATTCATCACCCAGACCTGCCAGTCGTGCTACTATCAATTACGGCGTATTAGTGCAATTCGAAAGTACCTGTCCACTGATGCAACATCCAAACTCGTTATGTCTCTCATTTTTTCACATCTGGTCTATTGAAATTCTTTTTTGGCTGGTCTGCCAGCATCATCAATCCACTCCCTTCAAAGTATACAAAACTCTGCAGCTCGACTAGTCCTCAGAAAGAAAAAAATCTGAGCACATTACCCCTCTCTTGCGATCTCTCTACTGGCTGCCTGTGCTACAGAGAGTAAACTATAAGATCAGTACCCTCTGTTACAAATGTCTCCACAAAACAGCACCCGCCTACCTCTGTGAATGTCTTCGCTTGTACACACCTTCTCGTTCTCTCCGCTCTGCTGCAGATACCTTTGTCCTTATGAATACCTAGTTTCAACCAATCCACCATTGGCCGTCGCTCTTTCTCTATTTCTGGTCCATCGATCTGGAATGACCTCCCTCTCTCTCTCCGCCAAAAGCCTTCTTATGACACTTTTAACTCCAGTCTCAAGACATATTTATTTCAAACCTAAGATTTTCCTCTCCTGCTTCATCTCATAGTTTTTCCCTGCCTTCAACAGCCAAGATTCTAGGCCCTGCCAGGGTGTGTGACCTGTGTGTGTGTGTGTGTGTGTGTGTGTGTGTGTGTGTGTGTGTGTGTGTGTGTGTGTGTGTGTGTGTGTGTGCGCGCGCGCATGCGTGCGTGCGTGCGTGCGTGCACATTTGGACGTGATGGAAAGTATTAATTGTTACTGGTTGAATGACTGTGTAAGAATGAGTTGAGTGCAGGCGCTTTGGTTCGTCTCTGCAAGATATAGCTCTATATAAATTCCATTTATTATTATTATTATTATTATGATGATGATGATGATGATGATGATGATGATGATGATGATGATGATGATGATGATGATGATGATGTCTGTCTTCCCATCATTTCTTTTCTCTGAATCTCTGGTTTTCACTTCCTCGTTAGTTCTGTGATCTCTGTATGAGATATCAAGAAGATTTTTTTGCGAAAGTATTTCATTTCAGTTGCTTGTATCCTTCTTTCAATGTCAAGGTCCACGTTTTGCGTGCAAACAAAAATACCTATAACTTTGTCAATTTTAGAGGTAGAGCAATGAATCATACATCAAAAGAAAGGTAATGATATGTAGATTTCAGAAAATATAACAGCTCAATTTGACCCATTTATACCTTAACAGTCCTTTTGTAAAAACGGGTCACAAATATGGATATGACCAGAGAACGCATCAGTTTGATCATGAAGCTGATGGCGATGTTCTTATCGTTCCAAAGGACTTTAAAGTTTGGTCATTGCAGCTGTGGTCTGGGCTATACACAGCTTAATCCTAACAGAAATCAATAGAAACGTCGGTGCAGACATGAGTGGCTGTAACAAAAACACAGCAAACACGGAGGGAGAGAGAGAGAGAGAGAGGAGAGTAGAACCATACAATGGAAACTTCAAAAGTGAAAGCATCTGCAAATGAAATATCAATAGGTAGTTGATACCATCTCGCAACTGACAGGAAAATAATTATACCCAACCCTTGCAACAGACCAGGAATGGACATGGTGTCCTTAAATGGATTCTTCGTCCTTAACTGGATTAAAACGTTCAACTGCGCCCTACACGGGTTATAAAGGTTCACTGGAAAGGATTTTAAACTGCTTAGCACGTCATTTTCTAATGACACATTGAAATCACGACCAAACTTAACGGCAGGAAACAGATTCTACTACATGAACTACAAACTCAAATCAAGACTGCGAGCGTAAAACGAGGAGGCCTACTCCCTAACTTTCCCTGAAAAATCTGTTCGGTTTTCGGTTTTTTCCCATTGGCACGCTCACAAAGACAACAAGAAATGTCAGATTTGGAATCGTTTGTCTTGCGATTTGCAGCCTGTACATTGGCAGCATACCTAGTGAAGGAAAGAAGAAAGTAAGCATCCGCAGAAAGTTTCCAGACTCAGAGAGGAATTCTTATCTCCTTTAAAGCCTGTCCATTTTACGAGAGTCACCACTTTAGGACACAACGAAGGGACATGCAGCAGGAAACGGAAGAGGAAATGAAGGGAGAATGCGCGGTTCTTGGAAAACGAATTCGTATTCTTTACGTGTGCTCCGCGGTCAATAAACGGTGATGACCGAAATGAGGACAAGAGTTGATGAATCCCACCCAGACAGAGCACAGGTCGATTGCAGAATCAATGGTTATTTATTTCTGCATCAATCAATCTAGAAGAAGAAGAAGAAGAAGAAGAAGAAGAAGAAGAAGAAAAAAGAAAAAGAAGAAAAAAGAGAAGAAGAAGAAGAAGAAGAAGAAGAAGAAAACAACAACAAACAACAACAACAACAACAACAAAAGACGTAAACTTTTTAACAATCAGAAAGTGGGAGGGGGGGGGGGGGGGACCCAATCAGAAAAATGAATAATTTCAGACAATCAGAAAGTTTGGGGTGGGGGGAAACCAATAAGAAAGTGGATAACTTCAGACAATCATAAAGTGTGTGGGGGGGGGGGGGGGGACCAATAAGAAAGTGGATAACTTCAGACAAACAGAAAGGGGTGGGGGACCCAATCGAAAGTGGATAATTTCAGACAATCAGAAAGTGGTGGTTGGTGGGGGGGGGACCCAATCAGGAATTGGGGTAATTTCGACGATCTCTATTGTTGATTTTCTTTCTTTTTTCTTTTTTAAAAATTAAAGTCCACACACTAATGTGTGTGTTTATGCAAGAGAGAATTTAAGAACCGACCGACAGACATACACAATTTACACACAAGATGTGTGTGCATGTGGTGTGTGTGCGCACGTGGTGTAAAACAATTTGAAAGTGAGTGTGTGGTGTTGTGTGTGGTGTTGTGTGTGTGTGTGTGTGTGTGTGTGTGTGTGTGTGTTTTGTGTGTGTGTGGTGTGTGTGTGTGAAGTCAATTTTGTGTGTGTGTGTGTAAAGTCAATTTTTTTTACTGATGGTACATTGAATAAGCAAATCACTTGCTCTGTGTGTGTGTGCGTCTGTGTGTGTGTTTGTGTGTGTGTGTGTGTGTGTGTTTTGGTGTGTGTGTGTGTGTGTGTGTTTTGGTGGTGTGTGTGTGTGTGTACACTTGCGTGCAAACACACACACACACACACACACACACACACACACACACACACACACACTACAGGGGTGTTCGTGCATGCGTGACTCCATTGCGAACATGCATGCACATATATGCTTATGTGTGTATGTACAAACACACACGCATCTCCTCATCCATGGTCTTGGTTTACTTATTCTTTTCATGTTCCGTGCATCGAGGTGTTGGTTGCGTTTCTTTTCTTTTCTTTTGTTTTCAAAAAGAGACGAAGGAAAACCTCTGTGTGTGTGCGTGCGTGCGCGCGTGCATGCGTCTGTGTGTGCGTGCGCGCGCGAGTGTGTGTGTGTGTGTGTGTGTGTGCGTGCGTGCGTGCGTGCGGTGTGTGTGTGCGTGCGTGCGTGTGTGCGTGCGCGCGCGCGCGTGTGTGTGTGTGTGTATGTGTGTACGGTGTGCGCGCGCGCGCGATCAATGGCCATAACAGCATGCATGCCGGTAGCCCAGACACTCTGAGTGACCAAACAGCGGTATCAAAGAACGGTTGCTAGCTTCCATGCTTGCTGCAGCTCTTTTGAAATCATGTCTGTCTCCTAGCCTACTACTTGCATGGCAATGCACAAGGCCCTGTGATCAACTTGTCTTTGATGGTCGTGGGTTTGGGCGGTGGTGGCGATGGTGTTGGGTTTTGTTTTCAGTACAGTCTTTGATTTATCCCCCCACGGATAATTTTTTCTTCTTTTGTCAACTACTACTACTATACTACTACTACTATTGCTGCTACTGCTGCTACTACTGCTGCTGCAGCTCGACTAGTTCTCAGAAAGAAAAAATCGGAGCACATTACCCCCCCTCTTGCGATCTCTCCACTGGCTGCCTGTGCCACAGAGAGTAGGATATAAGATCAGTACCCTCTGTTACAAATGTCTCCACAAAACTGCACCCTCCTACCTCTGTGAATGTCTTAACCTGTACACTCCTTCACGTTCCCTCCGCTCTGCTGCAGATACCTTGTGCCTACGAATACCTAGATTCAACCAATCTACTGTTGGCCGCCGCTCTTTCTCTATTTCGGGTCCATCGACTGGAATGAGCTCCCTCTCTCTCTCGCCAGAAGCCTAGCTATGACACTTTTAAATCAAGCCTCAAGACATATTTTATTTCAAACCTAAGATTTTCCCCCTCCTGTCTCATATTATCAGAACTATCCCACCCTTCACTAACCCATGTCCTATCACCCTGCTAAAGTATATGACTGTCTGTGTGTGTGTGTGTGTGGTGTGTGTGTGTGTGTTGTGGTGTGTGTGTGTTGTGTGTGTGTGTTGTGTGTTGTGTGTGTGTGTGTGTGTGTGTGTGTCGTGTGTGTGTGGTGTGCTTTTGAAAAACTTTTGACTATTGCAATTTTATTTCATAGATTTGGTCTGCAGTACCATGTTTGTAATATCTGTTTGAACTATTGATTATTTGTCATTGGTTGTATGACTGTGTAAGATTAGGTCGAATGCATGCGCTTTGATTTGTCTTTGCAAGATATAGCGCTATATAAGTTCCATTTATTTACTATTACTATTATTATTATTATTAATTCTTCTTTCTTCTTCTTCCGCTTCTCCTCCTCCTCCTTCTTATTCTGGTCCTTGATTATTGTGTGTGGACAAATCGAGACAAGATTTTGTATGGGGAATATGTTTGGCTTTACTTCATGATAGCTGACATATTCCCGCGATCGCCACGCCACGCATAAGTAATGATTAACACAGAGTTACGGGACTTGAATCGTCTGCTAGTGATATAGACAACATCAGAATATCTCCCTTTTATTTTTAAAGAACTTATAACTTTGTACTACAGACAATGATCTTAACTGGCTGTCTAACACTTTTAAGTTTTCCATGCAATGAAGTTTTGTCGCGATTAAAATATTGTTAACTCTAATAAAACACATTTATCTT
>CM054145.1:18702930-18707930 GCA_028751875.1 Rapana venosa
CATAATTGTCCTTGTAGCTCTGCTTGGTTTTCTCATCTTTCAGAGAAATTGTCCTGTGATCCAGTGACTTGGGCACTAGATTACCTGGAAGCATTGGCAGTTTGGTTTTCAGCTGCCTACCCATCAAGGCAACTGAAGGACTGACACCTGTGCTGGAGTGAGGAGTAGCCCTGTAGTTCAACAGTGCTGTCTCTGGGTCTTGCTGATCCAGAATTTTCCTCGCTATTTTGACGGAGCTTTCTGCTTGGCCATTCGATTGAGGAAAACCTGGACTGCTGGTCCTATGGTGAATATCATGCTCCTGACAGAAATCCGCAAACTCGTGGGATTTGAACTGTGGCCCATTGTCAGAAATAAGCTCATCGGGGATTCCATGTGTTGTGAACAGTTTCTTCATGACTGATCACACTGGAGGCTGTTGACGTGAGATATGCAATCTCTATCCATCTGGAATAGTAGTTCACCACAATGAGATAGTCCTTCCCATGGTGGCTGCATAGATCTGTCCCTAACTTTTGCCATGGTCTCTGTTGAAAGGGTGTTGGACGTAGTGGCTCTTTCTTCTGAGTCAGCCTATTCTGTCTACACTTCTCGCAGTTGTACACCACCTGTTTCAGTTCTTTGCTTAGACCTGGCCACCACACTGATGATTGTGCATTCTTCCTACACTTGCCTATACCTTGATGAGACTTGTGTAGCTTTTGAAGTACGTGCTGTCACTGTGACTTCGGGACAACAATCCTATTTCCATACACAACTAAGCCATCCACTAAGGAAAACTCAGCTTGTGCACGCTCGTAGCCCTGAAGATGATAGGGTACAGTCTGTGGCAATCCATTCAATATGTAGCCCATCACAAGCTGTAGATCTGTGTCATGTATTGTCTCTGCTCTCAGAATGTCTAGTCTTTGACTGGTCACTGGCCATTGAGATTCTACGTGTGCTGTAACAGTTTCATCCATGTCCTTGTCTTGGTCTGTGTGAGGTACTGGAAGACGTGAAAGAGAATCTGCAATCACGATCGACTTTCCTGGAACATGCACTACAACAGGGTTGAAGCGTTGGAGTCGAATTAACAGTCTCTGACACCTCACTGGTGCTTTGTCCGAATCTTTGCTGGTCATCAGAGGAACCAAGGGTTTGTGATCTGTTTGCAGTTCAAAACTGTCCAGTCCAACCAGATTCTTTGAAAACTTTTCACATGCCCAAACGGATGAAAGACATTCCTTCTCTATTTGAGCATATCTTCGTTCAGAGTCTGTCAGTGTCCTGGAGGCAAAGGCAAAGGGAACTAGTTTGCCTTCGTCATTCCACTGCATGATCATAAACCATAACTACTGCTGTCAGCACTGACCACGGTGCTCTTGTTTGGATTGTAGAAAGCCAACGCAGTTGATTCGGCTATGCATTTCTTCACCTCATCAAATGCTTGCTGTTGAGGCGGACCCCACATCCATTCGATGTCTCCTTTCAGCAGATCTGTCACAGGCTTTAGCTTTGTTGCCATTCCTGGCACAAACTTGGTCATGTAGTTGAACATTCCACACACTGTTCTGAGTTCTTGAACTGATTTTGGTGCTGGCATGTCATGTATGACTCTTACTTTCTCTGGATTTGGTGTTATTCCTTTAGCACTCACGATGTGGCCAAAGAATTTGACTTCACTCTTTTTCATGTGACATTTTTCTTCATTCAGTTTCATGCCAGAGTCTTGAATTCTTTTCAAAACTTGTTCCAGTCTGGTGTCATGCTCTTCCACAGTTTTCCCATAATATACGATGGTATCATCCATGATAGCATCGCATCCCTCGAGGCCATGTAGGACTTCCTTCATTTTCGACTGGAAAACTTCAGGTCCTAGACTGCTTCCCATGGGGACTGGCTGGAAACAGTATCTCCCATGTGGTGTGATGAAGGTTGTGAGTGGCATGCTTTCTTCTGCTATCGGTATCTGATAAAAACCAGATGATGCGTCAAGAGTGGAAAATACTGTGGATCCTGACAGATTGGGCGCTATGTCATCTAAATTTTGCAACATACACCGCCGTTGTTTCACTGCAGTGTTCAGCTTCTTGAAGTCCACTGTCATCCTAATCTGTCCATTAGGTTTCACTTTAGGAACCATAGGAGCGCACTAGTCTGTAGGCTCCTTTACTTCTTTGATCACACCAGCCTGTTCAAGTCTGTCCAGTTCACCTTGTCTCTCAGTGGAAAGGGAACTCTCTTGCTGTTGTTACACAGTGTGGTGTTGAACTTTCTTTTATCTTGATCTTCACTGGTTCTGTCTTCAGTAGACCTGTAGAACCGAACATGTTGCTTGACATGGTTTCTTCCAAACGTGTCATCAAACCCATCTTTACTGCTGCTGTTCTGCTGAGGAGATTGCATTTTGGCGTCAGATTGGCAACAACAACTAGAAACTTGAAACGCTTTTCTTTGTAAGCTGTCTCAGCCTAAAACTCTCCATTTGTCTGAACTTTTCCTCCCAGGGAAGTCAGTTTCGCTGTGGTTTTCTTTAACTGTGGCCTATGTTTCAGTTTTCTGAATGTCTCTTCATGCATCACAGTTATGTCTGCTCCTGAGTCTATCTTGAAATTGACTTGGAGTGTCTTTGATCTGAAGCGTTTTTACCCAGGATTTTGAATTTTCTTTGATTACTATCAGAGAGTTCAGCTCAAAAACTTCATCTTCAAAAGTTTCTTCTCCTGAGTCCTCTTGAACTTCTCTGCTCCTCTGTATCTGCACATCTTCTCGAAGTGGTTCTTCTCGCCACACTTGCTGCAGGTTTTGTTGTATGCTGGACATGCCCTTTCTTTGTGTTCAAATCCACATCTATCACACCTAGATCTCTTCTTCACTGAAGTAGATGTTTGTCTACCTCTTCCACGGCCTCGACTTCTTGCCATACCGAGACCTCTGTCTGTGATGTGTGAACTTCTGCTATGACATCCTAACTCTTCGTAGAGTTTCAGTTTTGTCTTTTTCAGACTGCGCTTGTGCCTGCTTGGTGACCTGTTCTTGTTGTCTAGGAAATTGTTATCGCTTTCTCTAGGGTTAGGTCTGAAATGAGCTGGAGTTTGTCTCTCGGCTTTCTATCATGCAGACCTACCACCAGTCTATCTCTAATTTGTTCTTGTTGTCTGTCCCTATAGTCCCAGTACTGACTGAGTTCTAACAGGCTTCTGTGGAATTCCTCTACAGTCTCACCTGCTGACTGTCTTCTGTCTTGAAATTTGGATCTCTTGGGAATGACGTTTTTCTTAACTAGGAAGTAGTCAGTGAATTTTTTCACAACTGTATCAAAGTCTTTGTCACTTTCAAGCTCTATCTGTCTGTTTTTTAAAATCTTGCGACCTTGATCCCATACCTGCTCCTATTTTCTCACAATGCTTTCCACAACTTGTACCTATTATCACTAAAATAGTAAACTCATCTCTTCTGTCAGGACATTTTCCACCAGCTCTTAAAACCGCAATAGTCACACCTCTACTGAAAAAGCACGACCTCGATCCCAACATTCTGAAGAATTATAGACCTGCCTCAAACTTACCCTTTGACTCTTAAGTATTAGAAAAAGTTGTTCTCAAACAGCTCAACAGTCACATTCATTCCAATGATCTCCTTCCCCCTTTTCAATCTGCCTATCGCCCCAACCACAGCACCGAAACCACCCTAGTCCATACTTTAGATACCCTTCTACTTGCTTCTGATGCAGGAAAAATCTCCCTCCTCACTCTTCTTGACTTATCTGCAGCCTTCGACACTATAGATCACTCAATTCTTCTTTCTCGCCTCCAAAATACGTTTGGTGTTAATGGCACAGCCCTCACCTGGTTTACTTCATACCTCACAGACAGATTCCAGAAAGTTATTGTAAACAAAATTCAATCAAAACCTGTCAAAATGGAATGTGGAGTCCCACAGGGATCAGTCCTGGGCCCTGTTCTCTTTACTCTCTACACTGCTCCACTCTCACATATAATAAACAACCACCATATTGATCATCATTGCTATGCCGATGACGCTCAGCTTCAGTGCAGTGATATTGTTGAAAACTTGCCTTCCCTCCTGACAAATGTCCTACTGCCTTCAAGACATTCAAAACTGGATGACTCAGAACAAGTTACAACTTAATGCTGATAAAACCGAAGCCATGCTCATAGGGACCCAACATAAACTTTCCTCCATCACAACAACATCAATAGAATTTGGCAATGCGTCAGTTCCTTTGTCCAACTCTGTGAAGTATTTAGGTGTAGTTCTTGACAACACACTCTCTATGAAAAAATTCATCACCCAGACCTGCCAGTCTTGCTACTATCAATTACGGCGCATAAGCGCGATTCGCAAGTATCTGTCCACTGATGCAACTCCCAAGCTCGTCACATCTGTCATTCTTTCACGTTTTAGACCACTGTAATTCTCTTTTGGTTGGCCTACCAGCATCATCCATCCACTCTCTTCAACGCATACAAAATTCTGCAGCTCGACTGGTCCTTAGAAAGAAAAAATCTGAACACATCACTCCTCTTCTGCGATCTCTTCACTGGCTGCCAGTCTCACAAAGACTGAAGTATAAGATCAATACCCTCTGTTTCAAGTGTCTCCACAAATCTGCGCCATCTTATCTTTGTAACTGTCTTCACCTGTACACTCCATCCCGTTCCCTTCGTTCAGCCGCAGATACTTTGTGCTTTCGAACACCCAGATTCAAACAAACCACTGTTGGCTATCGATCTTTCTCTGTTTCTGGTCCGTCCACCTGGAATGACCTCCCTCTTTCACTTCGCCAAAAGCCTTCACTTGATACCTTCAAATCCAGCCTCAAAACACACTTATTTCCTACCTGACACTTTCCCCTCATATCCGTCTCTACTTTTCAACAGCATCCTTCATCTCCTAAGTGTGTTCGCGGGTGTGTGTGTGTGTGTGTTGTGTGTGTGTGTGTGTGTGTGTGTGTGTGCGTGTGCGTGCACGTACGCATGCATAAATTTGAAATA
>CM054145.1:18710430-18762930 GCA_028751875.1 Rapana venosa
TGCTGCTACTACAGCTGCTGCTTCTACCACTGCTACTACTGCTGCTTCTGCTGCGATTACTACTATTGCTGCTGCTGCTGCTACTGCTGCTACTACCATTACTATTGCTGTTGCTGCTGCTGCTGCTGCAACTGCTGCTGCTGCTGCTGCTGCTGCTGCTGCTGCTGCTGCTGCTGCTGCTGCTGCTACTACTGCTGCTGCTGCTGCTGCTGTTACTACTATTGCTGCTGCTGCTGCTGCTACTGCTGCTACTACCACTACTACTACTACTTCTTCGACTACTACTACTACTACTACTACTACTACTTTTACTTCTACCACCTCCACCACCATCACCATCACTGCACCAAAACTGAATCTTTTCAGAACACAACACATAATAGGGTTGTTGGTTTTTCGCTCTCCGCCTTTTTTTCTATTCCCAAATTAACCAAAAGCGCCACTTTCTTTCAAGTATCGATATCGCATCAACAATTGGGTTATTGTTGTTTTTTAATCGGAACAATTGTCCGGAGGGTCAAATTTCAGAAGGGGGCTACTTTGTTTGCAAAACACTGATGAATATTCGGAAGACGTACGGCGGTTTTTCCGGTGCTGTGGGAAACCAGGCAAAGGACCCTGATTACTGTATCCAGGGTCCATTTTCGAGGGTGAGGTATCTCAAATCGATTCGATTTCTGTGTATGTCCGGGGTTTCCCCCCCTCCCCCTCCCCACCCCCCCCCCCCCCCCAGCGCACACACACTCACGCACGCACGCACACACGCACGCGCGCACACACCTACACACACACACACATTCACACACACACACACACACACACACACACACACACACACACACACACACACCAACACCGCTGACAAGAAAAAGGGGCAATGTCCACACACTAACCACTAACATTGTGGTAGATTGAGAAGAGGGAAACAGACGAGAATTGAGAACTGAGTTGAAAAGGACTTGCCACTATTTCTCCCAAACATATCTGACGGTGTAAAAAGCCAACGAGAGAAGAAGAACAAGAGTTTAAACGACAGAAAGGAAGAACAATTAGAAACACAGGAGGGCAGTGCATTCCAAGAGGAAGAGGCCTGGAAAGAGAAGATATTGCTCGTAAGTTATGGGGTTAGCAAGAATTCTCTTACCTCTCCCTGTGTTAGGAAATGAAATTGTTTGCTAGGGATAATTAAAAAAAATATGTTTGCCTTGCTTATTAATTCATTCCTGCATGTTAACTACCCTACTGCAACAAAGAAAAGCTTGTGTCTGCCATTGTTGCAAACAAAAAGAAGAAAATCAAATTACCCAGGTGCCGAGAAAAACGAATATAACGACCTTCATTTCAACTTTCATTCACAAACGTACAGCACGAGCTTGTGATTTATCTACTCAGAATTTAGATCATGGAGAACTGTGCTCATAAGAAACTCCGAAAAAAGACTAACCTACCATTTTGCAGAACTCAGAAAGCTGCTGCTTGCTTTTAAAGCTTTACTAACCTTCTGTTTTTACCTGTGTGCCTTCAGATTAACATAAAAACTCAACGATTTAGAACACTGCATTTTTTTTCAGAACTTATCTATCTAACCCTTTGCAAGGTAACCTATCCATTTTTATTGACTGTCTACTGTCATCAAGCGGCAACGTACAGCGTAGCACTTTTTACAAACTAACCTCTCTTACACTCTTTTCTTGTGTAATATATCCAACTGTCTGTAATCTATCTACTGAGAAGTAAAAAAACAAAACAAAAAACAATCGCTGAAGAATGAAAGGAGAACAGACATCGAAAACAATGTCCACAGAACGTATTGATCACATACGAAGGTTGGTATCTTTTTGTGTGGCAAGATTTCCATTTTCCCCTTTCCCCTTAGAGAACCTCTGGGGGTCAGAGGTGGTCAGAGCACTCGCTTACCCCATGCCAATGTTAAGCAGCATTGAGCATGGTTACCAAGTAGATGGGTGATAGTTTGCGTGGCTTGGCTTCAGTCTCCCACTTCACCCAGCTGTAAATGGGTACCTGCCTCTTTAGGGACAGGGAAGGTAAAGCAGTTACGGAGAGATGGGCGCCACCCTCAATATGCTGGCCCCTGGAGAACTGAGGTCTCATAGGTTATAAAGGACACCGTTAGCTGTACTTTAGAGAACCAGAGTTACTTCAATTGTCAAACTGTTTCAAAAATGAGTTACAGAAGTGAAATGTTGATTCATGTGGATCTGTCCTGGCTTGCTGTGCACTAAAAAAATGGCATGGTCTGACATATGCCCATTATGATTAACTAAAATATACTTTTTGTTGTTTCACCTGTCATCTTAAAAGTGTGTTTTAAGTCCCTTCTCCTGTGTTTCTACGAGAATGAAGCCAAACTTCTACCGCTAGAGATCTTGCTGGTTTTATCAATGATTTTTTTTAATTCCTTTTATTCTTTTATATCGAGGATAATGGAATAAGCACTTATGGGATTTTTTACATCCAGTCCCCGTGTGTATGCAGTTTTGTAAATTCTGTCATCTGTTCCCACCGGCACACAATGGCCTACTCTTACGAATAGCGGAACAGGATTTAACGTGTGCGCAAGATGTTCTGCGTGCGTTCGTACACGGGGCCTCGGTTTATAGTCTCATTCGAAGGACTTTGAGGAGAGTGGAGTCTGCACTGACGTTAACTCCAGGGGAAAATATTCCCTTGCACGGGAATCGAACACGGGTCGTCAGATTGCCAGCTCAATGTTCTGATCACTAGGCTATCCCGTCCCCCCCCCCTCCCCCCCAGGGGTGCAGGTGCCCAACTTAGGGTTCGAGACCTCAGCGCCCCATGTCTTTGGTAACTGTCAGGATTTTCACTATGAAGATGGCCAAATGAGTGGAACTTTCTTCTGGTGGCGAAGCGTTTTCCCTAACGAAGCCCCGTCATCTACCTTCCATCCCATGCATGCAGTCTGCCACGTAGAGATGATCTTGTCAGAGCACCTCGAGACCTTTTTGTGAACTGAAGGTTCTGTAGCAAAACGTGTCTTAGAGACGTATGGCGAAGGACAGCAATTCAGGGAGGCCGTTTCTATATAGTGCAAATAAACCAGGAAGCATGGCTGTATACAATTCCAGAATGCTAAGGAAGAGTTTCCAGATGTTAGCGCTGTCGGCTGAGGTCAGCGGGCAGGCCTCCTGCAGTCACAAGCACAGGGAAAGACCAGGCACTACACATCCCACCCTAGTATATAAGGGAACGCAGAGAAAAGATGGTACGTAACGAATCTGGATGTGGCTGGGGCAGAGAGATTGAATGAAGCTGCACGGGAACTGGACAGAAACGTCACAGAAAACCGAAACAAACAAAATACCTTTTTTTTAAGATGTAGCGCTGTCTAGTCCATCACCATTGCTTATCTGTTAGAGAAGTACAGTATCTAGATTCAACCAGTCCACCGTTGGCCGTCGCTCTTTCTCTGTTTCTGGTCCGGTGATCTGGAATGACCTCCCTCTCTCCCTTCGCCAAAAGACTACTTACGACACTTTTTAATCCAGCCTCAAGACATACCTATTTCAAACCGCGCGCGCGTATGTACATTTGAGTTTGTTAACATTGTTAATTGTTATTGGTTGTATGTGTAAGAATGTGTTTGTTGCAAGCGCTTTGATTTGTTTTTACAAGATATAGTGCTATATAAATTCTATTTATTATTATTATATCTTGACAGGGTCAGTGAATCTGAAGTGATGGGAGGTCGTGCATCTCATGTTATACTCTCTGATCTATCATTCCCAGCTCCATATCTGAAACCTGAAGTCAGGACCAAATGAAAAGCTCCCGACTATAGTGAAAACACGCACACTAAAGTGGTACAGGTACGTCACACGAACATCTGGACTGGCCAAGACAGTCCCTACAGGGAACAGTACAAGGAGGGAGACGAAGAGACAGACAGAGAAAACGATGGGAAGAAGACAACATCAGAGAGTGGACTGACCTTGTGTGGAACGATCTGCTACGGAAAGCAGAGGACCGCGAGGAGTTGAGGAAGCTGGTTGCAAAATCTTCATTGATGCCCCCACGGCCCATGAGACTTCGGGATAGGAGAAGGTGAAGGAAGACATCTGAAACCTAAAAATGGCAGGAAGCACATGTTAATGTTATGGGGGTGTTGGGTTTTTTGTCCGGTCTCTTGGTGGCTGATTAGCTGATAGAACAGAAGGCTGTTTAGCAAAGACATTGAAGTAATATAGATAGATAGATAGATAGATAGATAGATAGATAGATAGATAGATAGATAGATAGATAGATAGATAGATAGATAGATAGATAGATAGATAGATAGATAGATAGATAGATAGATAGATAGACAGATAGATAGATATGCATGTATTGTAAGGCGCACATATGGTTATGCGCACAAGAAACTTTCGCATATGCATTCACACAGATCTATGTGCACGTCTTGGCATGGGTTTACATGCCACAATGCTACCCAGTCACCTTTGCTAACTAACTGCCTGTATGTTTTTGAACAGAATTTTCGAAGCCACACTGACCAACAACGCTCGAGAGCTGACAACCGCGCTGCGATCTTTGCACCGCTCCACCATCACCACCACCCGTCATCATCCTCCCCACCACCGCTCTTCCCTCCCCTGTACCCCTCCACCCACCCCCCTCTGTTGCCGCCACCACCACCACCCATACGACCATTTCCGTCACTTCTACGGCCAGCAAAGAGTAAGGTGTGGCGCCAGACGAGGAGGAGTGAGGAGGGAGGGGGTACGATGCCAGACCCCGGACCCCAGACAGCTGAGCTATGCTGTGAGCCAGGTCATCTCCAGCGACGCAGCCAAGGGCAACGCCAGCCTTGCTTTTGAACAGCTTCAGAGCAACTACATTTCTGAAGAAGATGCGTGTTGCGACAATTTTCAAGTAAGATTTTTTTTTTTTTTTGGGGGGGGGGGGGGGGGGTGTTGCCGGCCAACTTGGACATACAAAATTTGGTATGTCCACTGGTTAGTTGTGGGTTGTTGTTTTTTTCTGTTGAGGGTGAAAACGCAGACTATTGCTAAGAGAAGAGCGTGTTCCAAGACAAAATGTCCAACCGTTTCCCGTTGTTGGTTTTTTTCTATGACAAATTCTTTACGTTGAAATTTATAAGGAACTTTGTGGAAAATTCTAAAGCCGCTTTTAAGTCATCTTGAGAAGTCTCTTAGATAATTAAGTGTTGGTAATTTCTGATTGTTTCATCACGTCACGGCAGATAATTCTGTTTTAGATTGATGGTCCTCGGCAGGAAAACTGAGGTAAGTCTAAAAGTGGGCAGATTCTTCAAACAGTTCCAAATCATCCAAGAGTAAGCATTTTCTGAACCAAGATAGAATAATGTGTGCCATGGAGCATGTGTTTCTGTAATGTGTCTTCAATCCAATCCAATCTGCCTGCCGACAACTTAAGCCATATCAGGGCTGTTAGCTAGTAACATTTTAAATCTCAGAATAAAACTGTGCAACTATATTACACAGATAAAACAGGGTATAAAATCAACTCTTCCGTCAACCTGACCCACCAGAAGGGACAACCCAGTTTATTTCAACAATTATTAGAATATTCGTGTGACACATTATAAACGTTACTTGTCAAATTAGATTGATGTCGTTCAAAATAATAATTATTGATAAAAACCTCTTATTTCACTAACTGAAGTGAGGTGGAGGGGGGGGGGGGGGGGGGGGGGGTTCTACTGAAGTGGGTTTTTTTTCGACAAAATGAAGCTCATTCATTGGAAGAACAAAAATCAGTTTAAAATAACTATTTCTAAGGGAGGAGGGGTGTGTGAAGAGAATGCTATCTTTTATTATTTACCTATAAAGATTGGTCATAAACTACAGAAAACAAGCTGTTCTACGAGAATTTCGTAGACCACTTCTTTGAAAATGAAGATGTAGATGGCTACGTCCGGTCATCATGATATGGTTGCTTCCCTCTTGCTTCCCTCATCCCGCCAGATGAATGGAACTGTCTGTCAAGCGTTGGAGTTGTCACTCTGTGAGCCCTCTCATGATCACTGGCTTCCTCTGTGCCTCCGGGCTCCTCCTGTTTTGACCAGTTGGTCTACTGTCTGAACAAGCTGTCAAGTCACAGAGACTGGAAGAGGAATGTAATATCTCAGTATGCCGGGGGTGGGGGGGGGGGCTGTCAGTATAAATAGCATCTCCACCTTCTGGAAATTCTGAGCCACGAATTCCCTCTTTTCTATCCCTCTCTTTTGTTTCTGCCTTGTTCTTTTTCTTCTTGTTCACTTCCTTCTTGCCCATTTTCTGCCTTCTTGGTCCAATCTCCTGCTTTTTTCCCCAGAAAGACATAAAATAACAATTCTCTCCCAGGCCGAAGTCGGATGCTCTGGGCCTAGTTTTATCAGATGCTTAACGGCAGCCTAACGCATTTTCGCTCCTGTGACAGACAACAGTTAGTTGCTGTCTGAGCTTATGACGACGACGAAGAAGAAGAATATCTCAGTAGTGCCCACAAGACCCTAGTTTCAAAACACAAACTGAACGATCATCACACAGAATCCATAAAACTGCATTCATGGAACTGTAACTGTATGTTTGTCCGTCGTGTCCGACGATGACCTCCAAAACAGCAGTGGAGGCAGCTGCTGTTTTGGAAACTGGGCAGAAATTTGATTATAGTGGAGATGCCTTGCCCACAGCACATCCCCACTCTCTCGGCCAAGTGGGCATAAGGACAGTCAGCGTTGGAGATGCTCTCCAAAGGCCAACCAGCCCCCAGGGCTGCAGCACATAAGGACTGTGCGAGTCAAGCCTCCTAGTCAGAGAGTCATAGTCGATCACTAAAGTCTAAGCTGTAATTCCATGAGTGGGAAAGCCACTGGTCATACAGCCTCTCACTTTGCTGTTGCCCCCAGCGTCAATGGTTTAATCAAGAACTGTGATAAAGCCCAGGCGCTGAGGACTATATCAGACTAAGCTGTAAAGTGGAATTCCAAGAGTGGGAAAGCCACTGTCATGCAGCCTGTCACGTTGCTGTTGCCCCCAGCCTCAAAGGTTTCATCAAGAACTGTGATAGAACCCATGTGCTGAAGGGAGTGATAATATAAAAGCGTCGTCTGATTTCAGCTGAACCCACCCCACCTATTCCCGGAGCGGAGCTCCCACACAGCGGAGCACCACGTCAGCACGCCACTTCACCTGGCAGCGACGCTGGGCCTGGACCCGGTGGTGAAGGTTCTGCTCCGGCAAAAGGACGTGGTGAACTGGCTGAGTGAGCGGGACTCCCTGACACACACTCCACTCAACGCTGCCGTCATCAGTCAGAAGGTTGGAGACTTTTTTTCACCCTTTTTCTCAAGTGTGCGAGAGAAAGGCAATTGCACTGACGGTGGTTTAGTGTGGTAACCTTACCAGCCCATTCACCAGGGGGACAGTGAGAAGAGGACTGGGCACAAACACATATTTAACCAATAAGTAAAAAAACCAAAAACAAACGATTCACAATTGCTCTGAGCGAAAGGTAGAAAGATGGGAAGAGCTATATATGAATGGTATCTTCGAAGTCGGAATGTGGCTGCCTTAATGGTGGGTAAAAACGGTTGCATGGTGCAAAATTTCACTAGTGGTGAACCTCGGAGCTCTAGCCGAGGAACGAATAGGAACAATGACGGGCAAATTTAATATGAGTGTGGTGATGTTTGATGGTTTAGTGTGGTGGGATGATGTGTGGAGCGCTGTGGTGCAAGTTAAGTAGCTGTTAGCCTTTTTCCTGTGACTGTCTGGTGTCACAACAATGAACAAAGTACTGTCATTTCCACACAAAAAAAACAAAAAGCCAACCACAATCAATGTTTTCAGAACTGATGACGTTTCGTACAGCTTTGCCTCAATCTCAGCTTCCAAACCCACCAAGCCATTAGTTAAGGTGTGCCTGCAACTCTTCAGGGACTACAAAAATTTAAAGTGAAGCAATGAAAAGGAGGTAGAGAGATTTCTCGTTTCTCAGCAAGTTTCTGTTACTTTTTTTTGTTTGCTAAGTGATTCAGCTGCAAAATAAAATTTAAAAAAAATTTAAACAACATAAAATTTTACCTGTTCCTCGGCTAGAGCTCCAAGGTTCACCAACTGTATGCGACCGGTTTTTTTCCCAACCATTAAAGTAGCCGCATTCCGACTTCGGGGATAGTTGCAAATATTAGAAGAAGAAGAGAAGAAGAAGAAGAAGAAGAAGAAGAAGAAGAAGAAGAAGAAATGGAATTTTTATAGTGCTATATCTTGTTAAAAAAATCAAAGCGTCTATATAAATATAAATGTCCCTTTCACGGGGTTTTCTTTTCTCCAAGGTGGCGGTCATCCGACTGGTGCTGAGGAAAACCTTGACCCTGCCAGCCTGGCACCTGCACGTCTGCGTGCTGAAGGACATCGTCAACGACGCCCTCAAGCTGGCCATCTCCATGGGCAACGTGGAGGTGGTCGGGGAGATCCTGAACGACCAGACTGCCACAAACTGACTGTCTGGACCTCCCAGATGCTGTGCGGGCCTGTGGCTTCCCGCAACCTGCCTCTGGTGCGGCTGCTCTTACGCAGCGGCTACAACGCGTGGCACACCAGTCGCTTCATGACTGGAAACCCTCTTCACCTGGCCGTGTGCATGTACAGGTAAGCCATCGTGTTGTCTGTGTGTGTGTGGTGGGAGGGATGTGCGGGGGGGGGGGGGGGAGGGGCGGAGGGAGAGGAGGAGAGTGAGACTGTGTATTAAGGCTGGCTGCATTTAGACGTTGGAAGATGTCTGATGTTACCTAACATGAATATGTTCAACAACAAAATTACTCGACTAGAAACTCTTGAGGTTCACCTATGAAGGAGGTTTTGTGTGTTCATTCGACCGTTTGCCCACCATTAAGGTAGAGGTAGCCGCGTTCCGATTTCGGGGAATGATGTCTAAAACATGACACCAGTGTGCATGCTTTTTTTTAATTTTAAAGTTTGTCCATCCGGTCCTATCCGTACCAAATGGCCTGTACTTCGAAAGGTGAAGCGGGTTTTCACTTTTACAAACTTTTAACTGCGTTCTTACTTTTTCTAACCTTCACAAAAACGTGGCACGTACATTTTTACTTTCACTTAGTGTTCACATTATCACCATCATAGCCTTTCATTTTTGTTTACACCATTATTTCGTACTATATATCGATTAAGTATATTCGGTTTCTGTATCTTCACAAGATTTTCATTTACATTTTCGTTTCACAAGATCTTTATCAAAATGTTTTACCTTCACAAAGAGTTTCATCTAAGAGGCCTTCAAAAGGGGGCTTTTGTGTTTTGTTGTTGTTGTTTGTTTGGGTTTATTTTGTTTGTTTGTCGTTTTGTTTGTTTGTTTGGGGGGGGGGGTAGATTTTTATTCACATTTTCATCCTCACAATATTTCCGTTGACTTTTTCTCATCCAAACAAGAATTTCCTACAACACACTTTGCCTTTTTAAGACAAAGAGGTTTATTCCTATTCCTTCTTACATCCATGACTCTATATCGTGGTGTTGCTGATACCTAATGCCACAAAACTGCTGTTGTGTACATGTCTTTCCATCAAGAGTAACCCTCTGCTCATCGTTTGCCGCTGTTCACAGGAATGGCACACAGGAGGAGCTGGAGATTGTAGATGCCTGTTGCACCATGGCGCCGACCCCAACCAACAGTGCATCACGCAGGGCGCGCCGTCCACTTACGCATCAGCCCTACACATAGCAGTCACCACCTTTCCCGATCCCTTGAGCAGCCGTTTGCTCGCCCCTTTTCCTGCCATGGTGCAGCTTCTGCTGGAGCACAAGGCCGATCCCAACGCCAGGGACAAAACGGGGCAGCCTCTCCTGTTCTGGGTGAGGCCTGGCGTCTGTCCGCAAACCCTGCGGCTGTTATTGAGGTATGGCGCCGATCCTTGGCAGACTGATCTCAACAAAGACGTTTACCTAACCTCTCCCAAATTTCTGGCCCACGCTGACGACGAAGGCGGTTTTGGCTTTGTCAAGGCTCTTCTGGACCACGATCCCCATTTGGTCAATGCGGCAGGTCACAAGGGGCGGACGCTGCTGCACAATGCCGTCTTGAAGCCTCGCCTTTTCTGGTTTCTGCTGTCCCGCGGTGCCAACCCTGACCTCCGTGACAGCGACGGGGAGACCGTGATGGACCACCTCCTGACCTTGCGATCCACTGTGCCGGAGCTGACCCAGAGATGCCTGACTCTCCTGATGTGTGTCAAAGTGAAAGCTGCTTACCGGCGCCAGGACAGTTGCAAGATGCTCATTTGTTATGCCAACTCGTCGACAGACGCTCAAGACACCTTCAGCCAGGTCCAGGTTCTGCAGATGGTGATGATGGTGATACTGTTCGAGGTGGGCTACCTGACTGCTAACGACCAGTTTAAGTATGTCTTGCAGAGGATGGATTGTGACTTGCCGAACAGCATGAACAAGGTGTTGAGAGACCTGGCCGGTAAGCCACCGTCGCTTGCCAGCACATGCCGGCGTGCTATTGTCCACGCTTCTGATCCGTGTTCAAAAAACAAACAACTCCTGGAGCTGCTTCTGCACAATACGCCATGGGCATAAAAAGGTACTTGCAGTTTTCTGATCTAGTCGAACTTGTGGCGGATACCATCGGTCAGAGTGTGGAGGAGATACAGAGCCTTTTCTCCCCGCTTCCACCCACAGTGGCGAAGAGAAACCTCTGCCTGGGATTATTATGAACAACCTAAAGATGGTCTGCTTACTGCAAGCTGAACTTGTTTAACAGTATGAAATGTGACTAAACAATTTTAAAAAAAATTGAATTATTCATTAACAGGTATAATGTAAAACTGCAGATTTTAAGTATTAGGCAGCACAAATCTTTTTTTTAATTTAGTTTTAAATTGTTAACCTCAAAGTGGACACGAAATGGGAAAAAAACTGCAGCTTACAATTTTAGTCAAAATTTTACACTAGGCTTTAACAGAATGATCATGTCACATGGATTGGAAGTAGCTTATGTGCTGCAGCCCTAGGGGCTGGTTGGCCTTTGGAGAACATCTCCAACGCTGACTGGTGTCCTTATGCCCACTTGGCCGAAAGAGTGGGGATGTACTGTGGGCAAGGCATCTCCACTATAATCAAATTTCTGCCCAATTTCCAAAACAGCAGCTGCCTCCTCTGCTGTTTTGGAGGTCATCGTCGGACACGACGGACAAACATACAACAGCGTGGAGGGAACAAGTGAGAAGCCTGGTATGCACTCTGGTGGAAGCCAGAATCCAGATTTCCTTTCAGGCTGTACAAGTTGACTTAACGATGCATGACAGGACAGACACGGGATTCTACTTTCTGTCAGTGACCCCTCTGTGATGAAACTGCACCTTATTTTTGCAATTAACCCCAGTTTAATTTGTTGGGCCGGGGGAAGGGGAGGGTGCTTTGTTTTTAGGGGTGGGGTGGGTTTTGTTGCTTTGTTTTTGTTGGTGGTGGTGGGTTTTTTGGGGGAGGGGGTCTGATTTCACGTGGTGAGACACTTCTGCTCACTCCTCCATAGGGGATACTGTAGGCTCTATCAGAAAATATCCCCCTCCTTCTGGAAATCCTTCCCTGTCATTTTCATCTTTTCTATCACTCTGTTTTGTTGGGGGTGGGGGGGGGGGGGTCCCTTAGTTTTCTGTCCTCTCTCTTGCCGCCCACCGCCCCCCCCCCCCCCCCCTCCCCCCCTCCCATTCACCTGCCTTTTGATGATAAAAAAAAGAAAATAAATTGCTTATTCAATAAACCATCTGGGAATAAACATTTTGAGTTTCACTTTTTCAAGCAAGTTTAACAACGATTTTACTCTTTAACACGCTATATTACATATCGCCTACAACGTTTTCTTCTGGTGACCAGACAATCAAATAGTTAATACTGGGATGGTTGTAGGCCGCCCATTCTGCAGTGCTATCAAAATAATCTACCCAGGTATGCCATATGTATTCTTCATTACTTTGGTGTGCTTAGCTTTTTTTTAACGCTTTATGATCAGAAGGTAATAAATCAAGCGGAATGGCAGACACAGTATGATTTTTAATAGCCCAGCTACAGGAATAGAATATTTAATATGGAAAACTGCCATTTAATGGACGTTTTATTTTTAGCTTGACAGTATTTGATATTTCAGGGGTTTATTATCTGTTGAGTTAGAATGTTTCTGGGAGATTAAGAATTTTAAACCAGTGACAACCCCCAATATGGCCTTCATGATCAGCAGGGCTATAAAGAACGTAAAATAAAGTGATTATGTCAGAAAAAAACAAGCTGTAACTAAATACCGTTTATTTGACGAACATGAAAAAAACAACAACAAAAAACCTGCCAAACGAACTGTTGAGCTTGAAACCAATGTTATAGAGTAGGCTTATGGTGACATTTGAAGGAGGGGGTTGGTTTGGTTGTTTTTCAGTTTCGGTATCAATTACCACAACTCCCATTTGGGTTTTCTTTCAGTTGTGGTATTTAAAAAAATCTTACCTCAACAGTTGAACTTTATCTCAACTCTAGTGGCTAGCTCTATGATTTATTGGTCAATTATCAGGAATTTTTATTCTGTACACACGCGCGCGCGCGCACGCACACACACACAACCACACACACACACACACACACACGGATATGATAGATAGATGATAGATAGATAGATAGATAGATTAGATAGATAGATAGATAGATAGATAGATAGATAGATAGATAGATAGATAGATAGATAGATAGATAGATAGATAGATAGATAGATAGATAGATAGATAGATAGATAGATGGACGGACGGACGGACGGACGGACGGACAGACAGACAGATGGAGAGGTAGATGGGTAGGTAGATTGATGGATGGATGGATGGATGGATGGATGGATGGACGGACGGACGGACCCATCTACCTACCTACCCATCCATCCATCCGTCCATCCATCCATCCATCCATCCATCCATCTACCTACCCATTTACCTACCCATCCATCCATCCATCTACATACCCATCTATTGTCTGTCTGTCTGTCTGTCTGTATAGATAGATAGATAGATAGATAGATAGCAACCCCTTAACGCCAGATAAAAAAGAAAACCGGTTTGTTGAATTGGTTCGACCTGTGAGTGTGAGTTAAATCCCAACTATTGAAAGGGCAGCCAGTTCTCACCACGTGACATCAGAAGACTCGCATCAGTCAATGACTGTGTTAGTATTTTTATTTCTTTTTTTTTTTATTACGGTTTTGTTTGGGGGTTTGTGAGGTTTTTTGTTTTGTTGGGGTGTGGGTTTTTTTGTGGGGGGTTTTTGGGGGGGTTTTGGGGGGTGTTAGTAGGCCCATCAACGAAGTTCTGGCTTATGATCGATTATTCACAGAGAAAGCCTTTATTATGAATGTCTTCATTACAAAAATCGAAGCGATATTTGACTTACCAGAAGCAGAGACCGTGTGGCCTGGCGAGCCTTCATGACAGAGTAGCGCTAGCTCCCATGGTCCTCCTCAGCAATGGAGACAGGTGACAGGTGATCTGACCAAGTCAGCAAACACCTGTAGGTACCATATTTTATCAAACTGTAGGACTGGTGTTAAACAAAAACTCCGTAAATGCCAAGTGAATGAACATAGTCAGAGAGACATATGTATATGAAAAAGTTGAGGTGTTGTCAATATAAATACGGATTATTTAGTATTTTTAATCGTCAACACAGACACATGCAGAATATGTTTTTTATTGTGAGATGAATATCAGGGTGATAAATGCTTTGTCAGTATTTTGTCAAACGATTGGGAAATAAGTGTTCCAAATGAAAATCTGGCAAAGGCAATTTTTTTTTAATTCATAACGATGTAAGGTGATTGGGAATGTATTTTCTGCATTAACTGAAGTCAAAACAAAGTGAAAAAATAAACTTTTTAACAAGATATTACACATGTGTTCTATCATATTTTCAGTATTCTAACAACATTCTTAATGTGGAAAATACCAGATGTCAACGTGTGTGTGTGTGTGTGTGTGTGTGTGTGTTCTTCAATTTTATGTTTATTCACAATAAGTACTATTAGACGTGTGTGTGTGTGTGTGTGTGTGTTGTGTTGTGTTGAGTACCCTTTAAAACCACAAGGCCATCCCACTATCTCAAAATGAACAATGAGCCAGATTTGACCGGACAGTAACGGGACAAGTTATACAAAGTATAATTTACAACACAGCCGGCTCCCCAATCAGACTAACATAAAATGAGTTGGTGCATTATTTCTTTTTTTAAAGTAATTGTTGCAGTCTGGCTGTGCTACCTGCCACAGTGGCTGGTCGCTGAGTGAGACAGTTTACACAAACATGATGTGCTTGAGTTGCCGCCCCTTAGAATTTTCTTTCTTTGACTATCATTAGATCTAAAAGTCCCAGCCCAGATTTCCAATCTAGGAATTGTATTGTGTCAACCCCCAAACAGCGTGCTCTCTCTCTCTCTCTCTCTCTCTCTCTCTCTCCCAATCTTTGCATTAATGTTTGCATTAATCTTTCCTACATCAGGTAACTCTGTTGGGACTTGAATACAATCAATGCAACAACCCACACTCAGCTTGTGATCAAGTTGGACATCGTGACTTTGGTATCCCCTCACCACTGTTCTATTAGCTAGGCTTATGGACTAGATCTACAGAAACACTCGAGAGGACTTGATTGATATCGGCCACAACTTCAGCTATATACTTTGGGACGGGATAGCTCAGTGGTCGGAGCACTCGCTTTCCCCCAGCCAAGTTAAGCAGCGTCGAACGTGGTTACCGTTTGCACGCCTTGGCTTCAGTACAATCCCCCAGTTCACCCAGCTGTAAATGGGTACCTGCCTCTTTAGGGTCAGGGAAGGTAAAGCAGCGAGGGAGAGGAGATGGGCGCTGTCTTCAATATGCTGGCCCCTAGAGAAGTGAGGTCTCTAATGCCTCAATCCCCTACGACCTTATGGGACACCTTTACCTTACCAAAGCTTACGGCTTTGAACGCGCACGCACGAGTTACACCATCAGGTGCATGCACGCGCGCGCGCGCACACACACACTGCTATGGCTTTGAACGTACGCACACACTGACAGGTGCGTGCATGTACACGCACACACACACACACACTGGCGTGCACGCATGCACTCCTGCAACACCCACACATTGACACTCCCAAACACTGATGTGTGCGTGCGTACGCGCGCTGGGCTATGCATCTCATGTCTGTCTGCACAGGCTGCTGTCTGTCTGTCTGCCTCTGTGTGTGTGTCTGCTGAGGTCAGTGACTAACCATCTCTTGGTCACATGCCTATGTCTGGATTAGACCTGTTACGCACAAAAGTGGCCAGGCTACCAAGTTTTAAGCTTGTTATTTAATTCGTCCGCCATGACTCGATAAATCATATTTTACTCACTCATTGCCTACACAAAGAGAAAGGTAAAATGATAAAGACAGACAGAAGATCACTGCAAAACCCAACGGAACAACAACAAACTTAATCAATAGAGTGAATGGCAACAAAGCAAAACCAAACTACGGGAACAAAACAGCCACACACACACACACACAAACTCGCTGACTCTGCATATCTGCTGACAATCTGTTGCCGAAATACTGATTGACGGTCCATGGGATGAAAGAGCCAACAATGTTTGCATAATTTTGATTGCTTAACCAAGTTAATCGCAAAGATTTTCTGCGTTATTACGTCACATTGATTTGAGTCAGGAGCCCACCTTTAACGCAAACTGTTCAGTTTATTCCGGCCAACAAAAACCAAACAACAGGGTTGTTCAGGAATGCTCTGTTCGCATACTCGGGGAAATAAACAGTCACTGAAACCTATATGTGTGTGTTGATTCAGCCCGCAAACATGTGTTTTGTCACGTCACAATCTGGAACGTTCGTGGTCGTCTGCTGATTGCGTGAATACGAGATCGAGGCTACAAAAACAAGCCTATCGAAGCCAACAAGTAGACAGCCGGTAGCAGGCAACCTGTGAACGCTAGGCTAATACAACGGTTCACCAACTGAAAACTGACTGAAAGATGGCCATGAGACCCTTCGTACGCGGTTTTTGGGACGATCCATGGGAGGGCATGACTCAGCCTTCAAGGATCTTCGACCAGCATTTTGGAAGGATGGTTCCAGACGATTTTGTTCGGCCATTCCCGATGAGGTTCCCAATGGCACCCATGCAGCAAATGCAAATGCCCGTGCAGCCACCTCAGCAGACTGGCGTGTCAGAGGTATGTGTTTTATGTTATGGTTTAAAAGATTTAAACTGGTTGTGGATTTGACAAATGATTTTACTTCAGGATCTGTTTAAGCAACCAGACTTGGCGTCAAAATATTGAAATCATGAATATGAAAATGAAAGTAGATCAGCTTCCCCATGCATATATAATGAGTATACCACACCCCTTTTTTTTTCTCCCCCCCCCCCCCCCCCCTTGTTTTTTTTGGGAGGGGGGGATTAATAAGATAGGCTACTTATGCAAAGACAACTATTATAACTAGCTACTGGAGACCAAAGTGTTTATTTACCTATTTATTCTTTTATTTCAAGAATAGTGGAATAAGCACCCATGTGCATTTTTACATCCACTCCCCATGTTTATGCAGTTTTGTCAATTTTTTCATCAGTTTCCACCGGCACACAATGGCCTACTCTTCCAAAAGGCCAGAATCTTTTTAAAACTGATTTTCATATAATATATAAATCAGAGATTCCACATTAGATTTTTAGCTGCAGTGCAAGGGAAGTAACTTGTATATACCAGTACTGGGGAGGGGGGGGGGGGGGGATACAGTTCATTTCAGGTTTTACACAAAGTGTTTAAGTTGCCCTCAAACTGATTTTTCTTTGCTTCATATATTCTTACTGCTGCAATATTACAGTATATATCTGGGGACACAGGATACCATGATGGTAAGACTACGAGTGTTGCGCATGCCATCTGACTGCCCAGGATTGTTCCCAGGTTTCAGCTACCACCAAGATGCCCGTTCAAGGGGATTTTTCCACTGGAGTTAACATCAGAGTTGACTCCACTCCCACAGAAGTCCTTCGATGAGACTTTAAACTGATGTCTCATGTGCACATGCACACAGAATACTGAGAATAGCTTACACTCACATCAAAACCTGCTAACTACCTTTTGGAAGAGTAGGCCATTGTGTGCAGGCAGGGACAGATGATTAAATTTAAAACGCATGCACAGTGGTTTCATCAAGTCAAAATGCAGAGCTATGTTCATGGTAAAAACTGTCCCATACACAAAAGTTTGCCATTGGTGAACCTCAGAGCTCTAGTCGAGGAATGAGTCTATACATCTCAGCTCCCCTGTAAAAAGCATGAGAGCATTTAATGTTCATGTCTTGTTCCTCTTCATTCATTTTAAATGGGTAGTTTTCAAGCAAATTTGTTTAATTGATTTGAGCCAGGTAAAGTAAGTGTGAAAAAATGTATGGAAAATAGATCCACTGTGGTCTTGCCCTTTCTCTCATTTGATTCATTGTCTCTCTCCCTCTTATCTCTCTGATCAGTGATGTCAAGTACTTGCTTATAAACACACACAGATTTGAATTAATTTGTGTATGTTTTCTCTGTGTGTGTACATATATGTGTGCATGCATGCATGTGTGACACCTGTATAAAATTGTATGTAATGCAATAAAGTAATATTTACATATGCATACATGCAATCACACACACACACACACGTGTACACACAGACACACACACACACACACACACACACACACACAACAAATTATACCCTTGGAGACATAAAAAATAACAACACTGGCAAATAAAATGGCTTTGTATTACAGGTGGTAAACACAGACAAGGAATTTCGGGTCAGCATGGACGTGAACCACTTCATGCCTGAGGAAATCAGCATCAAGACCAAGGACAACAGAGTGGTCATCCACGCTCGTCATGAGGATCGTCCTGACGAACATGGCTTCATCACTCGCGAGTTCACCCGACAATATGTGCTTCCTAAGGTAAACACATGTCTGTCAACCATTTAATGCCATGTTTCTTAGAACTACAAGCTTGAAAGTTGAACACTTTGTGCAGTACTGGAAGATTTTCTCCACAGAGATTGAATTAGCTTTGCAAGTAGTTGATTTGAAAGAATAGTGCATTTTCCTCGTTGTTAGCTCTAGCATAAAAAACAGTCTGAAATGTTGTCATCTTGAAAAGGATTATTGGCAAAATTAAGGCCAACGGGATTTTGTAATTAGTGTCATTCTAAAATTGGTTGTCACATTTTTTTTCCACAACAGTACTGATTAATTAAACTGAAAACCTTTATATGCCTGTACCAGTGCAACATGTTTTGTGCAAAGTCTTTCTAAGCCAGCAGTGAAACTGGGTAAAAGCAAAAAGTCGGATTTTGGTGGCGAAAATGTGTCTTATGTGCTTGTAATATTGCTGAGCCCATGCATTTTGGATTTCTGATGACAATGGTCAGACAAAAACACAAGCTCTAAGTCATTTGTAGATATACTCAGACTGAATTTTGTTAAATCTGTCAAATGAACTGGAATTTTTTGATGAGTAATCAACACATCAGCTTATAACTGAACAGAGAAAATAAAATTGCATACATAACAAGCGATTTGAGTTCTGTAGGTATTGGTAAGGCAGAAAATAAGCAAGAGAGTGAGTGAGGGGATAGAAAGGTAAGGAAAAAGACGTAGTGATAGGGGAAATTTCTGGCACAGAATTTCCATAAGGTTGGAATGCTATGTGCACTGACAGAGCCCCTGGTATCTCCACGGGAAAGTGTCTATTTCATCAAGGCATGACACTTGATGATGGGGGGGGGTTATGTGTGCAGGATGTGGACCCAGCATCCGTCACATCCTCCCTGAACAGAGACGGCGTGCTGACCCTGAAAGCCCCCAAGATGGCGCTGGAAGCTCCAAGGGAACGCATCATCCCCATCACCCAGGAGGCTGAGAAGTAAACCGACGCAAGCTGAAAGGCTGCAGAGGATACTTCCTCTGGCGTTGAAAGACATTTCCTCATTAACAGTTTCTTAATTAAAGAAATCTAACTTCATAGCTTTGTGTCCATGCTAAACAGAAGGCTTTGTTTATTTATCTGCTTGTTGGTTTTCATCATCATCATTAGCCATTACACCCAGCGGTGTGTAGGGCAGCAACAAAGCGCTTCCACTCCTGCCTATTCTGGGCCAACCTAGTCACTGATCCCCAAGAGTGCTGCATGGCTTTCATCTCACTTTCTACAGCCTGCTGGTAGCTTCCTCTCGGCTTTAGCCATCAGCATTCATACGAGTCTCACTGGACCCGGGAGGTCCTTCGCACGCAAAAGTATAAGTTTTCTCTGTTGCTGTTTCTGTAACTTCTCTTTTTTTACGGGACAGGGTTGTTAGCCCTGTGCCCAACCCCCAACCCTTAGTCGCCTCTTACGACATGCCTGGTTGGAGGGTAGGGATCCTATTCTTGCAATGCTCGCTTTGTAAGCATACCCCAGGAGTCCCACGGGGGGCTTGTTGGTTTTAGGACAGTGAAATTGTTAGCTACGATTGACCAAAGATGTACATTTGAGTTTGGATAATTATGCCAAAGGTGGTTTTTTCCTCTCTTTTGCTGTCAGATTTTGACAGTGGCTTTTGTTTTTCAGTATTCTTGTTCTCGCATTTTGTTGACAGCACATTCGCCGTCAGACATGAACAGATTTTTGTTAGTCAGAATTCTTGTTCTGCCACCGTTGACAGCACATTTGCCGTCAGATGTGGACAGATTTTTGTTTTTCAGTATTATTGTTCCGCTGCCATTGACAGTACATTTTGTCAGATTTTGACTGTGGCTTTCATTTGCCTGTGTGATTGTTCCCCTGCCATTGACAGTATTGATGATTTGAAATAATGTAATTTGTTGTGATCAGCTCTCCATAGGCATTTTTTCATGGCTTTCCCCCTCCAGACACATTGATACTAAATCCTGTCAGATAGGGAACAGCATTATTGAAACAAGGAATGAGATTTTCACTAAGTATTTTAATAACCCAAGTTAAATCCACTGATGGAACTAGTATGGTGATTTTATTTGTAAGTAATTTGAGAGTTGATGGAACTAGTATGGTGATTTTATTTGTAAGTAATTTGAGAGTTGATGGAACTAGTATGGTGATTTTATTTGTAAGTAATTTGAGACTTGCTAATGAGTCTGGAGGTTATTTTCGTTAGATTGTGGCTTGATTTTGAGGTTGTTTGACTAAGATACTTCTTTTTCTTTTTTTTCTTTTTTTTGGTTAGTGTTGTTTTGTGTAAAGATTGCCAGCAAAAAGAGATTAAAGCATTAAAAAACCCTACTTGTGGATGATATAAACCTTAATAGTTGGTCACTGTTGGATCTACTTTCACACGTTTTCGCAATATCAGAATGATCCATAGGTGCTAAACAAACTGGCCAGTTATTGAAAAAGTAAAACACTTCTGAAAACCATAATCACTGTTTCACCACCTTTTTTTTTCCAAGCATTATAGCCTGTTTCAAGCAAACAAAAATTTCTTGACTGATCTTGACCGGTTTTTGAATGTTGTGCTTTTTAAAGTGAAGAAATTGTACGAAAAATAAAAAGGTGCCTAAAATGCCCATTTAGAATTGCAAAAGATGCAGCCAGAATGGCAATCTAAAAACTTCTAACTGGGATATCAGTTTTATGAGAAAATAGGTTAATTAATGAACAATTTAACTAGTTAATCAGCTTGCTAAGACAGTATTTGGTTGGGGGGGTTTCCCAGTCCATTAACTAGTTGAAAATGCTTTTCTCTTAGGGTTGGGTCCAAGCCTTTTGAACAATTTCATGGCATTCCTGTAAGGTGAAATTGGCATTTCTGAATCAGATGTACGGTTTTTAAGACATGCCATGATTATTCATCAAAGTCGGAAATGTAAGATAGGCATATATAATACACATAACAGGGAAAAAAAGGATTCAAGAGAGGTTGGGGTTTTTTTGGTTGCAGAACTGAAAATGATTTTTGTTTCACTTCTTGCCTTACAGTACAGAAATTATTGTTGTTTAGATTCCGGTGCTTGTTATGCAGAATTGAAAATGACTTTTGTTTCACTTCATGCTTGACAAACCAAACAGCAACAACAAAGGAATCTATGGTCGAGCTTCCGGTGATTGGTTGTGCATAACTGAAGATGATATTTTTTAATCAGTCATGCTTGGCAATAAAGAAATTAATTGGGGAAAAAAATTGTGTTCTGTTTGACTTTATTATGCTGGGTTTTTTATGAGCATGTGGATGTGTGCAGACATTCCTCCATGGGCATGGTAGATGCTGTTTCAGTATTAACACTAGTCTCATCCTTTGCAAATTCTGTCCTTGATGTTTTTTCTTACTGTCTTTCCTCTCTTGACATGTTTGACTTGATTTAAACATCACTAATCTTATCATCTGTATTTGATTATTTTCCCAACACATCATCAAATAATTCACATTTTTTATTTCATCTAAGATGCTTTCAATATCCCACTAACTTTTCATTACAAATGTTAAGTCAATTTTTCCAGTTTTTCTTCCAAATTCTGTTTTATAATGAAAACATAATTCCCTAAATATACATTATTTGCTGGCAAATAAATTATTTGTCATTGAGCAAACACATTCAGCAGAGGAAATGATCAGCTGTTTATTTTGTATTGTACATCAGCCTCTCGCAGTCACATCTGCACCAGCAACTGCTAAATAGATGTTTGGCTGCTGTAAAAACACGAACTAAATCATAGCATCTTGCACACCTATCTTCACATTTTCTTTTACATTCATCAGATGGACAGTTCAGTCTGCACCAATGCAGCAATACACTGCAGGTTCTTCTCAAGTTGCTGTAGAGCTGCTTGGCCTTTGGGGTGGGGTCAAGCCAGATCCTCTTTCAGACAGCCCTGATATGGCTTTAGTGGTCAGTAGGGCTATAAACAATATGGAACAGTTGACAAGATCCTCTTTCAGAGCACCTCTGGTAGTGGGTAGGACTAAAGTACATGCTCTGGCGTCTGGCTGCCAGTCTTGCAAGAGCACTGCTTTGTGTGGCTATGTAAAGATTCATGTTACCTAAGATAATTCATTGGGTAATTCAAGCTACTGTGTCCAGCCTTGAGCAGTCACCTTACATGAATCAGCCATGAGACTCAGAAGCTCACCTCAGTCAAAGAAGTGGAAAAATCCAAAGCTGAAGGAGGAGGGAAAAGGTAAAGGAGTCCCATAACCTATAAGGTCGTAGGGGAGCGAGGCATCAGAGACCTCACTTCTCTAGGGCCAGCATATTGAGGGCGGCGCCCATCTCTCCCTCGCTGCTTTACCTTCCCTGACCCTAAAGAGGGCAGGTACCCATTTACAGCTGGGTGAACTGGGGGAACTGTACTGACGCCAAGGCGCGCAAACGGTCACCCATCCAACTGGTAACCACGCTTGACGCTGCTTAACTTGGCTGGGGGAAAGCGAGTGCTCTGACCACTGTGCTATCCCGTCCCCAAAGCTGAAATCACAGTAAAACAAAAGGTATGAAGGCACCCTGTTCTGACACTTTTTAAAAAAAAATATCATAGTTCATAAGGATAATGATGATTTTGATTAAGATCCAGCTTGGTTTGAGAATATATGCCTAAGTTGTACACTTCCAAGCTGTAGATCAAATGTGATACTACTTCGCATTATTTACCTCAGAGAAAAACTCAACATGCACCCTGACTATTGAAAAAGGCCAAAAAACAACACATTTTAACCCTAAAAGGTCAACAGTGGCAAGCTCTCTCTTACTTCTCAGTGCCAGCTCCCCCCCCCCCCCCCCCCCTACCCCCCTAAAAATGTGATGAGCAGAAGTATTGGGGAGAATTTTAGACTAGGTATAGATCCTTGGCCAGGCATCCTTTATGTGATGATGCATAGTCTTAAGAACATGCTGATCTTTCTGGAGGCAGCAACCATGGAACTTGACAGTATCTATAACTGTGGAACTATGGGCACCAGCCAGACAGGAACCTGAACCATGGGGCAATAAAACCCTTCTATCTGTTGTCACGAACACACACACACACTCACACAACACCAAAACAAAATCAGAAACAAAAACGTTGGAAGATAAAAAATACCTACTTGTAGAGGTCACACCACAGGTTCATAAAAACTAATCAAAACCCATGTCAGAAGGATACTTTATTTGCTTACCCCTCTGTCAGGGACAGAAGACTCCCATCAAGTAAGGCCATCCCTGAAGTCGCAATGCGGCTACCTTAATGATGGGTAAAATGGTTGCATATGCAAAATCTCACTATCAGTGAGCATGAGCTGAGCTCTAGCCTTGGAAAAAAATCTAAATTCTAGCTCAGGTGCACTGCTAGGGTTTGTTAGTGACCCTGAACTAAGGTTTGTTGGGGGTAACTTTTGCTCATCTTGTTGTCATAAATCCAGAAAAACTGTTACACCCACCACAGGGAAACATTGTATTCAATGCAGCTAGCACCTTTGGAAAAGAAAATGCTCCTACGTCTGCACAAAAATAATCTTCAGGCCTGCTCATAACAAGAACTGGAGTAAAATTATTAAGGCCTACTTCAGTCAGGGCTTAATGTAGTCTCTAAGTAAAATAAAGAGAGTATGCAGCTAGCTTTTGTTTAAACTGTTCTGTTTAGTAATATGCTTGTATGTGGCAGTCATGGTAAAAAAGAAAAGACAATCTCTTGACTGGCATGCATCTAAAGCCCATTAAAAGAATTTAATGGGGAAAAATCTTAACCTTGGAATTTACTAAACACATGCCACCATTATTTATTTATTTGTTTTTATTCTTTTATATCAAGAATAATGGAATAAGCATTTATGTGCTTTTTTAACATCCAGTCCCCGTGTATATGCGGTTTTGTAAATTCTGTCATCTGTTCCCACCGGCACACAATGGCCCACTCTTACGAAAGGCAGAACAGGATTTAACGTGTGCTGATGTCCTGCTGCCTTCGCACAGGGCCTGGGTTTATAGTCTCATCCAAGGACTTTGGGAGAGAGTGGAGTCTGCACATGATGGGGAAAATATCCCCTTGAACGGGAATCGAACGGGTCATCAGATTGCCAGGACAATGTTCTAACCACTAGGCTTTCCCGTCCCCCATTAGAGAGAGAGAGAGAGAGAGAGATAGGGGGGGGGGGCTTTTAACTTAGCGTAGTCTCTGCTATAAAATGTCCCCGATCTTAAAAGTCATTCACAATGATCTAGGCAAGGCCTAATAAGTTAAATCAGTCTGAGAGTATTGTCTGGCATTGGCCTTCCCCAAGACATCATTTCAATCATATATAATTGATACTGCTAAAGAAATCTACACGTTAATCTTTTTTTTTTCTTTTGATCTAAAGGGCTTGCAAAGGGAAGGGGTAAGCCTAGTTCGAGTTCGAGTTTCCTCTGCAAGCAACCAACTAGATCTAAAGGTGATTCAAATTTTGAAAGGCCTTTTCCCCCATGATATAGGCTAAACGTAAGCAAGGGACTCTGGTCCCATATTACAAAGAAAAAAAATAAATCATGCGACTTGTTCTCACTTCTTTTGATATTAATCAATTTTACAGTAACATTTCAAGAGCAGCCAAATTGTTCTTAATTAATGCTTTAATTAGATCTGGAATCCAGTCAGCTTTGCCCCAGTGCACGCTGTGACGTCAGTTAATTTATTCCTTTTTGAACGTTGGATCAAGATGGCGCTGAGACCTATTCCTGTCGGATTTTGGGATGACCCATGGGAGGGGATGATCCAACCATCCCGTCTGTTTGACCAGCATTTCGGCGATACGCTTTGTGATAAGTTTTTGCATCATCCTGCTTACCATTACTTCCCTCGGTCTGTGTGTTCCCACCCATTCCATCGAATGAACATGCCTCAAAAGTCCGGCGTTTCCGAGGTCTAGTTCCTCTCGTCATCTAGTAATGGAGTGTAGGCTAATAAATTATTAGATCTAGGTTCTAGACTAAAACATGCGGGTGTTTTCTTAAAAGTTTAGAGGTGTTTTCTTAAAAGTTTAGTGTCGTTGCTAACCGAACTAGGTGACTTCTACAAATTATACTCTTTAGCAGTTTTAGCCAGTCAAGTACTAGTGTCTGTAGGTTTGCACCATGTAGGACTGATGATGTCCCCACAAAGAAATTGACTGGAATTCAGATCTAACTTTAAAAAAACCCCAGAAAACTGCTCGATCAGTTCTTAGAGAAAGATGATTGATCTTGGGTTGTTTATCATTCATAGACACGCCATTGGATATGTACACACTTCCTTTATTGACTACTTTTAGTTACACTAGACTAACATCCACACTCAAGTGTATTATGTGTGCAAACATGGGGGAGGGGGGGGGAGCTTCCTTTAAACTATCTCTAGATAATCTGTAAGACATGTCGTTTTCAGGAAAGAGGGGTCATGGATTGCTCTTTTTATTTTGTTTTTCTTAGTAGATTAACATTCTCACACACACACATTGAACACACACACACACACACACACCAGCAGTCGGACTAATGCAGTATAGAAACAACCCATGGAATTGTATGTAAGATACAATCTCTTATGTGCACTTGCACAAGCATTCACACATTTGTACCCCAAAGCTTTCTCTAACTGCAGCATATACGCTCATGCATACATAAGCCTGCATGAAGAGACATGATGCTCACGCTCATTTGCATAACATAAATCAGGGGGTACAACATTAATTGATAGGGGAGAGAATATACATCCCAAATTCTGTTGACATAATATGTACTCTTCTGCGCAGGTAGTCAATTCTGACACTGAATTTCGAGTGAACATGGATGTGCAACATTTCAAGCCTAATGAAATAAGCATCAAGACCAGAGATAACCGGGTAATCATCAATGCTCGACATGAAGAGCATGAGGACGAACATGGATTCATTGCTCGGGAATTCACACGACAGTATGTACTTCCAAAGGTAAAAAAAAACCAGGGTTAAGATCCTTGATTCACCCCTATGCTTTCAGTCTCCATGTTTTTAAGTTTCCTAAATGATGACACTTGCCTTAAGTCTGAGAGATTGCATATTATCTCTTTTTAAGTTTTAATTCTTTCTGTGGTGGGGGGGGGGGGTGCGTTGTTGTTGTTGGTTTATCTTTGTTCTTTGGCTAGTGCTTCGAAGTTCGCCAATGATAAGATTTTGCATATGCAACAATTTTTCCCCACCATTATGGTAGCTGCATTTTGACTTCAGGGATGGTGTCAAAATACGACATCAGCAAAGCATACATATTTTTTTTAAATTTGACATCTGTTCCTACCAGCCTGAAAAGGCCTACTCTTCTGATAGGCGGAATGGGTTTTTACCATGTGCGCAAGATGTTCTGCGTGTGTTGGGACATAGGGCCTCGGTTTATAGTCTCATCTGAAGGACTTAGGAGGGAGTGGAGTCAGTACTAATGCTAATTCCTGGGTGAAATTCCCTAAACGAGCGCCTCAATGGTGGGTCAATCCCAGGCCATCATATCACGAATACATTGCTCTTAACCACTAGGCTAACACCCCCAGTTTTTAAGTAATTTTGAAAAGGTTCGATTAATCAGTGTATCCATGGGTGAAAATATGTCCTTCATGTGAGCGAGTGGTTTCAGTATTTCTAAAGTAGCCTTTGATTACATGCTAGTAAATCAAATCTCTCTCTCTGGTTATTGAAGTTTAAAAATAAATTTTAAATGGTTTTATATAATTCACGAATGAGAAATAGTTTGTAAAATCAAAGAAGCAATATTATTTTTTATATACAGGGAACATTGTGAATGTGACCGATTTTTTCTTTTAAAAAATTGTGAATGATTTTAATCCAGCTTTTACTATGTTAAACATAAAGTGAACACACTCAAAACTCTCCTCACACACCTATCCTGTAGTCTGGTCGACCATTGGGGCACCACTGAAGATTTTGCAACCAGCTTCCTCCACTCCTCATGGTCCTCTGCTTTCTGTAGTATGTCGTTCCACTCGAGGCCTGTCCACTATCTGATGTTGTCTTCCCATCATTTTCTCCATCTGCCTCATCACCTCTCTCCATGTACTGTTCCCTGTAGGAGACAGTCTTGGCCATACCAGACAGTTTGGTCCTGCCAGAATTACTAAGAACAGTCTCTCAGTTCTCTTGAAAGTCATGGTCAGTTTTTTGTTCTCCATTCCATATGGATGTAGATAGGCATCTGTGTTCTGTCAAAGTACTCAGGCATAATTCTAAGTAACCCTTCCCGTACGTCATGGGTGGCAAAATCCACCAATGCTTTCACTAAAATGTTTCTCATTTCAGTCAGTGTCATTACAATTTTGAGAAACGTTTCGGACTTTGTTAATGAAAGTTTTGAGTATATTTCATCACAAAATGGTGTGATTATAAGTTCATGGATGAACAAGTGAATAAACAACAAAAAACATTCTACAAATATTTCAGTTTTTCAGAACCCCCCAGTGCAAGCTCATTACATCCCTGGTGAACTGTAAGCTACCACCAGAAATTTATTTTAAAAAAAAAAAAAGGCAACCATATCTCAACAGGATGGTAACAATTTTCAGTGAAATAAACAATGTATCTTAAAGATAGTACTCTTTAAGATGTGAGAGTAAACCAATATCGTACTTGCAATATGTGTTTAGAATTTATAACAGAATCTACAGAAGTAAGGTAGTTTATCATCAGGTAAATAAGAGTTTGTCTCTGGCAAAATTCTGCAAAAACATCCTCTGTCTTGTCATCAATAAACGTCAATACAAAATGGGTTTGTTTTTGGTTTTTTTTGGGGGGGGTACGGACCATATTGCAGCAACATTCCTTACTTAAGACAAAGGGAAAAAACTTAATGTACAGAAATATGACATGTCAAGAATATATACGATAATATGATAAAAAAGAAAATACTTCCTGCAATGATTAAACAATCCAGTTTCATTTTCGCACTTTTTATTAAAAAAATAATTTTTTTAGATCTTAGTTCACGTGCATGGTCTTTTCTTTTCAGTTTTAAGTTCTTTTCCATAATTCTTCTTCCTCTTGTCTTTACCCTTCATTCACCAGGAATAGATTATCAAAACATAACATTATGGACTGCTTTGTTCTCAGGATGTGGATCCAGAGTCTGTGACGTCCTCCCTGACGAAGGATGGCGTACTCACCTTGAGAGCCCCCAAGATATCACTGGAAGCTCCCAGAGAACGTGTCATTCCCATCACCCAGGTGGCGGAGGAGGAGGAGGAGAAATGACTTTCTCTAGAATGGAGAGGATGGCATGAAGGCCGTTTCTAGCTGTGTTGTTTCCCGTGCCACTTCTGCATGTTGTTGTTGGTATGTTTTCTTTTTTATTTCTTTATTGAGATGTGGTTTCAGTGCTGTTTGAAAAATAAAAGCATTATTTAAATTTACTCAGCTGGGTTGTACTTCTTTCTGACATGACTGATCAGATTTTGTTGTTATTCTTTTGGAGTCTTTTCTTCACATTTGAGACCAGAATAGTCTTCACATTAACCTTTGAAAACTAGTCACAGTTGATTTTCTTTCTTTGATTTCTGCTGGTCTTAGCAGCTATCTTCTTTGATAGAAAAAAATATATATGAAAGTATAACATGGGGTTAATTTACTTTGTGGTATGGTGGCAGTTGATATCAGAATAGTCATCACAAGCAGCTTTGAAAACCAGTCACAGTTGATGTCCATTCTTTGATTTCTGCCGGTCTTAGCAGCTATCTACTTTGATAGAAAACATATGTATGAATGTGTACGAGTTTTTTACTTTTTGATATGGTGGTCAAGTGGAAAAAGATTGGCAATAAAAAAAAAAAAAACATAAAAGTAATTTTGTCTTAATGTCACCGGTTTAAAAATTTAGATCAAAAGTCAACCAATAGCATTTAAAAAAGATTTGTTTCTCACTATTACAACTAACACAGTGCAGTATTATTTCTTTTAAAACTATGATCTCATTGTTGCAGACATGCATGTCTACAGTTTTGCTTTCAGGGGACAAAGCCTTTGAAAGTCAGCAACACTGACCAATTATCTGAGATGCTGACACAACCACACAAAAACGCTTCTTTTTCATGGAATAACTCACATCACCACATGCTTTCCTTACTGAAATCGTCTTTTCAGATCATATAAAAAAAACTCTGATGTGCATTAGCCCTACAACTGCAAAATGAGATCTTTTATTTTACTTCCATCAGCTACTGCACATGCAGACAGATATTGGAGGGGGATACAAAGCACTCACTACGATTTGGCTCCAAATGAAATTAAATACTGGATTTTCCAGGATGCAAGGTAAAAGAAATTGGATTTCTGGGACACTCAGTGACAATTAGTGGATTGGTGGTCTAGAAATAACACACCTGCCTAGAAAGTGTAATGTCCAGGTTTGATCACCGTTTGTGCCTGAAATTTCCCCCCTTCCCCTTCCACTAGACTGAGTGGTGGTCTGGGAGCTAGTCTTTTGGATGAGATAATAAACCGAGATCCCGTGAGCAATACTCATTTAGCGCATTAAAAAAACAATGGCAACAAGACAGTTGCCTCTGGCAAAATTCTGTAGAAAAAAGCCTCTCTGATAGGAAAATACATACACATGCAGACGGTAAAAGAAAAAAATAACGGGTAGTGCTGCTCTGGTGGCGACACGCTCTCCCCAGGGAGAGCAGCCTGAATTTGACGAAAAGAAATCTGCCCAGACTTGAAGTGGTATATAAATACAATTACTTTTCCAGAACAAATACAGTTCCTGTGGGACTGACGCCTGTCACTGGCATATGCAAGTCTTTTCAACAATGTATTTGGATAATTTTAGGTCACTTAGATACAGCACTGTAGCCAAACTCCTGAGAGTATGTTTAGAGCATGTTCAGCTTTCCTCCAGATGTACTAGAAATAAAATGAACCATACTCTAACCTCCCTTTGTACAAATGTATGAAAATATACTTGGGTGCCAAGTTCCTTCAAAAAACCAGGGTAGCAGGACAGTTTAGATGTTCACCTGTCTAACAAGCAAACTGTGGGGTTTTGGATTTGATTCCCAGAAATGGCAAGCTTTTTGGAGGAGACTCCAAACCAGCCGGACCCGTGTGCATACAGATTTGTGCATGTCAAAAGAACCCACGACAGTTGAAAACCAGAAAGAGCAGGGAGGTACCTCCCGATTCAATTGTCATGGCAAAATTGGCAGGTTCATTTCCCAACTATATGCTCAAAGTCAGAATGTAGCTACCTTAATGGTGGAGAAAAATGACCGCATAACACAAAAATCTCACCATTGGTGAACTCCAAAGTTTTAGCCAAGGAACAAAAAAGCAAAGAAAAACATTTTTTTCCTTCACCACTTAAGCTTGCCTTTTGTTTTTCTTTTGCTCTCCTACATACAGGTTTCTTGGTTTTGTTTTGTTTATTCATCTAGACATAAAACTTTGCATTGTGTGATTAACCAGACAACCCTACAATATCGGCACCAAGCACTTAGTTACTGCATTCAGAAGGAATAGGAAAAACAAAATATATTTCAATTCAAATCAAACTTTTATGTTGCAAAACCAGGGTGTATTCTAAGCACATTTCCAGATTCAACACCAGCATCATTTACATTTGTTTCATTTCATGTTGTCTATATCCCAACCATAAAGGCCATATCAGGGCTGTCACCTTGTTCATTTTCATTAACTCACATTACCATTCACTTCAAGTTTAAAATCAACACTTCCCAATCCCTTCAAATAACCAACATCATTGACCTGGAAAAAAAATCACATAAAATTATTTTTAAAACTTAAATATTTCATACTTTAAGGCCAGTAAAACTAGGACGTGCTGAGGACGCCAGCTATTCAATCCGCTTGATTTGTCATCCCCAGATTTTTTTTTTAAAAGGTAAAGAAAGATCAAGAACAATTCAAAGTAATCAAAAGTGCATAGGAAAATGCCATAAGGCAGATAACACTGCAGAATGGACATCCTGTTCCCATCCCACCATTTACAAATTCACTTCCTGGTCGCCAGAACAAAACAGTACCGGCAAAATGTCATTTATCATATGAAAATAAACTATTTGTCAGATTAGCTCCAAAAAAGGCAGGAGATTGGAATGGAAAGGCAGAACATAAGCGAGAGAGATGATAGGTAAGAAAAAAGACAACAAAACAAAAAGGTAGGGATGTTTTCCATACCTTAGCAATAGTTACAGACAACAAAATCTTTACATAGAGAAAATTCAAGTCTGACACAGTCATCAGTCAACATATTCAGACAAGTACCAATTTATATATACATGTCTATAATAAATAATACATATCTGCAAACAAAAACAATAGCGCAGCCTGGATCTGAAAACACAAAAGCACGAGTACATCACCTTTTCTGATTAAATAAACAGTCAAAAATGTATTATAGGTCAACAACATAATGAACCAAATATTCAATATTAATAATAATAAATCTTAACAATATATGAATTTTATGGTAACAAAAGATGGCGGGTGAGATTCTCATTGCACTTAATATTAATCATCAGAAGCAACAACAACAAATTTTCACCTTCAGAGGGAAAAGAATGGATGGAGAAGAAGCTGAAAATAACATGTAATCAAAATAGCTAAATAAATAAATTAATAAACAAATAGATAGATAAATGAATGAAAACAGTACCTCACTGTAACACACATGGAAAGTCCTTCGGATGAGACTATAAACCAAGGCCCCGTGTGCGAACGCACACAGAACATCTTGCGCACACGTTAAATCCTGTTCTGCTTTTCAAAAGAGTAGGCCATTGTGTGCCGGTGGCAACAGATGACAAAATTTACAAAACCGCAAACACACGGGGACTGGATGTAAAAAAGCACACGAGTGCTTATTCCATTATCCTCGATATAAAAGAATAAACAAATAAAAAATAACAACAGTGAAACAAAGGCACTATAACACAACAGTTAAACAAAGGCATACAATTCCAACAGGACATATTTAGTGCCTCTCATCATCCTTCTCTGACCGTGTACCTGCATGAAGATTACTCCAGCATACAAGGAACGAGTGGTTCTGGTGGCTTGGCTATAACACACATGTATGTACACCTGTGTTAGGAAGCTGCAGCTCCTCAGTTCAAATGTGGTTCGAGGCAGGACTTTCTTCCTGCAGATCTGTAGTGGCAGTTTGGATCAAACCAAAAACCATGGTCCTTTTCACAACATTTTCTTCCCCAGCTCCTAATACCTAATCTTGCGCATGTCAGTATTCCTAAGCAGAGAAGGCACTGGTAGGTCTGCATATAACTCATCAATCGGGGTATCACAAATCTTAATCGGCAATTTATCACCCTGTGCCATAATCTGAATCCTTGACGCCAGAGCCACCAGGATAGAAAGTTCCTCACCTCATCATTTTGGCTATCAGATCCTAACATGGTGAAATAATCATGGATTCAAAGGAGCAAAACACCTTTAATATGTTTGCTGTTTATGAAAAAATCTGTATGCCATTATCAAACACAATAAGGATCAAAAGAAATCCCTTTGGTTTCTGCTAGAAACATGTAGTCAAGTACCTCGACCATTTGTGTTTTCTCTCATTCAAGATTTTGCAACTTCATCTGTTTAATATCCATCTCCAAATCTTTCTGCTTACAGACTATTTCTCATATCAATCACAATCAAACACTATAAAGGTTTTCTTTCCTAACAGATCTCCTAACATTATGCCCATTCTCTTGTACATCCCCAGCCAAGGTTGCAGTCCTGCCACTGATGACAACAGATACAATTCAACCCCATAATTCTAACTCAGCAACAGAAGAAAGAAAAAAAAAAATCGCACAAAATAAATCACACTAACTCAACTTCCTTCAACATCAGATTTCTCTTGTAATATACCATTTTACTTTCACCAGTCTGCAACAATCTCATGAGTATATACCCCCCATCTCAAAATACTGACCAGACACAAACAGAACTACCCAGCGACCGTGGGTTATGTGGATAACTCTTCTGGCCACCAGCCTGGCCTGTAAGCCGTCAGCGGCACTTTGTTTCCCTCTGTGGTGCTGACAAACAGCGGTTTGTTGTGGTGCTCCAGACGAACCAGTCCAAGACCATGCTTTCCTGCAACGCCTCGCAGTTTACCTGCAGTTCTCCCCTTGTCTGTGGTGATTTGGGCATCAGGGTCTACAGCCGATGGTGGACTGTGGATAAAAGTTGGGTTGGTTTTTTAAAAATACTGTTTCAGAACTAGGAATCGAGCAAAAATTTCTAAATTCGCTTTGTTATTTTTGCCTGCTTATGCATCTTAGATAATGGATTCATCTTTATAAAATGAGAAACATGAGTTTTTCAAATATGAGTGTATGTCAAACTAATAACAAACACTTTAACAGCAACACACTTTCGGTAACAACAGAGAGGTTGAGGGAGGTCATTTTGATCAATAGCATACATGTACAGTTAGTTCAATAACATACATATGGAAACTTTAAAGTATAACAACAAACAAAATGTTGAGAAATCATGATGAGACAGACAGTACTGAGTTTTAACTTACGCACATGAAGATGCCAACAAAATAATATTGTAATAAAAAAAGTATATTTATGCAATTTTTATATTAATATTTTACACAAAAAGTATAATAAAGGTAAATGGAACAACAGCAAAAACCACATAATATTTATTGTTATTTAAGTCAACAATTTTGAAGCAAACCAGACTATGCACAATCAACTTATCTCGAGAGTTGCTACATTTCTTTCACACACACACACACATACGCACGCATGCACACGCACACCACCCTCGCAACCACCACCACTCTTTTTTGCAAAAAATTTACAGAATACGAACAAAATATGAAGAACACACACATACAAAAGCAAGACAATGGTTTTGATCAACAATAAATGATAACATATGCAAATACACAACACACTAACACATTCTGCGTGAAGCACTTCTAACCTGTCAAAAACAAGGGGAAGTAATCGTTTCCGGACGACACCAGTATGGTGAGTGCGAGCCGTCAGCTCTTGACCAACGTAACATCCCTTCAGGAAGCTTACTGCAAGCATACACAACACATAACTAAGCCACACGTCTTGTATTAGTCGCTTACTCCATGCAAAATGCTGAATGCCCACAAAAAATCCCACAGTAAAGAGATTGTGTTACACTTGTGCCAATAAAATGGTGACCTTTTGGATTTGTAAAGCCCCTGGGTATAACTGCCACCTAGTACATACCCCACATAAATGGACAAGTCCGTAGAACAACTCTTTGAGTTCAGCACACTAATGAACATAAGGAATCAACCTTCAACATGACTTTGCTATTTACCTACTTACTCCTATATCGGGGTGTCACACCTAGGTTAGCTGTTTAAAAAAAAAATTGGACAAAAGTGGTATTTTCAAGCAAAATACAACTGATATGACATACTATTCAGGCTAAGCCCAACTGCCTTGCATTAAACTTTTTTAAATAATGCTTCACAAAAACAGATCTGTGAGACCCAACAAGAGTTAAACATTTGAATCCCTGAAGTCAAAATGTGGCTACCTTCATGGTTGGAAAAAAAGTCATATATGCAAAATCTTACCATCAGTAAGTCTCAGAGGTCAAGCCAAGGAATAGGGAAAAAAATATTCATTTAGAAACAAAACTGAAGGAAATCAAGCAGAAGTAATCATTAAAGTTGACTTCAAGGAATACAATAAGTTTCAAGTCATTCTGAAAAAAATAAGAATTTTTTCTTCTTTTTTCTAACATGAGAAGAACAGGCTTGTAAGGCTCATGAAATGCAATGATTATTACATTAGTCCTTTATTTAATGTAAAACCCTGAGTTTCTATATATGTACACTGGAGCTTACTGTCTACAAACCTTGATACAAGAGACACATGGATGGGTGCAATAAATCTCATAAAATGTGTCAGCTGATGCATTTTGGATTTGTACTGCTTTGCATAAAGAGATAGCTGGCATACAATCTGCATCAATGGATGAATCTGGTGAATGATTCTTCAGTGCAGTGCCCAATCACTTGTTGGGAGTTTAAGAGAAGAAAAAGATGCATAAATTACTAAAAAGTAAGGATAAAGATGTCTTATAACCTATGTGGTTGTAAGGGAGCAAGGCATCAGAGACCTCATATATTATTAGGGCGGCGCCCATCTCCTCCCTCTTGCTGCTTTACCTTCCATGACCCTTAAGGGGGCAGGTACCCATTTACAGCTGGGGGACTGTACTGGAGCCAAGGCGCACAAACCATCACCCATCCACTTGGTAACCAAGCTCAATGCCACTTAACCTTAGACTGGGTAAAGCAAATACTCCGACCACTGAGCTACTCTGCCCCAATATTAAAAAACATGTTATTATCATTAAGCTAAACAAAATAAATACTTTAGAATTAAACTTCTCTACAAAACGAGATGTGCATTTGAGGGGATTTTTTTCCCTTGGAATAAACACTTGCACTGATGCTTGTCCTACACAGACACACTACAAACCAAAGCCCCATGTGCAAACACGTGCATGAATCTTGCGAACACTTATTTAATGAAAATCCCATCCATATTTCACAGAAGATGAAGCCAGCAACAGCTGGTGCCATACACAGCACAAACATACAACCTACAAACTGGAGACAAAAGTTAGATACACTCAGGCACAATCTGCAAAGATGCACTGCCTGAAACATTCACTGCAAAGCCCCAACCACTCCTCAAGGAGTTTTAGAGTTTCAAGGACGAAGTCCAGACAAGAAAGCCATGTGAGCGCAGCCTGCTAGCTGACTCACCTCCATTCATGATGGTCAGGTTACTCTCCAGCGGCAGACAGTGTCCTGGGGGCAAGTCTGTGGCCCCCTCTGGTATGCCCCATTTGTAGCGGAGCGAGGCGTACTTCTCACTGCCTTCACTCTCAGCAGCCTTCAGAGTCTCTGTGAAGAAAAAAGCAACGCTTGTCAGATTGACAACCCTACGAATGAGGCGGTTAATACAGCGAGGTAAATGGAATCCTGGGAAAACAACAACAAACAAAAACGAAACAAAGTAGCTCCAGTTTCTTGCATGCAGGTGAGGCAGTAAAAAAGCCTTTATGAAGAAAAAACAAAATAATTTTAAGTGCCTAAACAACTTCTGACAGACACTATAGCTGAGTGGTTGAGACCATTCAACTTGAATCTCATACGACCATGAAGTCATGGGTTCAAATCTAAGCGGTGTCTGGTGAATTGAGGGTGGGGATTTTTATGATATTCCAGGTCAACTTCAAGTGCAGACCTGCCAGTGCCTTAATTTCTTTCACATATGTACACATGCATATAAAAAAAGAGGTAACGGTAAAGGAGTCCCATAACCTATAAGGTCGTAGGGGAGCGAGGCGTCAGAGACCTCACTTCTCTAGGGCCAGCATATTGAGGGCGGCGCCCATCTCCTCTCCCTCGCTGCTTTACCTTCCCTCACCCTAAAGAGGGCAGGTACCCATTTACAGCTGGGTGAACTGGGGGAACTGTACTGAAGCCAAGGTGCGCAAACAGTCACCCATCCAACTGGTAACCACGCTCGATGCTGCTTAACTTGGCTGGTGAGCTATCCCGACCCCCTACACGCACATTAAAATATGCACAGTAAAAATCCTGTAATTCATGTCAGCATTCAGTAGTTTATGGAAACATGAACACACCAAGCATAGATCCCTGAAGTCAGAATGTGGCTACCTCCATGATGGGCAAAAACAGTCGCGTGCGCAAAAATCTCACCATTGGTGAACCTCAGAGCTCTAGCTGAGGAATACACACACAAAAACATATAAAATTGCAAAATCTATATTTCCCTTATTTGAGAACTGGCAATAATCTCATCGCACTTATTTTTTCACTGTGCTTTGGTGTAATCTGACTGACTGAAAGTTAGTCCTGAATTCACTTTAATGCCCTTTACACACTTGCACAGAGGTTCCTCCTCCTCTGACACGACCCCTTTATATCACAAGCTGCACAGCGCGCCAATCCAGCATAAGCCAGGGCTAACGCTAAAATTAGCACGCCTCTTCTGTTTACCTAGTTTATTTGCGGTCACTTTCTGCTATAATTAACACCAGCTGGGATGGAATGGACAGCAGCTGAGAGGAGCTGAAAGTGGGGGAAACTGACAGCTGGTAATAATAATAATATATGGAATTTATATAGCACTGAATCTTGTAAAAAAACAAAACAAATCGAAGCGCTTGCACTCAATCATTTACAGGCATGCAACTCTCCTTAAACATAATGAACAACAGATTTCAAAAACCATGCGCGCGCACGTATGCACGCATGCACGCACACACACGCACATACACACACACACACACACACACTCAAAACAACACTTAGAAGGTGAAAGATGCTGTTGAAAATTAGGGACAGATATGTGGGGGGAAGGTCTCAGGTAGGAAATAAGTGTGTTTTGAGGCTGGATTTGAAGGTTTCAAGTGAAGGCTTTTGGCGAAGTGAAAGAGGGAGGTCATTCCAGGTGGATGGACCAGAAACAGAGAAGGAGCGACGGCCAACGGTGGTTTGTTTGAATCTGGGTGTTCGAAAGCACAAAGTATCTGCGGCTGAACGAAGGGAACGGGATGGAGTGTACAGATGAAGACAGTTACAGAGATAAGAGGGTGCAGATTTGTGGAGACATTTGAAACAGAGGGTATTGATTTTATACTCAAGTCTTTGTGAGACAGGCAGCCAGTGAAGAGATCGCAGAAGAGGAGTGATGTGTTCAGATTTTTTCTTTCTTAGGACCAGTTGAGTTGCCAATGGTACTGACATTTTGTTTCAGATCTCTGGGGGTTGTTTTTTATTTTGTCTTTGTACTACCACAATATTTAAGTTTTTCTTCTCTCCACATAATCTGTACCTGCATCTGTAAGGATCCCCCCCCCCCCTCCCTGTTCACTAATGGTGAGATTTTTGTGAATGCAACCATCCCACCACCACCCCCACCACCACCACCACCACATCTCCCTCCACCAATTAGGTATCCACATTCTGACCTCTGAGATATTTGTGAGGATGAATGAAGGTGGACAGCGCAGGATGTAAAACTGTAAGCAGTATGCCACACACTGCAAGTATGCCAGGTATGTTCATGTTTCCATACGTTTAATCACATGAGAAACTTTGTAAATATGCCGTACATTTGAAAGAAATCAACTCCACCCTTAAAACACAGATTTCATTGATTGCCTGCAATTGCACCAACTTTTTTAAGAGTACTGCTAAGGGGGAAAAAAATGTTTGGATACTTTATCATTTAAAACTGTCCACTATCTGAACCCTTCTCCGTCAATGTATGTGTGTGCGTGTGTGTGCAAATGTAGTTACAGTTATATTTTTCATATATATATATATATATATATGCATGTCTGTGCATGTGATTATGACGAAAGGTGGTGTTCCCATAACCTATGCAGTTGTTGAGGTGTCTGAGACCTCAGCTTCTCTAGGGGCCAGCACATTGAGGGCGGCACCCATCTCCTCTCCCTCGCTGCTTTACCTTCCCTGTCCCTAAAGAGGGCAGGTCCCCATTTACAGCTGGGTGAAATGAGGGACTGTACTGAAGCCAAGGTGCACAAACAGTCACCCATCCAACTGGTAACCACGCTTTATGCTGCGCTTGACCTTACCTAGGGGAAAGTGAGTGCTCTGACCACTGAGATCATTTGACTTTAACAGACATAAATCATATCCTCTTTTCTGAGTTATAAATTCAAAAATGAAAAGATAAATTATGTGCATAACAATGTTGTTGTTGTGCATTCCCCAGCTAAACACTCCGGGGGTCACCCACAATGTGCAATCTGACTCACTCATCCCACCTGGAAATCACCGAGAGATTGAAATTGCACACTGGATGAGAAGTTTGCATGTATGACTACGTTCAAGTACCTTGCCATATAGGCAGCCATTCTCCGACGTCAGAGGATTTGTTCTCTTTTAAAGGAGAGTGCAGATTATTATGTTAAGAGCCTGTTATGGCTGAAGGCAATCTCAACAACACAACATTTTACAAGATTTTAGTGTAGGCACTGGCAATTAGCGGACATCAATAACTGACACAGCTTTTGGCCTGGGCCAGACATGCATAATCAAAAGTAATCTCTTAAATATCAACAAAAAGAGGCAGCTTGAGGAATTAAAAAACCCATAATAATAATAATACTGTAAGCAAACCTTCTCCACTTTGAAACAAAACTCGTTGACCAAAGAGGGGCACTCTGGGATCAGCCACACTGATGATCGCTTCCGGAACATCCACCGTTGTGGTTTCCCCGGCAACCTTCTCATCATCCCCTTCTTGCTGACCAATCAGAGGCTGAGTAGGGTCAAGGTCACTAGGGATTGACCACACTTTGTACTCATCACTGACATCAACAATGTCAACCTGTAGGGGGGAAAAAAAAGTTTGAAGATCAGCTTTGTGGTTAGACATGGCAGGCAACTAAAATGGTAACGGTAAAGGTGTCCCATAACCTAAGTGGTCAAAGAGGAGCAAGGCATCAGAGACCTCACTTCTCTAGAGGCCAGCATATTGAGGGCGGCGCCCATCTCCTCTCCCCAGCTGCTTTACCTTCCCTGACCCTAAAGAGAGCAGGTTCCCATTTACAGCTGGGTGAACTGCAGGACTGTACTGAAGCCAAGTCGCACAAACAGTCACCCTATCCACTTGGTAACCACGCTTAATGCTGCTTAACATTGGCTTGGGGAAAGCGAGTGCTCTGACCACTGAGCTATCCCGCATGCTACTATTTCCTATCGAATCAAATGAAAATGTCAATGTTTCGTTCCTTAGCTAAAGCTCTGAGAGATTCAACCGACAGTGAGAATTTTGCATATGCGACCGGGTTTTTCTCCCCCCCCCCCCACCTGCAACCATTAAGGTAGCCGCATTCCAACTTCATGAATGTTATTTATTTTGGGAATGGATATTGTTTGGCATCACCCAGAACTCACAAAAGTATGTATGAAATGAAACTCTTCAAGCACTGTCTGCTATGGAAATGATTCAAGATGTCTAACACACAATAAAAAATCAGCATCATTGGTGTGTGTGTGTGTGTGTGTGTGTGTGTGTGTGTGTGTGTTGTGTGTGTGTGTGTGTGTGTGTAATTGTGTGTGTGTGTGTTGGGGGGGGTTTGGGGGGTTGTTATTCTTTTATAGAGAGTGTGTACTTACATATATATACATATAGACACAGAGAGAGAGAGAGAGAGAGAGAGAGAGAGAGAGAGAGAGAGAGTGTGTGTGTGTGTGTGTGTGTGTGTGTGTGTGTGTGTGTGTGTGTGTGTGTTGTGTGTGTGTGTGTGTGTGTGTGTGTGTGTGTGTGTGTGGTGTGTGTGTGTGTGTGTGTGTGTTGAAAGTCAAAGTCAAAGTCAAAGTCAAACTTTTATTTTCAGATGGTACATTGAATAAGCAGTGCATTTGCTTTTTTTCATCAAGCCATCATGTGTGTGTGTGTGTGTGTGTGTGTGTGTGTCAATTTCATATCTGTTAATCCTAATATTTGTGAACGGTTGCATGGGTGTGAATGATTTGAATGCAAGCACTTCGATTTGTTTACTTTACAATATTCAGCACTATATAAATTCCACACATCATCATCATCATCATCATTATTACTACTACTATTGCTAAATTCAAGTGTCATGTTTACTTTTTTTGTGTAGTCGACTTACTTTTTTGTTTTTTGTTCCTAGGTTAGAGTTCTGAGGTTCACCAATGGATCCACAGGACTAAAGTCCAACAGTCTTAACCACTCGGCTATAGCACCCTTTATGCTTGCATTCCACTTCAGCATGTAACATAAGCCGTTCTGCTCATGCTCTTCAAATGTATATTTGTTTCATAAGTAAGTAAAACTAATAATTAGACAAAATAATCCAGCTTTTTGTAGTTTTTATGTTTTTCTAACTAATTATTCCAGCTTTTGGTAGTTTTTGTGTTTCTCTCTCCCCCTCCCCCCCTCTCCCCCCCCCCCTCTCTCTCCCTCTCTCTCTCTCTCTCCTCCTCTCTCCCTCCCTCCTTACCTTCTTCCTAATCCGATATCGTTTCACGGCTTTGATGAAATCTTCTTTCAGTGATGCCTCGCACTCGATCAAGAAGCACATGCTCTCCAAATCTTGTGTGTGCTTGTACACAATCAGATCATACAGAACCCGACCCTGCAAAAAAATTAATCATCCACACAGAGTTAGTTTGTGGAACGGATGACAACATTTACAAACCTGCATACACACTGGGACTGGATGTAAAAAAAAAAAGCACATGAGTGCTTATTCCATTATCCTACATATAAAAAAGAAAAATAAATTAAAATGTGGTGCTGGCTGCTTCCCTGCTCGATTCAACATTCACATTTCTCTTAGATACGCAGCATGAATTTTTTTTTAAATTTAAATTCCATTACAACTCGATAACTGTTGAATGTATCTTTCTCATTTTTGTTTTCAAAATTCAAGATTAAAATTCTTTTACCCTTTTAGAGTCACAGCACGCAAATCCAGCATGACTCAGTCAAGGGTCCAGTGCTAAAATTAACCCCTTCCGTTTACCAAGTCCAAGTGTGGTCAGTTTACTGCTATAATTAGCAATAGCTGGGATGGTAAGGTAAAGGAGTCCCATAACCTATAAGGTCGTAGGGGAGCGAGGCGTCAGAGACCTCACTTCTCTAGGGCCAGCATAATGAGGGCGGCGCCCATCTCCTCTCCCTCGCTGCTTTACCTTCCCTGACCCTAAAGAGGGCAGGTACCCATTTACAGCTGGGTGAACTGGGGGAACTGTACTGAAGCCAAGGCGCACAAACGGTCACCCATCCAACTGGTAACCACGCTCGACGCTGCTTAACTTGGCTGGGGGAAAGCGAGTGCTCCGACCACTGAGCTATCCGGTCCTGGGATGGGATTTAAAAAATATATATATTGAGGATAATGGAATAAGCACTTACTGCTTTTTTACATCCAGTCCCCATGTGTATGCGGTTTTGTAAATTCTGTCATCTGTTCCCACCGGCACACAATGGCCTACTCTTACGAAAAGCGGAACAGGATTTAACGTGTGCGCAAGATGTTCCGTGTGCGTGTGCACACGGGGCCTTGGTTAATAGTCTCAACCAAAGGACTGGGATGGGATGGATAGCAGCTGAGAGTAGCTGAAAGTGGGGGAAACTGACAGCTGTGGAGTACGGATGATTAGAAACGCATTTAACAGAAGTTTGTCATTTTCTGTTTATAACTTCTAGAAACTTCTTTCGGATATATATAATGATTGATTTGTATGATCAAACAGCAAAAGGTAAGTTTACTTAAACCCAATACTGGCTAAATGTCAAAGACTAACATGATATGATTACGAGGAACAGATGACAGAATTTACAAAAACCGCATATAGACGTAAAAAAGCTCATAAGTGCTTATTCCATTATCCTCGATATAAAAGAATAAAATAAATAAAATAAAAGTAGAGTGTAGTTTCTTTAAACCCAATAGTGGCTTAATGACAATGACTGACAAAATATGTAGAGTGTACTTTCTTTAAACCCAATACAGACTTCATGATGACTGACATAACATGTAGAGTGTAGTTTCTTTAACCCCAATACTGGCTTAATCAATGACAATGACTGGCATAATATGTAGTGTGCAGTTTCTTTAAACCCAATACTGGCTTAATCAATGACAATGACTGGCATAATATGTAGAGTGCAGTTTCTTTAACCCCAATACTGGCTTAATCAATGACAATGACTGGCATAATATGTAGAGTGCAGTTTCTTTAAACCCAATACTGGCTTAATCAATGACAATGACTGGCATAATATGTAGAGTACAGTTTCTTTAAACCCAATGCTGGCTTAATCAATGACAATGACTGGCATAATATGTAGAGTGCAGTTTCTTTAAACCCAATACTGGCTTAATCAATGACAATGACTGACATAATATGTAGAGTGCAGTTTCTTTAAACCCAATACTGGCTTAGTCAATGACAATGACTGGCATAATATGTAGAGTGCAGTTTCTTTAAACCCAATACTGGTTTAATCAATGACAATGACTGGCATAATATGTAGAGTGCAGTTTCTTTAAACCTAATACTGCCAAAAAAAACCAACAACAAAACTTTTAAAAAACCCAACTAATACTGGCTTAAAGACAATAACTGATGTGTGTAGAGTGTACACTATCAGATTCTGCATACACCTGTAACAATTGAATAGGAAGTAAAGTGTGTAGGAGTAATGAGCAAGTGAGCCTTTTACAGTTTTAGTGTGAATAATTACGTAGTCAGAGTCTGTGATTGTGACTGGTGTGAATGTGTTGAATGTATGGCACATGCTGTGAGCAAAACTGGAGAGGAGGGGAGGGGCAGGAAAGAAGAGCGACAGTGTGTGTGTGTGTGCGTGTGTGTGTGTGTGCGTGTGCGTGTTTGCAAAAATCTGTTTTGTGTGCGTGCGCGTGTTTGCAAAAATCTCCTTTTTTGTGTTTTTTTTTGTTTTATAATAATGGTGATGAATTAACACATAAAAACAAGAAAAAGAAAACAGGTTTTAACATATTATGCTCAGTAATGTTATACACAGAGATGTGCACTAGACAACAGCTAGCTTCTAGTCTGATCCACAGGACTTGCAAGGAAACAATAGCTAAATCCATGGAAAGATTCACCTGGAAAAAAAACTGATTTGAAAATGAATACCGACATTAAAAGACTGATGTCTTCCAAAGCTATTCACCCTCCCCACCCTCTCCCTCCCCTGGTACAGTGTGTTTTTTTTAAAGATTTCTTACACGAAACACAGTAAGTAAATGGAAAACTCACTTGCAATATTGTCATACATAAATCACAGCAAATACAACTTGATTTATCCCTGAACTCCTTTAGGCTTCATAGGGTACTGAACTGAATTATTCAGGCCGTGTGTGAGTGTGTGTGTCCAAGGCAAGCTGAACCTGGCAGAACCCATGTCTCTCTAGGGAACAGAGTGAATGAAAACAAATGAATATTCAATTAATAATAAGAGTAATGCACTACTAAAAAAAAAAATGTTCACATGGACACATTGTTGGTAAAAAGACTGAAAAAACAAAAAAATATATATATCACCTGCACATTCAGCATCATGCAATACTGAGCAACCATTTTCTCAGTGCCGTCAGTAAACTCCGTCAGATCGTTCGTCACCAAACCTTGCAGAAGATCGACCGTGTCACGGCCACTCATGCGCACCACACCCCGTGTATCCAGACAAAACGCCTGTGTCGCTTTGGTATGACAGCTCTGGCGACGGGTCAGACTGGGCAGGGGTTGAATGCATGCAGCCACTCTGGTGTGAAGCAGCAGCCTGTTGGCAGACATCAGGCAGCGTCTGACACAGTAGCTGACCATGGCTGCTTGGCGTCTGACAAGACTCGTCTTTCCGTGGCGTTCGTTTTTCCTTGATACTAATTATTGTACTGCTCAGTCCCTGTTAATCCTGAAATATAAATAAGATTATCAGGATTATATTTCAGTCAGAGGCTGGGTCAAACAAACAACAAAGTCATGGGTGAGAGAGTGCTGAGCCTGGAGTGCATCTGATGGTCGGTTGAGATCATGTGCGTTCACAGGTCGGACGCTTTCTTGAGTGTTGCTGTGTATCAGTGCCTGTGCATTAGATTATGGTATGTGCTGTATGTGTGAGTATATGTGTGTGCTGTGGGTCTTGTGTGATGGCCGGGCATCAGTGGTGAGTACAGCATCTTTTAATGTTGAATTTCGTTTTTTAACTTTGGATATTTTGTTTCCTTTTCATAAAACCCCCAATTAATCAGACTAAAATACCAATCGCCAGAAGCAAGCCTGTCTTCACCAATTAGCCTGCTGTCTTTTGACTTTGTAGGAAGAATCAAGCTCTATCCTCATTCAAGCACGTTAATTGTGCTTAGGAGTAAAATTTCAAAAGCTCTCCTACCAATTTCCCCGTGATTACAAGTGGAGAGCTCTGCCCTTACCAAACTGATCAACAAAAAGTTTGCTGAAATCCTGTCAGAAGGACTAACTAGGTCGCATGGAAAAATGCCAGAGACTAAGCAACTGCCAGCAACTTGTCATCCCTACCATAAACCCAGAGGTCTGGAAGACACTCCCTGCACATGCTTGCCGCGCCAACCTAAGCCTAGCTCAAGTGCAGAGAGTGGATGTAAAAGCAGCCACTGCAGTTACCAAAGTACACACCACATTCTGACTGATGCTATGCAGAGTACAGAAGCTAACCCAATCACTCTTGCCTTACTTGGCCACACTTCCAGGGAGCTGTTACTCAAACATCGGCACACCATTAGGCCACACCTTAATTAACAGAGGTTTGGCTCCACTTTGCTCTGACTCAGTGCCCCTCGCGGCTCAGCTTTTTGGTGATACCTTGTCCACATCTCAGATGGATCAGTGGTCTAGAGGTAACGCGCCTGTCTAGAAAGCAAAAAGTCCGGGTCGGAAGTGTGCAGGTGGTTTGAATCCTGTTGGACCCGAAACTTTTCCCCATCAATTAGACCATGAGTGGTGGTCTGGGCACTAGTCTTTTGGATGAGACGATAAACCGATGTCCCATGTGTTACACATAATTATTTAGCACACATAAAAGAACCCACGGCAACAAGAGAGTTGTCCCTGGCAAAATTCTGTAGAAAAAAGCCACTCTGATAGGGAAACAAATACAGTTGCAGACAGGAAAAAAAAAAAAAGGGTGGCGCTGCTCTTGTGGTGACACGCTCTCCCTGGGGAGAGCAGCCCGAATTTCACGGAGAGAAATCTGCCGTGACTTAAAGTGGTATAAAATACCCAAAAAATATACCCAAAAAATCTCTGAAGGAGATCAAAGAGATGAATGAAATGAACAGCAGCATGGCAGGACCAAGTGGATACAGAGGACATAACAAACTTCAATGGTCCGAAGAAAGAAGGCCTTTTTTTTAGGCAGAAAGAAATGGTGCCTAAAATGGATGTACCAAAGAAACAAAGTTACAACCCAGGATGGAGAGGCCAGAGGTCACAGCCAAAACTTTCATTACAAAAAAGCATAGGCAGCAAACAACCCCCCCCCCCCCCTCCCACAAGGCAGGCAAATCAACACAAACTTAATTCTCAAAGCTTTGTCCTTTCAAGGTAGTAGACTTAGATTTTTCTTTCCCAGAATGAGAAGCACTTACATCAGATCCATAGGAGTTAAACTAGAATTTAACTGTTGTGAAGACAAATCCCTAAACATGCTCCTACTCAGTCAAGGCTAACCTCAACTGAAGTCAAGATCATTAACACAGAAATTGAAAAAAAACTGTGTCCATAAAGTGTTATTTTATAAATGTGAACCCAAGCCACAACAGCACATTTTACCTGTTTATGCTAGGCCTAAGAAAGATGGTTCACAAAGAATGATTCTCAATTTTAAAAGTTTGAATAAAGATCATGTCTGCAAGATCCATTCAATGAGAAAATATGGGCTTCTAAAACTAAAAGTAAAAGCAACGTCTATTTATCTATTTATCAATTTTTTTAAACTTTCAATAAACTGGGCAGGAAAAGAAATTATCATGTTCAGTTTGAAAAAATAAGCAGTTTTGCAAGTCATTCTGACTGAAATAAAACTGTTCATTCTTTATCAATAAGAAAAATATATCTATCAGTATCACTGACTATGATTCACAAAATATTATCTGGCCCACAAAGTACACTGAAGGTTATCAGATGTTGTTAGCTAGTACTAATCTCTTCCATTAATTGATAGCTGCAATAGAGAAGAATGGAAAGGTTGTGTCCTTATGTGTAGTTGCTTCTAACAGCACACACATGTAGGCCTATACATGATGATGCAAATCAATAACTTAAACATTACAGTATATCTGAGTATATCTTATGCATAGGCCTAGTAGAAGTAGCAGTGCAGATGAGATAACTTACTGAAAATATGCACACAAGCAAAAAACTAAATAAATAAATGAAAGACACAAATAAATAGGGGTCTAGATAAAAGACTAACAAAACAAGCAACTTCACAAATACTTAAACAGGTTACAATCCTCTGGAAGTGGTTGTCTATGAATAATCAATTTTAATGTACTGGTACATGGTAAACGAAAATCCCCAAGTCCTTTATCGACCAAGATGATCTCATCCACACTGATAAGCGGCCGAATTACTTGGCTATCAGATAATAGCAAAAACTCAAAAACAAGTGTCAGTGACAGTCGTGAGACAGTCCTTCACCGACCCCTACTCCTCTGTTGTTTCACTTTCGTGGACTCCACTATCGTTAACACCAAAGCCTCTTTACCGCAACTTACAACTAAGTAGTATAAAATCAAACGATAGCAAACATACCAACTGCCTGGAATTAAAACAATATGAACATCTAACGTCAGAAAACCTTGAACATAACAAAAATGATGTACTCAAGTAGCAAACATCACACCCTGCAGACATGAACCAGGGGAAGGCACTTTCAGCTCCCTGAAAAAGAGTAGTTACTTCCCATGACGAAATGTTGCTAGGGCAGCGCATTAGTGTCAAAAAGGATGGTTCGGGTGGATGGGTGGGTTGGTTATTATCGGTTGGTGGGCCTGCTTGCTTGTTTGGTGTTTCTGTGTGCTTTTTCTAAACTGTTGTTGGTTTGTTTGTTTTCTTATTGGTTTCTTCATACATGCATAATACATACATACATATATCCCACAATTAAATACAATAAATGCCTCATAGGAGAAGAATATATAACTTCAGCAGATATTATGAGTTGCTTGGGTCATATAAAACTTCATGAACAGCTGAAAAGTTTTTTTTATGAATATCTAGAGCTCTCCTTTAGTACTTGCCAAGAAGAATTGGGCAATCAAACAATACATGGTGGATTGAAAGGGGTCTAGAACAACAGCATGTTATATTATTACAATATTTAGTATTCCAGGCATTTAGTCTCATCTTATGTATTAAAATGTCTATTTTTCTTGAGCAGGAAATATTTTTAAGTGCTTTTTTCGCATTTTAGAATGCATGCAGTCTAATATTTTAGACTTATTTCATGAGATGACATTGCAAGATTGGAATCAATCCCTTCAGTACTGCATTCAGAGGCACCTTGCTTTGCCAAAGAATCAACCAGCTCATTCCAATAAATTCGGCAATGAGAAGGGATCCAGAAAAAAGTTATTCCGATGCCTCTCTTGCAATACAATGTATCAGGAATTTAATCTCAAATATAATATGATTCCTTGTTTTCCCCTGCCATGTCTTCAGTGCCATTAATGCTGCCCTTGAGTCAACGCAAAATAGGATTTGGTAGACATCAATATCGGCACCAGACAAGAAGTTCAACGCCATAGGGACTGCAAATAATTCAGATGTAAAAATAGAAAAATGCTCAATGAAATGAGCTTATTTTTGTACTTTTATAACTGGAATCACAAATGCTGCCCCACTTTTGCCTGATTCTAAAACAGGTCAGAGAGAGAGAGAGAGAGAGAGAGAGAGAGGGAGGGAGGGAGAGAGAGAGAGAGATGTGCGTGTGCGTGTGTGTGTGTGTGTGTGTGTGCGTGCGTGTGTGTGTGTGTGTGTGTGTGTGTGTGTGTGTGTGTGTGTGTGTGTGTGTGTGTGTGTGTGTGTGTGTGAATGTATGTGTGTGTGTGTTGTGTGTGCGTGTGCGCGTGCGTGCGTGCGTGTATGTGTGTGTGTGTGTGTGTGTGTGTATGTGTGTGTGTGTATGTGTGTGTGTGTGTGTATATATATAGATATGTGTATGTGTATGAGTGTGTGTGTGTGTGTGCGTGTGCGCGTGTGTGCGTGCGTGCGTGTGTGTGTGTGTGTGTGTGTGTGTGTGTGTGTGTGTGTGTGTTTTCACAGCCCTAGCGTTTTTCAATGGCTCTCATCAATGAGGACATTGTCTGCTGCATGCAGCACAGGTGCAACAGCCGAATTGCCGCATCAGTGCGGGCAGTAATGGGACTATACTACCTGTACCAGCAGGTGTGGCGTGTATACATGTGTTCTTCTACTGACTAGCACAGCCTGCCTGATGGCTAAGGATTTCCAATCAACATGTTCAAAAATGAGTTTTTACCACACAGGCGTGCGCGCGCGTGCACACACACGCACACACACGCGCGCTCGCGCGCACACACACACACACTATAAAAAAAAATGTTTAAAAATATAAAAAATATTTTTAAAATTGTTTTAACCATATATATAACTAGGGTATTTATAGTGTCAGCGATTCTCACAGAATTAAGCAAAGCTCGTGTGTATGATGAGTGTGTAATGGAATACAGCCGGGGCCCACTGTATGACTGTTTGGGGTAGGTGCATTGTGTTTCTGACAAGTTTTCCCATTTTAAAAAAATTAGCTATAAATGTTCCGTTTTCTTTTCCTGTATTTTTGTTCGCTTGCCTGCTTGCTTGTTTTGTTGTTGTAGTCTCTTGTTATTAGTACACTGATAGGAAGAAGAGGAAGCTGGTTACAAAATTTTCACTGGTGCCCCCACAGTCCACGGGACTATGGGATAAAAGAAAAATGAAGGTGACAAAAACGGGCCTCGGTTTAAAGTCTTATGTGAAGGACTTTTGGGAGGAGTGGAGTCGGCATTGGTGTTACCTCAAGGGAGAAAATCTCCTTGAGAAGCCGTTTAAGTTCGTGGGGGGGGGGGGGGGGGGGGGGATTTTTCCTGTTAAAGGCCATTTTCCCCCATCAGTGTCGACTCCACTCCCCTGAAACCATAAACCGACGTCCCGTGTGCGAATGCACGTAGAACGTTTTGTGCACACGTTAAAATATGTGCCATGTTTCGGAAGAGTAGGCTGTTTGTGCCCGTGGAAACTGATGACAAATTTACAGAGCAATATTTATGCATACAGGGAATGGGCGTAATTTTGTTTTAAAAAAAAACAACAACAACCAAACAAAAGCAAACAAAAACCCACACATGTGTGCTTATCCATTATCCCCGAAGTGAAAGAATTTAAATTCGAATTCTTGTCTTTGTTTGCTTGTTATGAGTGGGGTGCATAATGGCTGTATTGATGGGTGTGAATCAGAGTTGAGAACCTTCTTTTGGTGTGACAAAAGTCTGAGTCATTAAATCATGTTCAGTTCTGTTTTTATTTAAACTATTTTGTAACTAGTGTATTTATCTCCGAATGGATTTATATAGCTTACTGTATAACAATACTATACCGGTTGCGAGATAGGCAGCTGGTGTCTATTGTAGGCGTATTGTTTCGGTAATAGCCTACACTAAACCTGCCATACAATAGTATCATCTATGTCACACGACCATGCTGTCAGCCAGCAGTCATACAGTGAATGTTGGTGTTGTTTTTTACCGTTCCTCTGCTAGAGCTCCATGGTTTACCAATGGTGAGATTTTGGGTATTGCCACCGTTTTGGCCCCATCATCAAGGTAGCTGCATACCGACTTCGGGGATTTGCAGTAAAGTTGATGATATGATGAACAAGTGTGACGGTGGTGGTGATGATGGGAATGAGGTGGCAGGTTATTATTGTGAAAGGGTGGATGTGGTGATGGGTGCTGTCTGTGATGATGTGGGTGTGGTGATGGGTGCTGTCTGTGATGATGTGGGTGTGGTGATGGGTGCTGTCTGTGATGATGTGGGTGTAGTGATGGGTGCTGTCTGTGATGATGTGGGTGTAGTGATGGGTGCTGTCTGTGATGATGTGGTGTGATGAAGGATGCTATCTGTGATGATGTGGTGTGGTGAAGGATGCTACCTGTGATGGTGTGGGTGTGGTGAAGGATGCTACCTGTGATGATGGTGTGGGTGTGGTGAAGGATGCTATCTGTGATGATGTGGTGTGGTGAAGGATGCTATCTGTGATGATGTGGTGTGGTGAAGGATGCTATCTGTGATGATGTGGTGTGGTGAAGGATGCTACCTGTGAGGATGTGTTGTGGTGAAGGATGCTATCTGTGATGATGTGGTGTGGTGAAGGATGCTATCTGTGATGATGTGGTGTGGTGAAGGATGCTGTCTGTGATGATGTGGTGTGGTGAAGGATGCTATCTGTGATGATGGTGTGGGTGTGGTGAAGGATGCTGTCTGTCGTGTGGATGTGGTGACGGGTGCTGTCTGTGATGATGTGGATGTGGGGAATGGTACTGTCTGTGGTGATGTGGATGTGATGAAGGATGCTATCTGTTATGATGTTGATGTGACGAAAGAGGATAGGTGCAATGATGTGAATAATATTAAAGAAAATGATTGTGACCGAACTTTTCAGCTTTTTTTTTTTTTTTTTTTTGGGGGGGGGGGTGTTAGAATATAGTTTAGCAGGCAAGTAATAAACAAAACAAACTATGCATGTCAAAAAATGAAAACTAAAAGTAATCACCACGTTGTAACGGCCATCTGGTTATAAAAAACACCAACAACAACAACTACAAAAACCTCTAACCACGAATACTAGGTCAGAATAGTTCGACATCAATCCTTAGCTGTACAGCTCAAGTAGATTAGATTCATCTCACCACCAAACTTCTGCCCAGAATAATAATCTTCTTCTCTCGTTCGCTTTTTAGATGTGTTTGGGAGAAATGGTGGCAAGTCCTTTCCAGCTCCTCTCGTGGGCCGCACAGTTTGATTTGCAGGGTTATCTCCGTCAGCCACACAATCTTCCTCGGGTCACTGAATCTCTGAAGGATGTGCTCAAAAGCCAGTGTGGTTTTCTTTGCCTCAGGCACACACACAGGGGAGAAGGAACGAGTTTCAGCTTTGTGGACATGTGGTGATTTAGCCTGTTGTGCCCAGTGCGGAGTCTTAGAATTGCTTAGAATAAGGATTTCTGCTCAAGACCATGCATTAGTTCCTCAGTCCAAGATGTCTCAGACATGGTTACTAGGGAGAGTGAGAGAGACAGGCGACTGAAAACAAACAGACGGAATGCTAGGTACTTAATGTGGATGTGTTTGCTATGACTCAAAATACCATTTAAAAAAATCCTAGTTGATAAAGATCTTATGAAAATAATAATTGTAGCTATTCAACCCGGGTCTTCTTTATCTCATGACGAATTGATGCCTACATTTTATTTTAGATTAAGAGGTTATTGCATATGGGAATAATATCATTGTTTCTGGTTGATTGTTTGATATTTGGGATTTTTTGTTTTTTGTTTTTGTTTTGTTGTTGGTGGGTTTTTTTTGTTCTTTTAACTACAAGCATCGAATGTAGTCAAATCTCCTCAGGGTTGTTGTTTTGGTGTTTTTTTTATAATGCATTTTTGTTTTGTTGGTTGTTTTTTTTTAGTTGTTGCCGTTGTTTTGTTGTTGTTTGGTTGTTGTTGTCGCTGTTGTTGTTTGTTTGGGGTTTGTAGTTTTTGTTTTTGTTTGGGGGTGGGGTTGTTTTGTTTGGGGTT